>CM068958.1:137930507-137951187 GCA_035128595.1 Eptatretus atami
AAGCAACGAAGGAAGAATAGGAAGAAGAAGAACAAGAAGAAGAATGAAGGAGAAGGGAGAAAAAGAGGGAGAAAATCAGGATATATAGTTATATATAGACTGTCTTTTAAAACAAAATGTATATATATATAAGATCGATCACTTATATAGAGCATAACCAAAGTTACTAACAAACTCAAATTGTCACAAACTATTATGAATATGAATAATTTTTAGTGGTGATATTTACTTGTTTTGCAGACCAGGGGGACCATCGGTTTATTCTTTTGGTGGAGGGAGAGAGGATGCTGAGTGGAGGTTTCTCAATCAACCTGTCTGTCGAGTTTAATGCGAACTATTTCGTGGCGAGTCGCCCAGGGCTCTCTTCCTCATCCTTACACCTAACCATTAGATTCCTCTCCAATACCAACTCTGAAGACTCTCTGCACCTCTTTTACACTCAGAAGATGCTCGGTTCTTGGCGAACACTCGTATAATGCTACTTATTATGCTCCTCTTCTTACCCTCAATCTCTCTTCATAATGTGCGCCCCATTGTCCGAATGAACTTCATCTCTTCGCAAAGACGAATGCGCCATCTACGGACAATTCTGGATCCTGATTCAGCGGAATCACAAAGGATACAAAGCACAGGTCAATATATGTGGGCGCCCTCGTATTGTGCTCAGGAAATAGATACTGGTCACCCTGCCACTCTTCTTCTTCTTATTGCTTATAAGGCTTAGTAACCGCCTATTCTCATGACTAGACTCTCGGGACAGCAGATCACACCGAGACTGTCTCTTTCGTGCATACAATGACGTGACCGGAACTGTTCTCTTCTCCAAGAAAGATACTGCAATTCTCTCAATAAACAAGTTATTCTCTCCGTCCGAATCCCAAATAAAACTATCATGAGAATTTAAGTTTAACTACGCATACTTTTGTACAGACAGGAAAGGAAAGGGAAAAGAGTAGAAACTGCCTTTCTCTTTCGCCTCGTCATAGTAATTCGGATATATGGTTTGCTGAGCAGCTAAGTCATTAAAGACTAAGAAAATAATGCTATAATTAATTCAAAACTGGGGAAAATCAGTACTTTCAAATCACCTTTGGTGATAAAATACGGCTAATTTTTCCCTTGGGTAAATAATTCATAATATAAACCTTAATGAAAAAATTCAACTCACAATGGGATTGTGAACGTATATAGGTGCCAGTGTCAACACGAGAATAAATAAATAAATAAATAACCACTATTTTGCCCAGTACTAGTTTGAGAGAATCATAATAGCGTTGAATAGGAAAGAAGTTTCCGAATACCTGAAAAAACCATTGTATTGTCATATGTCATCTCTTTTCCCAGAAAATGTGCTCGGTTGCATTCATCTCATGGTGGGGGTATAGCATACCAATCGTGGGCCATGTTAAAGACGTGGAGACCCGCCACGCTCCCTGTTGCCCCGAATTTTAGTTTATTCAGATACTAAAAACAGCCGTATCATTTTATACTCACATGGTCACCTGACAGCGTGATGTCCAGATACTTGTTATTGTGTGGACGGTGTTGAGTAAAAATCATTTGACCACCACAACGTATGAGAAGTTAGCCCAGATAGAACTCTTTTATGAAGGTTGTTACTTCACCTGTAGACTATCGGAGCCCAGCATTCACAAAAAAACATTAAAATTAAAAGAAAACCGCCCAGAGAAATTGTCGTACGTCATCTCAAGTACCAGAAATGTACAATACAGCCCACCCGTTAACAGTGCAATCCTAGATAGCAGTCCCAGTACAGTTGATTATGGATCGTACGAAATTTATATATGTGTGCCTCAGCGTATATACGGATGTGTGATCTAGACATTGGTCATGTATCACAACGAGTTAGAGATATAAATTTATTTTATTCTTTGTAAAATGCTCGCCGAAAGCTGCTTGCCTGCCAATTAACTATCCGGCTTATTTGACCCCAATGATTAGATGACCCGAAAAAATTCTGAAATAAAAATGACCGGCAAATATTTTTTCATGTATCGAACACATCTGTCCCCTATTCGCCGTATTGTTTTCAAACTTTCGCAAAAAGGGGCGTTTGAAAATGACCCTAATAATTTATATATATTCTTAATGTTATATATATATATATAATATATATTATATAATAAATATAATATAATTATATTATAAGTTTGAAAGTCAAAGGCAGGTTCCTCCACCTGCAGGAAGTTTAATGAATAAAATTTAAATTTTCTAAATAATAATTTAATGGTTTTATTGTCTTAAATGTAAAAAGAAACTGAAACTAAATATCTTCGTATATTAAAATAAAAAATGGGATTTTTATATGAAGGGGATTTTGGTTAATGGCCCTTGGTGTTGGGCCTTAATTGGTTAGGGTGGTGGGTCTTGGGAACCCTAAAATCCTGAGTTCATCCACTTGGGCAGTTTGAAATTAATACCAAAGCGTGGGGTTTTGACATCTGCTAAATCAGTTTTTCCCTCGGGAGCCTGTTCACCACTCCTTCCGAGTTGGCAAAATGAGTGCAGCTTTGCCCCCTGGTATCCTGTGTCGGAGTGGAGACCTGTCCAGATTGTGCCCACAGCCAAGGAGAACTGCTTTCTCAGCACAAGCTCTGCACAGCGTCTGGTCCCCGATGAATGGATTGGGGATTTTTTGTTTTGGTGGTGTGGAAGCAATAAAATGTGTGAATTGTCAAAAGAATAAACTCTAAACATGATAAATTAACTAGGGGAGAAATATACAAAAGCTTTTTCATCAGGGAGTAAATTTACAAACTGGGATGCCAAGGGATTGCATCTACCAGGCATATTCTTTTCTGTGGTCCAGGACAAACTTGGACAAAATATTAGATGGAGGCCGTGGAGCAAATCTAAAAAACGGGAATGATGAAGTTTGTAACTGAAACCACGATTATTTATTATGGGAAATAAAGCATGACAAAATTGGAAGGAAAACATTGAAGCTGATAGAAAAATGCTTGAATAATTTGTTCCGATGATACAAAATCCAACATTAGAAACAAAAAAATGGAAAGGTTTCAATAGTGAAGCATGTTTTGATAGGTTCGCTTAAATTAAAAGGCTTTGGTATGCAAAAAAACCTATTGGAAGGTCCTTGATGAATGTATCAGACTGGGGAGCAGGCCTCTTGCAACTTCCGATGAGAAGCTTTTAGGCTTATGAATTTTTCATAACAATAATCACAAGTTTAAAAAGGTGAAGGGTCCCATATCAAAGCAGTTTTGATTACAATATGGGTCGCTGATTTTATGAAACTGAAAAACAACAGGGGAATAAGGTTAATGGGCATTAACATTTGATTTTAAGGTCAAGATATGCATGGGTTAGGACCACACCAAAGGGGTTCCTTTTTGAAAAATAGAGACACCAATCTTGTGATAATTCCAACCAGATATTTTAATAAGCAACGAAAGCAGATACATTATGACTTAAAGAAGGGAACAGAAGTTTTTAGAAGACATTATTTCCTTTTAAAGTACCTATCAATTGAATAACATTAATGAGGAAGCCACGGTCATGGACGCTTTCGATTTAAAAGAGAGATGTTATAAAAAATACTGAAAAATCGGTTCTTCATCATGGGTAATCATTATTCAGGAAATTGTAGATCTTTACACTAATTAGTTTCTTCCTAAAAGAAAACCAACATTAACAACTTATTATTAGGAATGGGAGATTAATTCAGAGGAAACCAATAGTTTAAAGTGGGTGAGTATTGTTAAGAAAATATATCGGTGGAAATCACAAATTTCACTTTAAGAAAGAATACATAAGAGGTGATTAATTTATGAACTTTCAAAAATATTGATTGTTTAAGAACACAGTTCCTTGGAACTATATATTGTATTTGACTTACAGGGAAGAGAAAAATAGCCTTGTGTAGCTTATGTTAGGATGTGGGGGGGGTTGGGAATCTGGATCTGATTATCATTGCTGTTGATTATACAGGTGGGGGTTCACTCTGCCTGTCCATCTCTGGAGGTCGGCAAATGATGACAGTTGCTGGTATAGTTTGTGTCAGAGTGGAGAACCTGTCCGTTGTGTCCCCAAATTAGCCAGGAATGTTAGCAACACATCTGCAAATTATGGTCATGGATGGGTTGAGAAGGGAATCTTGGGAACATTTACTCAAAAAATTGAAAGAAAGAATGAAAATATAAAAAAAATTGAATAATAATTGAAAAAATATAACAATTGAATAACATCAAAATGGTATGAAATATTAAATAAAAAATATAAAATTCTCCCTTTGTTATTCCTCATGACAACATCAACCTCATTTATCTCACCTCAGTGTTCGCCTCACCATCAAGAAGAATGATAAGAGAAAAATTAATATAAAGAAATAAATTAATGAAAAAATTAAAGGCCAGTTTGCAAAAAATATTAAAAATTAATAAATAATAAATTCCTCCATCTTTGTTGTCTAAAAAAAACATATTTTTTCATGGTGCTTATTACCACCTTCCTTCCCAACTTCCCTCCACACCGACACCAAACACAACCACCGGGGAGAAACAAGGGAGGGTGGGGAGGGGGGGTGGGAATAGTTGAGGGTGCACTTCCTCATTTTTATATATTATTTTTATTTTATTATTTTTTCCAATTAGTAAATTGTAATAAATATCAACAATTTCGCTGGAAACATTACTGGCACTGCAGCTTAATTTATTTTCCAATTACGAATGATTTCATCGATTTATAAGAATTATTTGAAATATGTTAGCATTAATGTTCTAAATTCTGAATTACAACAAATATTGGTGGTGTTGTGCTTGAATGTCTCACCGGGGCCGTTTAAGTACGGTTTGGAGAAGGGGGAGATGAGAGTTTGTTTAAAGAGGAGCGAAGAAGGGTAGTGTTGCAAATGTTGACTTGCTTCTAATGTGGAAATTGTCAGTCTAGTACTTTCTGTCTTTGCACAGGTGTTGGGTTTGGGCAGAAATTGAAAGCAGTTGCCCAGAACAACTCACTTTGAGTGTTAAGCAAGTTTGTTCAAACCTCGTCTAATTTCGCAATAGAGCATAGGGAAGGTTTATATTTATTGGTTTGATTTTAATTTAATGGAGAAATCTTTGAACTATAATTAAGAGCAAACTCTTACCTTTCCATAACTGCTTGAGCACATATCAGTGCGCTTTCCTCAAATTTAATGAGTCATAGGGTGAAGGGTTTATTTGGAAGTTTTTTTGTCCAAAAAGCAATCCAAAAGTTGAGAATGACCATTTTCTTCATAGCTGATTCAAAAGCCCAGGGAAGAAAGTTAGTTATTTGATTTCCAGGTGAATGAACCCGACGTATAACCCAGGTTAATTCCCATAGATATATATATTATATAATTTATATATTAAAATTATATATATATATTATAATATAATATATATAATAAATTCGCTTCATGTCTGGAATGTGATTATTTCGATGGTGGGCAAGGGGATTTACCAAAGGCATTAAGGCCTGTTTTGAATGTCTTCTCAAGCTGAAATACACACAGCGCTTTTGAAAATTCTTTTAGCAAATGATGAAATAATGTCATATTAATATCAATTTTATTACCAACTGATAGTTTTTTGAATATAAAATTAAATGTTGCTGTCGAATGAATTTGAGTGGGAAAACTCGGGACAATAATGGGACCTAATAAATGATTCTATCAAACAAATTGAGATGCTTAATCTTAAAAATCAGAGAGTGTTTGGGAAATGTCATAAATGATATATTATTCTTCCCAACTCTTCATAGTAGAATTGCAGATGAATATTAAAGAGATGGATACGGAGATGGATACTGATACGGATATGAAAAAGGATACAAAAGAGGTCATATATGTGGCGACTGGTAATTTGGTAGGAATAGATGTAATGCATTTTTTATGTTATAAGTGAGTAAAGTATTGAATGAAGAAGAGATCAAAGAGAAGTTAGAGAAAATAGATGAGGGGTTTGTAAAGAAAGATATGATTATTAAAACAAGTGATTTCGACATAAAATAAAAAAACCTTCAATGAGATAAGTTAAACAGCAAATATTTTGAAAAGGACAAGGAAAGGAAAAGAAGTAGATGAAACTTTTTCTGCCTAAAAAATGGATGATAGATTGAGGAGTTTTTTAAAGATATGTAAATTTATATATATATATATATATATATATATATATATATATATATATATATATATTAGGGTGCATCAAACGCCCCTTTTTTGCGAAAGTTTGAAAAACATAACGGTGATAGACAGATGTGTTCGAATACATGAAAAAACATTTTCCATTTTTTTTCAGAATTTTCTGTCATCATCTTGGGGTCCACATCGGGGTCAAAGTTCAGGCACGCAGCTCCTCGCGCATTTTTCAGAATAAGTGTTATTTTTCACTGTATAGTGATCAAAACTTGTATCTGGTGGTGAAATAATTCTGACATATCAATGTACTGCTCCTTTTATGATGTTCCAGTGATATAGAGCCAATCAAATTTTCCGGGAAACTGTGCCAACAAATTACAAGCCAACCATGTTACAAACATCACCAAAGGAGCAGTACATTGATATGTCAGAATTATTTCACCACCAGATACAAGTTTTTGATCACTATACAGTGAAAAATACACTTATTCTGAAAAATGCGCAGGAAGCTGCTTGCCTGAACTTTGACCCCGATGTGGACCCCCAAGATGATGACCGAAAATTCTGAAAAAAAATGAGAATATTTTTTCATGTATTCGAACACATCTGTCCTATCGCCGTTATGTTTTTCAAACTTTCGCAAAAAAAAGGGGGCGTTTGATGCACCCTAATATATATATCTATATATATCTATGTAAATATATATATATATATATATATATATATATATATATATATATATATATATAAGTTGAAAGTCAAAAAGGCAGTCTCACACTGCAGGAAAGTTAATGAATAAATTTAAATTTTCTAATAAATAAATACAATGGTTTATTGTCTAAATGTAAAAAGAAAACTGATACTAAAAATATCTCGTATATTAAAAGTAAAAACAATGGATTTATATGAAGGGGGATTTGTTATGCCTGGTGTTGGCTTAATGGTTAGGGTGGGGCTTGGAACCCTAAAATCCTGAGTTCAAATCCCACTTGGCAGTTGAATTAATACCAGGTGGGGTTGACTCTGTATCAGTTTCCTCGGAAGCCTGTCATCCTTCGAGGTTGGCAAAATGAGTGCCAGCTTGCTGGTTCCTGTGTCGGAGTGGAGACCTGTCCAGGATTGTGCCCAACAGCCAAGGAGACTGCTTACGCAGCACCAACGCTCTGCACAGCGTCTGTCCCGATGGATGGATGGGATTGTTTGGTGTGTGGAAGCAAAATGTGTGAATTTGTCAAAAAGAATAAATCTAAACATGATAACTATAAAACTAGGGGAGATATACAAAAGCTTTCATCAGGGAGTAAATTTACAACAACTGGGATGCCAGGGGAATTGCATCTACCAGGATATTCTTTCTGTGGTCCAGGAACAAACTTGGACAAAATATTAGATGGAGCCGTGGAGCAATCCTAAAAACAGGGATGATGAAGTTTGTATGAACCACGATATTTATTATGGAAATAGCATGACAATGGAAGAAAAACATTGAGCTGATAAGAAAAATGTTGAATAATTGTCGATGATACAAAATCCAACATTAAGAACAAAAATTGGATAGGTTCATAGTGAAGCAGTTGATAGGTGCTAAATTAAAAATGGGGCTGGTAATGCAAAAAACTATTGAGGTCTGATGATGTCATCAAGACTGAGGAGCAGGCTTGCAAACCTTCAGATGAGAAGCTTTTAGCTTATGAATTACATAAACCAATAATCACAAAGTTTAAAAGTGAAGAGTCCATTCCAAAGCAGTTGATTACATATGGTCTGCTGATTTAATTGAACTGAAAAACAACAGGGGATACAGGTATGCATTAACCATTATTGATTTAAGGTCAAGATATGCATGGGTTAGGACACACCAAAGGGGTTCCTTTGAAAAATAAAAGAGACACCAATCTTGTGATAACATTCCAACAGATATTTAATGAAGCAAACGAAAGCCAAAAATAAATTATGGACTTAAGAGGGAACAGAGTTCTAGAACAGAACATTTAAGAATTTCCTTAAAGATAACGATATCACATTGAATAACACCTTTAATGAAGGAAAAGCCATCGTCATCGAGCGCTTTAATCGCACTTTGAAAGAGAGATTGTATTAAAAAAAATACTGAACTCCGGTTCTCATCAATGGGTATCATTAATTCAGGATATTGTAGATAATTACAATAATTCAGTTCATTCCTCAAAAAAAGAAAAACCAACAGAAACATTAACAAAATTATTATAGGAAGGGAGATTAATCAGAGAAAACCAAAGTTTAAAGTTGGTGATAATTGTAAGAATATATTCGTGGAAATCACACTTTCACTTTAAGAAAGATTATACAAAGAGGTGAATTATATGAACTTTCAAAAATAATGATGTTTTAGACACAGTTCCTTGGACATATATATTGTTTGACTTACAGGGAGAGGAAATATTGCCTGGTGTTAGCTTGATGTTAGGATGGTGGGTTTGGGATCCTTGGATCCTGAGTTCAAATCCCACTATGCTGTTGAATTTAATACCAGGTGGGGTTCACTCTGCCTGTCATCCTTCTGAGGTCGGCAAAATGAGTGACAGCTTGCTCGGTATGTATAGTGTGTCAGAGTGGAGACCTGTCCAGGATTGTGTCCAATAGCCAAGGAGACTGCTTAGGCAGCACCAACACTCTGCACAGATTATGGTCCCCAATGGATGGATGGAGAGGAAATCTGGAACATTTTACTCACAGAAATGAAAAAAGACAAAGATGATAAATATAAAAACAAATTGAATAATTAATTTGAAAAAAATAATAACAATTGAAAAAAATAAACAATGCAAAAATGGAATCATTGAAAAAATAATAAAAATAAATAATAATTAAAAAATAACTCCATCCCTTTGTGGTCTCCACCCACATGCCACACACACACATCACACCTCATTTATTCCCTCACCCATCCAGTGTGCCCCCAGCCTCACCCCAATCCTAAAGACAAAGATGATAACGAAGAAAAAATTTAATAATTGAAAAAAGAAATCAAATAATTGAAAAAATTAAGCAGGTTGCAAAAATTAAATAATTGAAAAATAATAATAACTAAATAATATAAAAATTCACTCCATCCCTTTGTTGTCTCCACACCCACATACCACACCACACACACCACACCCTATTTATTTCCCCCCCCCTCCAGTGTGCTTCCACCCTTATCCCACCCCTTCCCTTCCTCCACCCTCCCCCTCCCACCACCCCCCCCACACACACACACACACACGACACAGGAGGACAAAGGGAGGGTGGGGGAGGGGGAGGGTGGGATGATTGTGGGGTGCACTTTTCCTCATTTTTATTTATTTATTTTATTTTTATTATTTTTTCCAATTTAGTAAATTGTAATTAAAATCAACCCACATTCGTGCACACACTGAATGAAAACATTACTGCACACATGCAAAAGCCTTTACCATCACTTCACCACAATTTAATGTATTCCCACTTACGAATGGCATCTCACCATTCATATCGATTATTTATATAGATATACTCACTTTTCGAAATAAATGTATACAATGCATCTACATTTCTAAATTCTGACCACATTAGCAACTTCAAATATTGTGGAAGTGTGTGCTGATAGTGTGCTCCACGGGGCGTTAAGTTCACAGGTTTGGAGAGAAGGAGATCACGAAGAGCTTTTGTTGACGTGAGCGAAGAAGGTGTGTTGCCAAATGGCTGACTGCTTTTCTCAAATGCTGGAATGCAGTCTAGTGAATTTCTGTCTCTTGGCACAGGTGTGAGGTTTGGCAAGATGAGTGAAGCAGTTGCCCCAGGACAAACTTCCTCACATTTGAACGTTGTTAGCAAGTGTCAAACTCGTCTTATTTCGGCAAATAGAGCACATAAATGGGTAAGGTGTCATATTTATTGGTTGGATTGTATATTAAATGACAGAAATCTTGGAACTATGATTTAATGAGCCAAAACTCTTACCTTTTCCATAACTGCTTGAGCAACATATCCAAGTCGACGCTTTCCTCAACTCTCAATGAGTCTAGGCGTGAATAGGTTATTCTGAAGTTGTCCAAAACAGCAATCCAAAAAGTTGAGATGAACCATTTCTTCATAGCTGAGTCAAAGCTAGGAAGGAAAAGTATTTAATTGATTTCAGGTGCAATGGCAAACCGACCGTATAACCAAGTAATTACGCATAGATATATATATATTATATATATATATATATATATATATATATATATAATATATATATATATATATAATATATACATACACATCACTCGCCTGTCATAGTTTTCTGGAATGTCGATTATTCTCGATGGGTGGGAAGGAATCTTTAACCACAAGGCAAATTGAAGCCTGTTTGAATGTCTTTCTCAAGCTGGAAATACACACAAGCTGCTTTTACGAACAGAATTCTTAGCAAAGCCATGATGAATATTAATGTCAATAGTAATATTCATCATTTAATAGCCCCCCACCACATGATAGTTTTGAATATCACAAATTAAATAGGTTGCACCTGTCGGATGACAGTTCTTCGAGTGGGCCAAAAACTCGGACATGAATGGGGAACCTGTCAGTTTCTGCATCTATGTCGTTCAAAAAGTACTCAACCAAATCCATAACTTACTCCGAGTGTCACGAAGAACATCATTTTCGTTAATGAATTGCAAGGGCCTCCTGTGAAAATGAGGATATACAGATTTCATCTTCATATAACAAAGTTGTTGTATAGCATTAAATTAAAAAATTTATGAAACTTTACCACGAAATGATCGATGGCTGAATTCACTTGATTCAGTTCGAAATATACATCAATAGAAAGAGATCATGTTTTGAATCAAAGCCATAATCGTCCCACGAAAGCGAGTCATCCTCAATCGAAAACTCGTCTAAAATGTCATTGGAGAGATGGAATATTCTATCGCCGAGTCAAATCTAGGAGGGAAAAATAATCTATCTATAATTCCAGCAATCTCTGTGTGTGTTGTGTCTGTTTGTCTGTCTGTTTGTCTGTCTGTCTGCGACCGCCGTTTCTCGACGACCGCCGGTCCGATCGGATTGAAACTTGCCAGGAATATTGCCGGGGAGCCGCGGATGTGCCTTTTCGAGGTTTGATATCGATCGGACGAGCGGTTCCCAAGTTACGGCCATGTATCTGTGAACCAATGACAGGACACGGTGCTATGACATCACGAATGACGTCAAAATTAATGTTTATTTAATTAAAAAAAATTTTTGAAGGATTGACGTCACAATTCTTCTTCTTCGTTTGGTATGACGTCACAATCGACACTGGGACCTGGGTATGTGCCTTTCTCTGGGTATGTGCCATACCTGGGTATGTGCCAAACTCCCAAGGTTTGATTATTATTCAAATTATTAATTAATCCCAAGGTTTGAATTTTCCCGAGGGAAACAGCTGTTTCCCAAGGGTTTGAAAGCTGTTTTTTTCGTTGTTGGAATTAATTGTTCGTTCGTTCCAAGGTTGGAATTAATCGTTGTGCTTGGTAGACATTTGTGAATACATTTACAGAGAGAGGGACGAGAGAGGAGGGGGAGAGGCGAGAGAGGAGGGTGAGGGGGGCAAGAGAGGGGAGGAGAGAGGAGAGGGGACAGAGGAGGGGGAGTGAGGGGCAGAGAGAGAGAGGAGGGGGACAGAGGAGGGGGGAGAGAGGGGGGAGAGAGGGGGTGAGAGGGGGTGGCAAGAGAGGGGAGGGAGAGAGGAGGGGGGAAGAGAAGGGCGAGAGGAGGGGGAGAGAGGAGGGGAGAGAGAAGGGCGAGAGAGGGGGGTGAAAGGGGGGCAAGAGAGGAGAGAGGAGGGGGGAGAAAGAAGGGTGAGAGGGGGGCAAGAGGGGAGAGAGAAGGGCATGAGAGGGGGGCAAGAGAGGAGAGGGAGAGAGGAGGGGGAGAGAGAAGGGCGAGAGGGGGTGAGAGGGGGGGCAAGAGAAGGGAGATAGGAGGGGGAGAGAGAAGGGCGAAGAGAGGGGGGTGAGAGGGGGCAAGAGAGGGAGGAGAGAGGAGGGGGAAAGAGGAGGGGAGAGAGGAGGGGGAGAGAGGAGGGGAGAGAGGGGGGAAGAGGGGCAAGAGAGGGAGGGAGAGAGGAGGGCGAGAGAGGAGGGGGACAGAGGAGGGGGAGAGAGGGGGAGAGAGGGGGGCGAGAGAGAGGGGCGTCACAATTCTTCTTCTTCGTTTGATATGACGTCACAATTGATGCTGGGACCTGAAACTGCAGGCACGAAGCTGCACATACTGGCACGCACCTATGGGCCCGCCCCTACGGGCCCGAACTAGTAGTTAATCAATTTGAGATACCATGACAAACAGACCAGTATTGTAGGAGACCAACGCAAGCATGTCGACTTATCTATTGTTGTAATTTCTTCGTAAAGCAACATCACAGCAGATATGATGAGTCGATGAGAGCTTGCCAAACTTGACCTCCACAGTTTAAATAGATTTGAGAGTGGGGGAGGGCATCAATCTTTCCAGAAGAATGTTGGCATGGTTCTAGTACTTTTCCACCTACACATGCTATAGGGAAGGGATGAGGGAAGGCAAGCACACCGAGTACCTCTTCTGGGTTTACGCACACATTTTCCAAAAAAATGTAATAAGTCCCAGAATCTCTCAATAAGAGCTTTCTGTTGAAGCTGGGATGCATAGTAAAAATATAACATTTTTTATGCATAGTCAGTGCTCGTGGAAGAGCTTGGTCCAAGAAACAATTCAGAGAAGAAACAATGCAGAGAAGCTGGTGCAGGATGAGTGGAAGAGGTGGGGGAGCAGAAGGAGAAGTTGGTGCCGGAAGAGATCTGTTTGTGAGAAAAAAAGAATTCACTCCTTTTTATTGACAGGATCAAATCGTTTTTCCCTGAGTTAACATTAGAGTCAATGGGGAATGGGATAGTCCCAGAACCAACAAAATTCCCCTACTGTTCTGTATGTAATTCATTTTGACCATTACCTGATCAAAAAAATCATATTTCCTTAAATGAGTCAAGCATAGGTTTGATCACCTTGCCTTAATTTGAATCTCCTTGGCCTATAACCACCTTGATGTGGCCTTATTGAGGTTTACTTCCAATGGCAGATGAGGTCATAGAATCACATCAAAAAGGATTTCATATATGTTGTTCTGTAAGGGACACCTGAATACCATACTTGTAACCAAGAAGGCTTGAATGGTTTATATTATACTATACGTTTGCATCCAACGAGCCTCCGGAGTGGAGCAGTTGCGGTTATACTTTACTTATGAGGGCTGTACCAAAAGCCATGAGGACATTTACTGTCCAGTAAAACAAAGGTACACGTAAAAAACTGATATCGTCATTAGTAACTGGACATTACCACATGACGTTCTTTAAAATCTCCAGAACGATCCATGCATTCCTGCCAATGTGGCACGAGCTTAAAAACCCGCTGTGGCAGAAGTCCATTCCAACACTCCGCAACCAGCTATGCATGGCTAGTTGGACTGCCTTGTCATTTTCATAGTGCTGGCCTCTCATGTAATATTTCAAGGGCCCGAACAGATGGTAGTCGGAAGGGCCAAGTTCTGGACTGTGTGTTGGTGGGAGCATTTCCAAGCCATTCATTGAGATTTCCTCCAATGTCAGATGTGCAGTGTAAGGTCAAGCATTGTCATGTTGAAAGATGACAGCTTTTTCATCTGGCGCTTTTCTCGAAGTGCACGTTTCTGTTTCTTGAGTGTCTGAACATAGTGAGCAACATTGATGGTTTGTCCTTTTCGCAGGAAATCAACCAGAATGCATCCCAGGTCAACGACATGTCATTCCCATAACTTTGCCAATGGAGTCTACTCTTTTGGCTTTTTCGTTTTTGCGAGATGTGGAGTGATGCCATTTTATGCTTTTTTGCTTAGTTTCTGGGTCAAAATGGTGAAACAAGCTTTCATCATCAGTCATTATACTGAACTGGAAGTCATCGCCCTCAGCAGAGCGTCGTTCAAGCAACACCACCACCTCTTATCATTCCCCATCCAAATCCTCGATCTTTTCTACCCCAGATAATCCACCAAAGCCCACCTCCTTCAAATTCCCTGCTTTCCTTCCTGAAAGTCCCTGTAATGTCCATCTTGTATTCCCATGTTCCTCACCCCATCTGTCTCCCCTCCATAGATCTAATGTCTCTGTTCCCCACTGTTTTGTCCTTCCCACTCCCCGCCCCTCTTGTCTTCATGCCCCCCTTGCTGTGCGTCGTGTGTTAGCTCTCATACGAGCCTTGACAAGGTATATAAAAAAAAAACCTGTGATAACAGATCCATGCTTGTGTTTTGCATTCCTCCATAAGCAAACAAGAAGCTCATTGGAACAAACCTTCCAATATCCCAAGGTCACTATCATCTCCTGCATGACATGGTGTCCTATGTTAAGCTGCACTGCACTCTCCCTAACCATCACCTTCGG
This sequence comes from Eptatretus atami, assembly GCA_035128595.1. NCBI lineage: Eukaryota > Metazoa > Chordata > Myxini > Myxiniformes > Myxinidae > Eptatretus > Eptatretus atami. The sequence continues at coordinate 137,945,070 of CM068958.1, forward strand.
TCCTCACTGATGAGCGCATCATCTTTCTGCTTGACGTGTTTGATCATGATGCTTCTCACCTGACCACAGCGCAGCTGAATGGAAATGTCCATGTTTCCGTCTATGAAGTATTTCACCTACCTCTGACACTGACAGCACCTCTGCAGTATCTCCGTTCACCTGACTCAATCGGCCATACATATCTGCAGCTGAGTTGTTCTCCTTCACGAGGGATTCAGTCACTACACATTGGAGAAACGACATGTCATTGCCAGCCATTTTGTCACAATGGATTGTGGAAACACCAGTGGTGTGCATGTGCCGAGCCTGTGTTTATATTGGAGTGGACAGATTGATATAGATGTCGCAAATAACTCGTGTTCTACTATATTCGGCACAAACTTGTGGAATCCACTGATGCTCATGACTTTTGGTACGGCCTTCATACTTGGATATTCAACTTTCTCACCCAGTCCATCCAGAGTGGTATAGTGGATTTCTCAGCCAAGGTAGCTGAAAGAATCATCACACTCCCAAATTTTGCCATAGTTTACCATGGGGTGTGTTTTGTGGTTGTAAAGTCATGAAATGGTGGAAGTGTCTCCATAATTGTGCATGGATGAAACACCATTGAAAACAATGCCAACTTTGTTTGTCTCTGGTTTCCACAAAATAATAACACTTTATGCCCAATAGAAATGCGCAATCCTCGTGCAAGTATGAGGATCTTGAGAGATTACAGCAATAGTCAATATGTGAAGCAAAATGAGTGATTTACAAGTAATTCGAGTTACACGCTGTTTTTTTCCTGTAAACAAGTTCGTCCGGTGGTTACCTGTTGTTGGTATTGGTGTTTTATAGCCTCAGACAGTTCTCTCGAACAAGCCTGTTGCACGGAGACAGCCCATCAGTCTCCCAGGAGCGACCCAGATATCTCCCACATCCAGGCTGGTGTACCCCCACCTTCTGGAAGTCATGGCCACAACAGAGCTAGAGAGAGAGACAGAGACAAGAGGGAAGGGGCCGGTCCATGGGGACCGATCGGCACTCTGACCATGACCGCGCTGCCCTGACAAATCTGGACAGCAAGGAAGAATGGGGAAGATTTGGTCCCCTGACTTGTGTTGGGGGGTGCAACCACCACAAAGAGGCATCCCTAATAGTTGCTCACCTGTTGTATGAACACGTTGCTGGCATATTGCACTGCCTTGTTGCTGTCCAGTACTATAAATGGGCTTTGAAAGTCCTGAACAACTAAATTACTTCGCAGCCTATTGGATGTACTGTTTCAGTGATAATGTTATTTGTGATACATCGGAGAAACACTGCATCCTTAGCGATTGAAAAGTGTATTTCATTATCACCTTGTGATGCTACAACTGGTGTCAGCAGTGAATGAAACCAACAGGTTTCTTATTTCTTCCCACAGCGGTTACCATTCCCCTTGATCAACGTCCTATCGATTTAATCTATTGTGCTAGCTGTCGCTGACGAAGATCGACACTTGCCTTCACAACCAAGACTAGTTCTTCATTTTCTCTTGTTTCATCAGCGCTGGGCGATGGTCCGGTGGAGTAAGTTTAGGACTGCATAATATAAAATTTCGAACAAGATTCGAGGTACGTTCAAGCCCCGATGACAGTGTTATATCAGTAACAATAGCAAATGGGGAGGAACAGAGGAAACCATAATGGGAGTCCAAATAAAATAACCAAGGCTGCTTCATTGTTACCGATTCAAGCCAGTGTGACCACTCCTTGGCTTTTTTTCACAAGATCTTGGCTATTCGTTGTTCACCTTGGCGTCTTGGTTTTCTATAGGTTTTCTTGGCTTATCGGTTTTCTATTATCATCGCTTTTCCGAAACCTTGTGAATTCTTGGCTTTTTTCATTGGCTCACCTTGGCATTTATGAAAATGAGGAGTGGTCGCACTGATTCAAGCCACCCTAATGTGTGTCAAAGCAAGTGGGAAATGAATCATTACAAGTCTTGACTATGGGGGCAGGAAAGACAAAACAAAAGTGAAATTATAACGAAACCTGCTACCGCTTATAGAAACAAATAGCTAAGTGTGCCCATACAATATAATTAGCAAGGCCCCTCTAAGTGGCTTCATGTGACACTGCAAGTGTTTGTTGCCTGGAATCGCGCTGCGGATGATGTCAAGGGCCTAATGGTGGGGGATAGGTGGGTGGAGACGAGTAAGCAAAACAGAGGAGGCCTGCAAAGACCCCCCACTGGGCTTATCAAGGTAAAAACAAGAGGCGTTTCACGGACCGAAATACACACAAACCTGACACTTTGCAAAACCATAGCCTGTGCGTAATTAAAGGGATATACGAGAAAAATGAATGCTTGCCTCGTATTTTCTTCTGCACTTTAAACTTTGAGGTGGGTGTTCGAAATGGTTTGAATCTTGGTAGTTACACGGTATATTGGTTGTCAGGGTGGTGGAGAATTACAGTGAGTAATCGGCATCAGACGAGGAAAAATAATTTAAAAAAAACTTACAAATTATTACACAGTCAGTATTTAAGAGTTCTTAATATAATTGCATGCATTTCCTTAAGTCTGGTGGTGGCTTAGCGGTTAGGGTGGCTGGATTTGGGATCTTAGGGTCCTGAGTCTGTCATCTCAGCCTGTCATCCTTCTAAGGTTGGTGAAATGAGTACCAGTGTACCAGTATAGGGGCACAACATCAGTGGCACAGCTGTGCCCCAACAAAATGACACAGCTACCTGGCAGCCAAGCTGTCATACGCAAGAAGAAGAAAATGCAGTTCCTGAGGAAGTTTGAATCTGGGAGAAAAGAGCTTAGGTCATGTCAATTTAATGTTCGGATCATGAGAAAGCATGGAATGTTAATATTTCTTTGTCTGACAAGAGTAAAGCGTGACATTCAGACGAACTCTCATTACAATCTGAGAGAAAGTTGCTTTTTTAAAAATTATGATTTATTTAAAGGACACATATTTACAGATAATTGAATGTTACTGGATCCATTTCAATCTTAAATCAGAGAGATATTCAAGAAACACCAACTTTCAGGAACTTCCAGCCTGATCGAGACTCAGGTATCATGTAAAGTAATAGTGCCACCTCCTACCATCCCACAATACGTATGCACAACTCATGGATTGCTTGTGTTTAGCCTTTCAAGAGCAAATTTTTACTTTGTTAGAACAAACCCACTCTCATCCTTGGTGCTTCTTGGATCTCAAGCCAGCCACCTTAACCACTAAGCCTACACCAGGCTTCTGTTGGGTCCTGATCTGTTCAGTGTTCTCGCTGTTCTACGAGCCTTGACTGTATATATAAAAAAGATATAAACTAAGAATCATAAAAACGCTTGAGCATGCGAATACAAGGTTGCTTCTAAAAGTAAAATTTGAAACACCCTGGTATATTCTAAGACAACACCTTATTCCCTGCATATACAGTTTCATTTCCTCCTGGCAACTGGGATAAAGGTGAAAAAGACCATTATAAAACTTTGGCAGATCCAGTTTTTGCAGGAAAATGGAATTGTTGCCATAAGATTTTGCAAACCTTGATATAATCAGCAGCTGGTGCAGCACTTGGATTATGTTCCCTGAGATATTTCACACACTCACTCACCTTGTACATCCAAGGGAACCATCTGCTGAACCCGATCAACTTCCTTAAGAAACCGCTTGAAGAAATTTAGTCCCTCAAACTTTCCAGCTTCACCATCAACCACAACCTCTCTTGGGTAAACCACATATCCAAGTTGGCCTCCAAAGTCAGCTGCCACAGGGTGTTCTTCATCATGCCAAGTCTTTCCTTGGGAATCAGAAGTTTTACCAACTTACAAGACTTCAATCGACAGCTTGGTGAAGTACTGCTCCTCCCTTTTGGCTGGCATAGTTGCATCATACCTTTTTTAATTTTTTTTATTTTATTTCAGGATCTAAGGATCGTAGTGGAGCTGCCACACATAAAAATGTCCTACACATGCACATACAAACAAATACACGAGGAGACGGAATACAGGACTGTTAGACAAGATAAACAGTTGCTGAGCTTGGGGGAAGCCGTCACCTTCCACATGTTTATGCCACGGAGAACAAGACTGTTAAAATCATTGGAATCTCCTCGATGAAGTTGAGTACCTGGTCCTGTTACCCAAGCATTGCAAACAGGAATTGCATTGCGTTGCATTATTTTGATGAGCCTCAGTCTGTTCAATTTCATTCTTCTCTCCATGGCTCTTCAAGATGGCTGTTGACCACCTCCTCAGGTAATCCCCCAGACATACACATGATATTTTCCTACCCTCATTAATCTTCCCCAACTCCACCACTTCCTTTCCAGGCTGTTGTGTTTTCTCCCCTCTCCCTCCACCCATTTTTCCATTTTATCTCCCATTGCTATTTCATCCCCGGTTTCCCTTCCTTTTCTTTCAGCTCCCTTCTGCTTGTGTTTGAACTTGTTTTCCATCTTTACCTCTGCCAACGAAGGTGGATGGAGGTTATGTTTTCATTACTGTTTGTCTGTTTGTCTGTCTGTATGTGAACAGGATACCTAAAAAAAAAGTTATGGACGGATTCGAATGAGACTTGGTGGACAGTTTGGGTGTGTTTCGTTTTTGGTGGACAGACAAATTGATTCGATTTTGGTGAAGATCCAGATGCGATTATTTTTAGCTCACCTGGAATTTAGCATTCGAGCAGTGTCCATATGTGAGTGGGTCAGTCAGTCAGTTTGTAAACACTTCAGTCATTATCGCTTGATCCAAACACACAATTTTGATGAAACTTGGTGACAAGTTTCATGTCTGATGCCTAACAAAGGTGGGTTGACCGCATGTGTCCCCCTCCCACTCCCATACTCTTTCCCCTCGCCAATTCTTCTCCACCGTAAGCATACCCCATGAGTCCAACATGTAAAGCTCATTCTAACCACTCACTGACTCACTCACTGACTCACTGATTGACTGACTGATATTATTGTTCGGTACACTCCGGGTGATGTAGAAAGCTGAAATTTTGCGTGCTAACAGATAGCTGATACACCAGGAAATAAATCACAGAACCATTGGAAAGCGTCCATAAATGAAAATATTGTTGTGGATCTCCCGCCACTCCGGCGTGCGGACGACCGCCTCAGCCCAATTGGCGGCCGCGCGCCCACCGACACGTGGCAATCCAGTTGCAGCTTTCGGTATCACGCCGAATCCAGCTCCGGGTGTGTTTTTTACTCACACCACGACTTGTCAATGCTTCTGCGCCGCGTGGCTACGGGTCGATTGCCGAATTGTCGATTTGATACCTAATTATTTCGCGCGGACAGACTCGAGAGTTGTACCTTCAACGACCTGCTCGGAAACGAGCGCTTAAGAGCTGCGCTCCGTTGCGATTGCACTGAGGCGGTTTGTTTATATTCGGCAGGTCCCAGTCGGACCGATTAGCTTATCGGTGTTAAAAACCCGCTATATTTATTCCGAAAGCAACCAGGCAGGCTCAATTGGAGGAAGGAGGACGCAACGGAGCAGGTGAACTATTCAAACAATGCGGGACATTTATTTTCAAATGCAGGCACGTTATGCAGATGAATGGGGGGGGGGGGGGATGGGTAACAAACACGAGCAAAAAGCCTACAGCCGAATATCTACTTTATATGTACATGCACTTTAACACTTTCTATTCTTATCGACAGGTCGCACAGACTTCATTGCAAGAATTCCCAGAAAGAAAAGACCCGGGCTGTAAGCTTTATATATTGCTCGAGCCGGGATGATCGAAGGGATCGTAGAGACGCGAGCAGGCTACCTGCCACTCTTGGTGACTTGGCTGGGCGACCCTCGATGTTCCTGCCCGGACTCATCTCGACTCCAACAACGCCTTCAAACGGTGCCTCCAACGGCGAACCGGCTGGCGACTCCTCTCCGGCTCTGACTCGACCAACTCCAACGAACTGCTCCCGCTCTCCACACCGATTCCACCGGTGTCCTCCCCAATTCTCTCACAACCGCCAACAACAACTCACTTGGCATCGACACGCACCTTTTTATCGCCCCGGGCGTTCGCCCCGGCCTTCCCGGCACACGGGGGAAAATTCCAGGGGAGTTCGGCTTGGCTCTGTTGTTGTTGCCCAACCGTCATTTCTGTTTACCCGTT
>CM068958.1:137957653-137974686 GCA_035128595.1 Eptatretus atami
TCAGAATCTGATTGAATTCCGATCCAGGAGGCTGTTCGGATGCAAAAGTGCATTCCCAAACTATTTTACAATAAGAAATAATTGGAGTGAATTGATCTTTTCCTGGACCCCAAGAAAACCCACTTTCAAGACACTTTCAACTGAAAATTCCCCATGTTTAAGTTAAAATAAGATGAGTAAATGAACCTTCGATGGCGTTGGCGGTGTATTGTATGTAAACTTGTACAATCACCAACATTCCAAAGTTCATACAGGCTCGAAGCTCCGTGGCCTGGGTCCGATCGCTCGCTCACTCTGCGAGCGCTGGCCCCCAGTGGTAGCTCATCAAACATGATGCCCCCAGAACCCACAATCACTTTCATCAAACGCATCGGGCTTGAGGTATCATGGATTATTCCAAATTACAACCGGTTTTTCTGTGAATTAAATCCTTGCCGACAGTCCATCACACTACGTGGATCGGGATTTGCATTTTTGTTATTAATTAAAACACAAGCATGAGTTAAAAAAAAAAAAAAAAACAGCACAAATCAAGGTGAAAAACACGAGGTAAAGTATCGATCGACACACGAGAGATGCTTTTTCCGATGACCTTCCACCGACGAATCTAATCGAAACAAAGCGCGAACATGCGGCTCGGAACAGGTGGGGAACACGTGACCAAACATTGAATGCTTCGTTGTGTTATCGGTTTTTAAAATGTATTCGGTGTTTAGGGCAAAATTCATTTTTCGATTGATAAGAGACATATGGCAGCTGCACGGATAACCAAGTCCACCATACGCTACGTACGGTCACGTGGAACACCAACTATGTCAAATACGGCATGTCGAATTGCTATGGCAAAACGTAGAAATGAAAAAAGTTACAATCCGCGTTATAATTCCCGGCGACCCCTACGGCCTGCTAAAAGAAGTCCAAACGGCGTAGGGGCCACCCTGAGCCACCGCAGAAACTCTGCGGCCACCGCACGTTTCTGTCAATTGAGAGGGCGTACGGCCGCCGTATTCCTCGACGTAAGCAAATTGTGACTTAGGCCTTAGTCAGCACCAAACGCTCTGTTACAGCGTTATGGTTCCATGGATGGATGCGGATTGTTTTGTGTGATGGAAGCCACAAATGTTGAATTTGTCAAAGAATAAATATAAACATCCACAGTCGCAGCTGAATGAAATGTCCATGTTTCCGTCTTTGAACGTATTTACCTACCTCTGACACTGATAGCACCTATGCAGGTATCTCCGTTCACCTTACTCATTCGGCCATACCATATTGCAGCTGAATTGTTCTCCTTCACGAGGGATTCAGTCACTACACATTGAGAGAACGACATGTCATTGCCAGCCATTTTGTCACAATGGACTTGTGACGGAACACCAGTGGTGTGCATGTGCCGAGCCTGTGTTTTATATTGGAGTGGACAGAATTATATAGATGCTCGCAAATAACTCGTTGTTCTACTATATTCGGCACCAAACTTGTGGATCCACTGATGCTTCAGACTTTTGGTACGGCTTCATACTTGCGATATTCAACTGTTCTCACCCAGTCCATCCAGAGTGTATTAGTGGTTTCTCAGCCAGGTAGCTGAAAAGAACATCACACTCCCAAAATTTTGCCATAGTTACCATGGGGTGTGTTTTGTGGCTTGTAAAGTCATGAAATGATGGAAGTGTCTCCATAATTGTGCATGGATGTGAAACACCAATTGAAACAATGCCAACTTTTTGTTTTGTGGTCTCTGTTTTCCACAAAATAATAACCACTTTTGCCCAAAGAAATGCGCAATCCTCGTGCAAGTTATGAGGATCTTGAGAAATTACAGCAATAGTTCATTATGTTGAGCAAATGAGTGATTTACAAGTAATTCGGTTACACGCTGTTTTTTTCCTGTAAACAAGTTCGCGGTGGTTACCTGTTGTGGTATTGTTGTTTTATTAGCCTCTAGACAGTTCTTCATCGAAACAAAGCCTGTCTGCACGGAGACAGACAATCAGTCTCCCGGAGCGACCCAATATCTTCCACATCCAGGCTGGTGTAACCCCACCTCTGAGAAGTTCAGGCCACAACAGAGCTAGAGGGAGAGAGAGACAGAGACAAGATGGAAGGGCCGCGTCCATGGGGGACCGATCAGCACTCTGGACCATTTGGACCGCGCTGCCCCTGACAATCTGGACAGCAAGAAAGAATGCGGAAGATTGGTCCCCCGACTTGTGTTGGGAGATGCAACCACAACACAAAGAGGCATCCCTAATAGTTGCTACCTGTTGTATGAACACGTTGCTGGCATATTGGCACTGCCTTTTGCTGTCGTACTAAAATGCGGCTTTGAAAGTCCTGAACAACTAAAATTACTTTCGCAGCCTATTGGATTTACCTGTTTACAGTGATAATGTTATTTGTGATACATCGGAGAAACACGTGCCATCCTTTGGCCGATTGAAAGTGTATTTCATTATCACCTTGTGATGCTACACTGGTGTCAGATGTGAATGAAACCAACAGGTTTCTATTTCTTCCCCAGCGGTTACCATTCCCCTTGATCAACGTCCCCCCCCCATATCGATTTAATCTATTGTGCTAGCTGTAGCGACGAGATCGGACACTTGCCTTCACACCAAGACTAGTTCTTCATTTTCCTTGTTTCATCAGCGGCTGGGCGATGGTCCGGTTGAGAGTAAGTTTAGGACTGCATAATATAAAAATTTCGAACAAGATTCGAGGTACGTTCAAGCCCGATGACAGTGTTATATCAGAACAAGCAAATGGGGAGGAACAGAAAGGAAACCATAATGGAGTCCAAATAAAATAACCAAAGGCTGCTTCATTTTTACCGATTCAGGCCAGTTTGACCACTCCTTGGCTTTTTTTCACAAGATCTTGGCTATTCGTTTTCACCTTGGCGTCTTGGTTTTCATAGTTTTCTTGGCTTATCGGTTTTCTATATTCAATCGCTTTTCCGAAAACCTCTGTGAATCTTTGGCTTTTTTCATTGGCTCACCTTGCATTTATAGAAAATGAGGAGTGGTCACACTGATCAAGCCACCCTAATGTGTGTCAAAGCAGTGTGCGAAATGAATCATTTACAAGTCTGACTATGGGCAGGAAAGAACAAAACAAAAGTGAAAGTATAACGAAACCTGCTACCGCTTATAGAAACAAATAGCTAAGTGTGCCCATATCAATATAATTAGCAAGGCCCCTCTAAGTGGCTCATGTGACCACTGCAGAGTTTTGTTGCCTGGAATTCGAGCTGCGGATGATGTCAAGGGCCTAATGGTGGAGGATAGGTGGGTGGAGACGAGTAAGCAAACAGAGGACCTGCAAAGACCCCACGGCTTATTCAAGGTAAAAAACAAGAGGCGGTTTCACGGACCGAAATACACACAAACCCTGACACCTTTTGCCAAAACCATTAGCCTGTGGCGTAATTAAAGGGATATACGAGAAAAATGGAATGCTTGCCTCGTATTTTCTTTCTGCACTTTAAACTTTGAGGTGGGTGTTCGAAATGGTTTGAATTCTTGGTAGTTACGACGTTATATTGGTTGTCAGGGTGGTGGAGAATACAGTGATAACGGCATCAGACGTAGGAAAAAAATTAAAAAAAACTTTTACAAAATTATTAACACAGTCAGTATTTAAGAGTTCTTCATATAATTAGCATGCATTTCCTTAATCTGGTGGTGGCTTAGCGGTTAGGGTGGCTGGATTTGGGATCTTAGGTCCTGAGGTCTGTCATCTCAGCCTGTCATCCTTCTAAGGTTGGTGAAATAGTACCAGTGTACAAGTATAGGGCACAACATCAGTGCACAGCTGGGCCCCACAAAATGACACAGCTAACCTGCAGCCAAGCTGTCATCATACGCAAGAAAGAACGAAAATGCAGTTCCTGAGGAAGTTGAATCTGGAGAGAAAAGAGCTTAGGTCATGTCAATTTAATGTTCGGATCATGAGGAAAGCATGGAATGTTAATATTTCTTTGTCTGACAAGATAAAGCGTGCACATTCAGACGAAGTCTCATTACAATTCTTGAGGAGAAAGTTGCTTTTTTTTAAAATTATGATTTATTTAAAGGACACATATTTACAGATAATTGAACTCGTTACTGGATCCATGTCAATCTTAACATCAGAGAGATATTCAAGAAACCACCAACTTTCAGGAACTTCCAGCACTGATCGAGACTCAGGATATCGTGTAAAGTAAAAAAAAAAAAAAAAAAAAAAAAAAAAAAAAAAAAAAAAATTAGTGCCCACCTCCTACCATCCCACAATTACGTTGCACAACTCATGGATTGCTTGTGTTTAGCTTCAAGGAGCAAATTTTTACTTTTGTGTAGAACAAACCCACTCTCATCCTTGTTGTTTCCTTGATCCCAAGCCAGCCACCTTAACCACTAAAGCCTACCCAGGCTTCTGTTGGGTCCTGATCTGTTCAGTGTTCCGCTGTTCTACGAGCCTTGACTGTATATATAAAAAGATATAAACTAAGAATCAAAAACGCTTGAGCATGCGAATAACAAGTTGCTTCTAAAAGTAAAATTTGAAACACCCTGGTTGATTCTAAGACAAACCTTATTCCCTGCATATACAGTTCATTTCTCCTGGGCAACTGGATAAAGGTGAAAAAGACCATTAAAACTTTGGCAGATCCAATTTTGCAGGAAATGGGAAATGTGCCATAAGGACTTTTGCAAACCTTGATATTAATCAGCAGCTGGTGCAGCACTTGATTTATGTCCCTGGAGATATTCACCACACTCACTCACCTTGTACATCCAAGGGAACCATCTGGCTGAACCCGATCAACTTCCTTTAAGAAAACCGCTTGAAGAAATTTAGTCCCTCAAACTTCTCCAGCTTTTCACCATCAAACCACAACCTCGCTTGGGTCAAACCAATATTCCAAGTGGCCTCCAAAGTCAGCTGCCACAGAGTGTTCTTCACATGCCAAGTCTTTGCCTTGGAATCAGAAGTTACAAACTTACAAGATTCAATCACAAGCTTGGTGGAGTACTGCTCCTCCCTTTTGGCGGCATAGTTGCATCATACCTTTTTAATTTTTTATTTATTTTATTTCAGGTCTAAGGATCGTAGTGGAGCTGCCGCACATAAAAATGTCCTACACATGCACATACAAAACAAAACACGAGAGATGGAATACTGACTGTAACATAAACAGTTGCTGAGCTTGGGGGAAGCCGTCACCTTTCACATGTTTATCCACGGAGAACAAGACTGTTAAAATCATTGCGAATTCTCTCGATGAAGTTGAAGTACCTGGTCCGTTACCCAAGCTTGCAAACAGGGTATTGCATGCGTTGCATTATTTTTATGAGCCTCAGTCTGGTTCAATTTCATTCTTCTCTCCATGGCTCTTCAGATGGGCTGTGACCACCTCCTCAGGTAATCCCCCAAGACATACACAATATATTTTCTACCCTCATTAATCTTCCCCAAACTCCACCACTTCCTTCCAGGCTGGTGTGTTTTTTCCCTCGCCCTGCTACCCATTTTTCCATTTTATCTCCCATTGCTATTTCACCCCGGTTTCCCTTCCTTTTCTTTAGCTCCCTTCTTCTTGTGTTTGGAACTTGTTTTCTTTTCCATTTTACCTCTGCCAACCGAAGGTGGATGGAGGTTATGTTTTCATTTACTGTTTGTCTGTTTGTCTTGTCTGTATGTGAACAGGATACCTAAAAAAAAAAATTAGGGACGGATCGAATGAGACTTGGTGGACAGTTGGGGTGTGATAGGTGTTTCTTTTTGAGTGGGACAGACAAATTGAGTCGATTTTGGTGGTCCAGATGCGATTATTTTTTAGCCTCACCGCGAATTTAGCATTCGAGCAGTGTCCTATGTGAGTGGGTCAGTCAGTCAGTCAGTTTGTAAACACTTCAGTCATTATCGCTTGATCAAACACACCAATGTTTGGATGAACTGGTGACAAGTTTCATGTCTGATGCCTAACAAAGGTGGTGACCGCATTGTGTCCCCCTCCCACTCCCATCTCTTTCCCCTCGCCAATTCTGTCTCCACCGTAAGCATACCCCATGAGTCCAAGTGTAAAGCTCATTCTAAACCACTCACTGACTCACTCACTGACTCAACTATTGACTGGACTGATATTATTGTTTCGGTTTACACTCCGAAGTGATGTTAGAAAGCTGAAATTTTGCGTTGCAACAGATAGCTGATACACCAGGGAATAAATCACAGAACCATGGAAAGCGGTCCATAAATGGAAAATATTGTTGGGATCTCCCGCCACTCCGGCGTCGGACGACCGCCTTCAGCCCAATTGGCGCTCCGCGCGCCACCGAACGTGGGCAATCCAGTGAGCTTTCGGATCAACGCCAATCCACTCCGGTGTGTTTTAACCACACCACAACCTTGTCAATGCTCTGCCCGCGTGCGACAGGTCGATTGCCAGTGTCATTACCTAATATTCGCGCGGACAGACTACACGAGAGGTTGTACCTCAACGGGACCTGCTCGGAAACGCAGCGCTTAAGCAGCTCGCTTCCGTTGCGATTGCCGAGCGGTTTATATCGCCAGGTCCCGTCGGACCCGATTAGCTGTATCGGGTTAAAACCGCATATTATTCCGAACGCAGCCCACGGCAGCTCAATGAGAAGGGACGCAACGAGCCAAGGTGATATTCAAAAGCGGACATTTATTTCAATGGCAGGCACGGTATGCAATAATGGGGCGGGGGGGGGGGATGGCGTACAAAACACGAAGCAAAAAAGCCTACAGCCGGAATCTATTTATTATTGTTACTGCACTAAACAAACAATTCTACTAGTCGGACAAGGGGCCACAGACTTCCATGCAAAATGCCCAGAAAGAAAGAGCCCGGGCTCGTAAGCCTTTAATATTTGCCGGAGCCGGGCATGACCGAAGACTCCGGTTGAGGACCGAGCAGGCTACCTGCCACCCTCTTTGGTGACTTGCTGGGCGACCCTCGATGTCTCTTGCCCGGGACTCATCTCGACTCCAACAACGCCTTCAAACGCGGCCTCCAACGGCGAAACGCGCTGGCGGACTCCTCCCCGGCTTCTGGACATCGACCACAACTCCAACGAACTGCTCCCGCTCTCGCACACCGATTTCCACCGGTGTCCCTCCCCAATTCTTTCACAACCGCAAACAACAAACTCACTCGGCCATTGACACACGCCTTTTTATCGCCCCGGGCGTTTCGCCCCGGCCTTCCGGCAGCGGGGAAAAATTCCAGGGAGTTCGGCTGGCTCTAGTTGTTGTTCCACCGCTTCGTACCTTCACACAACGGTCATTCTGTTTACCCGTTCCGAGGGATTATCGGGGCAGGAGAGTTGTTGAGATGCTGTCTGTGGTGGTGGAGGTGGCGTTGGTTGTAGAAGATGTTGTTGAGATGGTGTGTTTGTTTGAAATTAATAGACAGAAAAGAATAATGGCTACTCAAAAAGATGCACAGCCCGGCACACGATATAATTCCCTTTATACAATCGGTAGGGAAATCTAACCTGGACTACGCACTTATCACATAACTGATCTCTGGGGAACATGTGCTATATTCAACCGAACAATATAAAAAATGAAAAATAAGGAAAATTGAGCTAGACAGTCAAAGAAGTATTTGGCGTACAACTGACACACATACACCGGAAAATCAAACGTTGGAAGTCCGTTAGAGTAAATTAAATGAAAATAAATAAGATGAAAAAATAATTGTCAGGTGAGCACGCCAAGACAACGGGAAACACGGTTAGCTTTGGCGTGCCAGACTGACATCGAACTAATACACCGAGGAAAATCACAGAACTTTGATGTGTCCGTAAATGAAATGTAAATTAAATGAAAATAAATAAATGGAAAATAATTGTCGGTGAGCACCGAGACAATCGGAGCGCGGTAGCTTTGCGTCCCAACTGACATCGAAGCTAATACACCGAGAAAAACAACAGAACTGTCGACAGTGTCCGTAAATGAAAATAATAAATAAAAAAAAAAATTGAAAAAATAATGTATCGGTGAGCGACCCGAGGACAACGGGAAGCAGCGGTAGTTTTGCGTCCCACGGACATCGACGCTTAATACACAAGAAAAATCACAGCACCATCGGAAAGCTCCATAAATGAAATATAAATAAATGAAAAAAATTAAATGCAGGTGAGCACACGAGACAATGAGGAAGGGAAGCACGAAAGGCCATGTGTGAGGCACGTCTAATAATCCGTACCGTTGAATGAGAGCATACTTAACTCTACTTCGATCACTTTTTATTGCATGCACATTGGAACCGTGAGTATGTCCACTAATCACGAATTATTGCACCGGGGACAAACATTGGAGCTTTCCAATTTGACCTTCAGACCATAACCCTTTTAGACATTTTATAGTGGTAGGTCGCAGTCGCACTGAAAGTGCATGTTTCTGAAACACATGGATGTGCAGCAAGTGTAGAAATTTTCAAAAAATTTCAGTTTCTCGCACCACAAATTATTACACTTCAACAGAGACAAACAAGTCAACTCTCTCATAGTCATAAGCCTGTAATAACTGTCTCCTTCATAACAACTCAAGTGTTATAATAAAGCAATAGCCATATGAATGGAAGCCAAGCCAGTTTGCTCGCTAACCAAGGTGTTTATAATTCATTACATGGTATTAATGGAGGATTGGTGTTGGAAAAATGGAGAATGGGGTGAGGATGGTGATGGACTGCCTGTGTAGAGATGACACAGACATTACACACTGCTGGACATGTTATTATTTGCTGCACATTATATCACCGAGTTAACACTATTAATGTGAAAGGTTTTTCACACATAATCGACAAGGATAATTAAATGGTGCAATCCAAAATAAAACTCTTCGATATGTAAATACATTTTTTAAGTCCAGAAATAAGTAACAAAAAAACTTTTAAAAAAATATCAATAGGAGTAGGGATGGTATTGCCAAAAAATATGTAAACAAGGTTAGGGGTATGTTGCGTTCGGTGCTCGAAGCCATGAGCGATGCTAACCCATTTGGATATGGCACAAAACAACTACAGGTGTTCCAAAAAAGACCTGGCAACTTTGGTTGTCACTGTAATTTAGTACTACAACGAAACCCACGATAGCCCTTATTTATATGATACAGAAACTATAAAAAGTTTCTTTATTTTCAGGTCTGGATGGTTTAATTCAAAAGAAAAATGGTGACTTCACAGGAGAAAGCTCAGTGTCACGACCTGAATGGTTCAGTCGAGAACGAGAGCGAACACGCAGTTCAGCTTAATTTTCCTGACCAAGTATTGGAAGGAATCCTGTCATCACTGACTGGTATCAGAGAGAGTTAACAAGGGGTTTAATGAAGACTGAAAGTTGTCAGAAACAGAAAAGTACTGACTGACCAAGCAAAATGAAGCAGGACATTGAAACAAAGTTACATGTCATTCAATAAAGGCATCAGGAAAATCAATTTTACGCCACAGCCAGAGAACCAGGACGTGACCAACACCACTCTACACAGGATTTTGCATATAAAAGACTGAAGCGTTGCCTATAAGGTGCAGATCTGCAGGAACTCGAAACCCAAATGACGGGACCCAAACAACAAGGTGTTTGCCTTGGAAATGCTCAATCGGAAGTAGATGACGAAGATTACCTGAAAAAGGTCATGTTCACAGAGGAAGCTTGCTTTCATGTATAGGGGAAGGTCAACCGGCACAAGTGAGGATCTCGGGCTTCTGAAAACCCGCCCTGGGTAAATTGACACATACTGGTACGCTGACAGTCCCAAGTCCAATGTGTTGGTGCCTTCTCCAGATGACTTGGGTGGTCCGTTTTTCTTGTGGAGGATTACATGGTGGAAAAGAATTCATTTCACAAGTTTGGAATTCAGCCATACCAAAGCGAGAATCTTTAATTTCTATATACGGAGGGAAGGAATGATGCATTGACTTAAACATTCGAACGAACTTCACTAAACATAAGGCCCAAGCAATTCTTCTTATGCACACTTGCACAGTTCCAAAGAATGTGGCCCCAAGCCACATTTGAGAGTACATGAATAAATTGTTGTACATGAAAATAATTATTTTTCCACATGGAATTATAATGAGAGCACTGATGAATATAATTATTTTTCGTTCCACAATTACAATAACTCAACAATTACATGAACTGTGAAGTATTCGCCTTTCCCACAGATGAAAGACCTACAACCCGATATCATTTTTTCAACAGGACGCGCTTCCCCCTCATTGGCCTTTTATATTTGACCGTCCCTGAGATGAAAATTTCAGGTCAACTGGATTGGCCGAGATGGATCAACTGCCTGGCCCACATGATCACCAGACTAATAACCCCCCCCCCCCTTTGATTTTTTTTTTCTGTTGGAGGTTTGTCCAAAGATGTGTGGCTCCAAACACTAAGGTGGTTAAACTTGCAGGATCTTATTTGTTCTCAGACACAGCTCTGCATGCGCATTGGTGGACGCAAAACATGCTGAGCCAACATGGCAAGAAACTCTTATTGCCTGATGTCCTGCGTGCAACAAAGAGCTTTTCCACCAACTTAAAAAAAGAAGTTTTGTGTGATGGTACGCGCCAAACTTTTGAGTTTCTGTATCATATTAAACCAAAGGGTTTGTGTATCATTTGTGCTTCTAATATATTGAACAACAAAGTTGTCTGGGGTATATTTGGAGCACCCAGCAGTCTGCCTAGTATAAGCCAGAAGTTTCTGCCCCCTATTAATTACTCTTGTTAGCCAATGCGTACTTCGCATCTCTGCTCCAGCGCACCTGATCCGGTGAGTATAACTAGAACGTTGCAATCGAGGGCACGAGGACCCCCTGGTCGGCCGATCGACATGTAAGTAACACATGAAGCAGCGTAACCCTGCCGTATTGGCAGTACCGATCGGTGGCTCGTGCTGCTTAGAAACCTGCTGGCCGTGGTTATCCATGCCCAGTACCGCTCAGGACTGGTGGTTCTGGAGGACTTGAGCACTTCCCCTCGTGGCAAAACTCGAACCCCCGATCCGTTAGCATGCTGTTCATGTTATATGGCTGCCAATAATATAACAACAATGCTAATTTAACGTAAAGTGTTTTCACACATAATCAAACAGGATAATTAATGCGTGCAATCAAATAAAACTCTCCAGCATGTAAATACATTTTCTTTTGAAGTACAAAATTAAGTAATAAAAACTTTTTTAATATATTAATAGGACGTAGATGGTATGCCAAAAAGATATTTAAACAAGGTAGGATGTTCACAATAAAATTATATGTGGAACGAGTTCCCCACATGTTTCTTGGAATAATGTGTCGTTGCCCAATGCAGGGATGGACAGGGACAGGGAACAACGCCATTCTGTGTAGTAGATGTATAAAAATTGTGCAAAATTATGATACAAGCATCAAAATTTTGACATTTCTGTTCTGAGGAGGCTTCTGATCAAATCTGCCCGATTGGCCATTTGAAAATCCAAATTTTGAAAAATATTTGAAAAATAAATAAAAATTCCAAAATTAATTTTGAAAGTCATAGCGTGGCTGAAATTCTTGAAGCGCAAAGTAACCATCCCAGACGAGAACAAGGGGAGATGCAGTCATCATTATGGCTCAAGCACTTATCAATGCCCTACCTCCACGCACTCAAAGATATTTGATGACATGCTAGGAAAGACATCATCCCAAAGGTGGAATCCTATGTGCCAGGTACGAAGGGGTGAAGTAGTGTTTTATGTGTACAAGAAGTTTCAAGTCTGAAGTCCGAGGCAGGTCGAAAAAGGGAAGGAATCAGAAGAAGAGTGACAGGAAACCAGTAAGACCCCAAGTAACTGGAGAAGCGTTCTTCGAGAGGATGACAGCAACAAGGGACTGAGCCGTTTCACTTCCTTGCGGAAAAAGATGTGTGAAGCACAGGATGACAAGCACAGTCATTGTCACCAAAGAAAGATGCCATTAGCAACACAAGGAAGTCACTGGCATGCTGTGTCTCCATAGTTGTCATGAGAAGGCTGACACTCGAATATTTGTACCACGCCGGGATGCAACGACGGATGTGAGCAAAGTCCATTATCATTAAGGCTTAAATGAACGGACGTAACTATCATAGCAATATCTGTACTGCCATCCCTTACAGGAACTAGTCTGTGAGAACATGTGGATTGCCTTTGGCCAAGGAAGCCAAGGCGCGATGGATCCAGTCCATGAGGTAGTTTTCTGCAATAGGGCCTCAGAAAGCTAGAGGGTCCCTACTTCCATGCGTTCACATGGATGTACTCGTGTCTGCCTTCCACGGTAAGGGGAAGAAAACTGCATTGGCAGGACTTGAAACGTCTTATGATTCTGAACATCAGCCGCATCAAATTGTTCTTGAGTGATTTTGAAGTTTTTTTTTTCATTTCATATTGAAGGCCATCAGGCAATTAAAATCCCTGACAGCATACGAGTCATCATTTCACGATTCTTCAAAATTGCTGTCATCCCTATACTCCTTACTTAATGTGTATATCTGGATCGACGGCTGGTGGAAGGTGGCGGATGTGAAGGTGTGCGGGGTTGGGGGGCCGTGCGGTTTGAGCGGAACTATGCGTGCCAAGCGCCAGGCTGAGGGGGCTGGGGGTTCAGGGATTTGCGTCGGAGGACGGAGAGGTGGGTGGAATTTCATGCCAACAAGGCGGGGGCACGCGGCGCAAATGGGAACCTGAGAGCAGATGTAGCGGGAATTCTGAGCTTGCACATTGCGATTCCTCCAAATGGCGTTACTCTGCGGGGGGGCCATGTTCGAGCCGTCTTGGACGTTTAGATGGTGAATTAGGTGGTCGGGAGAACTGAATTTAACGATTTGGGGACAAATGAAAGATGAAGTGGAAATGAAGATGGAAACTATGCTGAATGATTTGGGATTCAAATGAATTAAAAACGCAGTTGAGTTGACGAATATGGAAGAAATCATGGTCAGCTAGGTATTGGAGTATGCGCGGCAGCAGAGTGTCACTGCGTACCACTTTCTTTGCCGAACTCCAGGGGGCCTCCATCTGGCCGCCCCCCCCCCCCGGCAGATGCCTGCCCTCCCCATCTCCTTGAGGATGCCGATATAACTGCTGCAACAGAAGGTGTCGGCCCATTGCCCTCTCCACCACGAGCTCCCTCGCTGAGTAATCTGGTGAGCGGATCAGTGTCCAGGAAAACGAGCCACATGCCCATACAGCCGCAGCTGACGGTCACGGAGTATGCAGGTAACAAATCTCATTTGAATCTCTCTCAGTAACTACTGGTTGGACACAAAAGTCCGACCAGTGATAGCCAAGATTCTCCAAAGATACCTGGTACCAAAGGAAATTAAGTCTCCGTGTCAGATCAGAGTCACATGAATGTCACTGCAAGGTAAGTGAATCTCTGTGATCTCAACATCCTCACCACATACAGGTACAGACAGATAGTAGCATCAAGATGTCATGTAAAGCTTGGATCTTAGTTTTGACCCAGGAAACCCATAATTGCAGTGGCTGCGACTCCTCATTCAGCACCTCGAGGGCCCCCAAAGGATATCTAGAGTCTCCGCAAAGATGACTGCATCATCTGCGAAACAAGGTCAGAGATCTTGACATTCCCAAATGATGCACCGCCAGCTTGATCTCTCCAACATCCTCCCAGGATCCAGTCCATACAAGTGCTGAAAGTGTGGGGGCCAGTACACACCCCTGACAATCTCCAGTAACAACTGGAATAAGTCAGAGATGGTACAACACATCTCACAGCACCTCAGTACCAGAGTAGAGTTCAGAATCAGATCGATCGTTTTGTGGCACCCACGAAGACCAAGAATCCGCCAGAGGACATCCCGATTCACTGATCGAACGCTTTACAGAGATCAACATAGGCTGCAAGCAGCCCCTGCCGAAACTCTCGTCTGCGTTCGGGAGGACCCGAAGAGCAAGGATACGGTCAATCGTTGACCTCTTTGTGTAAAGCCTGACTGCTCTGGGCGCAAGTGCTCAAGCAGATGGTGATGAACCCCTATCAATATTATCTGAGCAAAGACCTTGCCTGGCATGAGAGCAGCATCACCCCTTGGTAGTTGTTGCATTCTTGGCCATCACCCTTCCCTTTCCAGAGAGGGACAACAGGCCCCTCTTCCAGTCAGTTGGGACGATGCCTGTGTTCCAGGCAGAGCACAGAACTGCATGCAATGACACGATGCAGCATTTCCACCAGCCTTGAGAGTTCAGCATGGATACACAGATCCCAGGAAGCTTTACCCCATTTCAACCGGTTCACCACACCTGTGTTATCCATAAACGAGGTTGACCACAGATTGATTGGAGGAGTCAGCAATGGGGATTGTAACACCGCCTGACATCCAACTCAACAACTGGTGGATCAGCCTGGTACAGCCGCTCAAAGTAACTGGGCCAGCGGGGTCTTCATTCGGCTCCTCTGTCAAGAGCCTTCCACCCTCTGCTCTAACTTGCAGTACACCGAGGGATGGGCTTGGAGGAATGCAATGGCGAATCCCCTGTAAGCAGACAAGAATTACTTGACCACAGTGATGCTCTACCCCTCACAGATTCCTCGCACATGGCCTCCTTGTCCACCTAGCGCACGTACAGTTTTACGCCTCAGCTCCCTGAACAAGCTCAGCTCTGCCATTCAGGCCTGGCCCTGCGACTCTGGTCAATGGTATCCAGTGTCCCTTGAGAGACAAATTCTTCTTCGCCCTATGTGAGTTCCAGCATAGAGCTGTATATAAACCTCGAGTGCGCTCTTCCCGTAACGCCGTGCCGACAAGGGACTTGGCCGCCATTACCAAACAGGCAAAACCTCGGATCGCCCTGCCTGACCGTTCTGTGGATCCGACATAACGGCACTTCCTGTACATTTTGAATGTCGCAAAACTACCGAGTAAAACCCCGGAGCAAATATCAACACGGTACACGGAAAATAACTAAAAATTATGCCTGATTATGAAAATCTAAACGGCATCAGCTTACCAAACCGACTTTGTTTCTTGGCCAGTACTACCTTCTTCTCATTAGCAGTGTCACACACGACTGCAAACGGGATATTTTATAATCACATCACTGAGGTTACATGAACGAACAACGGTATCGATAGCAATGTTGTGACTTTTAAAAGTGTGACAATGCTTTGCCTTTGTTTCCTGATCCTCCTTGGATTATAATGAGCCATGCCGTGCCCGTGATGCCTGTGGATTGTGTGAATAAAATTCGACAGATAATGAGTACAGTATAATTTTTTAAATAATAATTATGTGCTGTACGATACTCTCGTAGTGTACATCGCCATATTGTAAACACGGTAGTGTAGGCACATCCGGGATATTTCCTCAATCAAGTTGCCCGTTTTGGTGATGGCGGCGGGTCGTACAAGGTGGCACAGCGGGGTTACGTGCGGTGTATAGGGACAGCGCCACCTAGTTCTTATAAACAGCTCGATGGTTCCAAGACATCTCCTGGCAACATCAAGGTGGTGGTCTTGAGCCACTCCACAACTCTTCAGGATCCCCAAATCACACAGACCCCCCAAATATCCACTCAGGCTGTTCGCAAAACTCCTCAGTTACCCTCTCATCCATGAGCTTGCCAACATCCAGCCAAGGCTGGATGGACCATTTCCTGGATTTAAGCTGCAACTTCAGAGTTGCCTACATACAAGCGTTCAGTATTGAGGAACTGGCACTCGATAGACCCCACCAAGCTCTGGATTCATCTCCAGCGACCATCAACGAGCACATGGTCAATCTCTTTTGCCACATCCCAGCTATGGAATACCAGTCCCAGCGATGACTTGTGGGCGTTGAAACCATGAATCGGCCCCCTAAGTCCATGATTCTTGCAAAAGCAAAGAAAACTTAGTGCTATTCTCGTTCACAGTTCCAGACCCATGGGGACCAACACATGTCTTATAACCATCCCTATCAGTTCCAGTAAATGCATTGAAATCCCCAAAGACTAGAAGAGTATCTCGCCTGGGGCACTGATCAACCACATGGAAGAAATGTGACAAAACGTTCCAGAAACGAAATTGGATATTAAATAACACCAAATAGAGGGTAGTACAGCCAACATTGACATCAATGCTCAATAAATCAGCAAATAACTAACTTTGGTTGAAGATAAACTGGAGAGCATGATCCTACGGATAGATGAGAGGCTGAAGAGGATAAACCAAGGGATGGTTTTATTGGGCAATGGCCTGGATCAGCATCGGCGTGATGAAGATGCCAACATGCTCCAGCAGGGAAGAGAAATTGCCGAGACCATGAAGTAATGTGAGTACCTGGCAGATGAGCTCCAGGGGTTGAAAGAGTGTAGCTGCGAGTAAGTAACACGCCACAATGGGACAGCCAGCGAGAGCCCCATTGGATTTTCAAAATGTTTGTTTTTGTTCCCAAGTAGGTACTGAGAGTCATGAGCAGCTTACCACTCTTGACGATGTGAAAAAGGAAGATCAAGAGGCTCAAGGCCAGCAGCAACTGCAGAGAGGGGCAAGGAGGACGAAAAGCCATGGGGCCATTGCCCGCAGCCTCAATCCGGGACTCGAGACCCACTAAATGGATGGTACAGCCGAGGAGGGCTTTTGGTTCCTCGGCTGAGAGATTTGCTCCGGGGGTGGGGGGACGGGGTGAAGCGGGGGAGGATTAACATCACCAGCCATGGTAGAAGTTAGCCCCTTAGAAATCGGATGCACCAGGCAGGCGGGGGGGGGGCAGGAAAATGACGCACACTTGCAACTCTGGTAAGATTTGGACATAGGGTCTGACCACAGGTGTGGTACATCCCAAGCACCCACACGGAGCCTGGTGGTGGCATTATGGTATGTTTTCTGTCTACAGGGGTGCCACCTTAGCCACAGTCTCGAGCCATTGGGGACGCCTGAACCCAGAGGATTTGAGACCTCTGGGAGACCAAGGGGGTCCCTCCCAGGCATCTGTAAGGGTGCAATGAAAGGACGACTAAGGAGAGGTGTTGCAGGCTGTGCGCCTTGGTTTGCGGCATTTCCGAGGGCCATTAAGG
>CM068958.1:137997052-138009104 GCA_035128595.1 Eptatretus atami
ATTCAACCACATATTAATTTTGAGGTAAACATAGGCCATAAGGTCAAAATAGGCCAAAAGGCCAATTTGGACAATTTTCTAAAATCCTCAATTTTTCAATCCGTTTGACTATCTCTCTCTTTAGATAGGGACAAAACCTAAATATATCACTATATCTAAAAAGGTTGTGGACGAGTTATGACAAAACAAGGTGGAAGAGTTGGTTTAGTGACAAGAATGAGCAGATTAGATTTTGGTTCAGATCCAGCCCAGAAGTGCCATACAAAACATAAACTGTTCAGCCTGGAGAGCATTGGTGCTGCCTCAGCAGTCTCATTGGCTATTGGACACAATCCTGGATAAGGTCACCACTCGAACACAGTATACCAGAATGCTGGCACTCATCTTGCCAACCTCAGAAGGATGACAGGCAGAGTCAACCAGAGTCAACCTCACCTGGTATTAATTCAACAGCCAAGTGGATTTGAACTCAGGATCCTCGGATCCCAAGCCCACCACACAAAACCATTAAGCAAAACCAGGCATACTGACTCATTGATTGACTAATATTGAAGTTCGGTACCTTCCAGGTGACGTAGAAAGCTGAAATTTCCCGTGCTGACGTACATTGAGACCGATACACTGGAGAAAAAAAAAATCATATAACCATCGGAAAGCATCCATAAATGAAAATATAAATAAATGAAAATGAATAAAGAGAAAAAAGAAAAATAATGCAGGTGAGCGACCTGAGAAATGGGGGCAGCACAGTAAGTTTGCCAATACACAGAAAAAAAATCAAAGAACATCAGAAATCATTCGTAAACAAAAATATAAATAAATGAAATAAAATAAATAAAGGAAAAAATGAAAAACACACTGATAGAGCAACACTTGGCAAAACAGAAACAAAGTAGAATGGCACTCCGTAGAGCGCATACTTCCCAGCTGAACAGTTTATGTTTTGTATGGCACTTCTGGGCTGGATCTGAACCAAAATCTAATCTGCTCATTCTTGTCACTAAACCAACTCTTCCACCTTGTTTTGTCATAACTCGTCCACAACCTTTTTAGATATAGTGATATATTTAGGTTTTTGTCCCTATCTATCAAATTTTAGAAATTAGGCCTGTGTTGACCTTTTTACCTTAAATTAGTTGGTAATTGAATTCCAATGACCTGACATGAAATACTCTCCAAATTTCAAGTCAATCGGATGAAAATTGAGGGATTTTAGAAAATTTGCCCAAATTGGCCTTTTGGCCTATTTTGACCTTATGGCCTATGTTTACCTCAAAATTAATATTGGGTTGAATTCAGTGACCTGATATGCAAATGCTCTTCAAATTTCAAGTTTATTGGATTAATATTGAGGATTTTCGAAATTTGGTCGATGTTCACCTTTTGGTCTATGTTGACCTTTTCGCCTAGGGTGACCACAAAAATAATAGGTGGTTGAATTCAGTGACCTGACTTGTAAATCATTTTCAAATTTCAACTCAATCGGATGAAAAATTGAGGATTTTAGAAATCCCAACAGGTTGTTACCTTGGGCCTATGTTGACTTTTTGGTTTATGTTGACCTCAAAATAATTAAGCTAGTTTAATTCAGTGACCTAAAAATAGAAATCCTCTTCAAATTTCAAGTGAATCAGATGAAAATGAGGATTTTAGAAATTCTCACCTAAGTTGTTGACCTTTGCCTATGTTGACCTTTTGACTTTTTGACCTCAAAACAATAGGCTTCTTCTGTTATGACAAACTTACCACGGGTGAAGTTTCGTGAAGATCGGTTTTGCAATTGTGACATGTAGGCCGATATACAGACAGACAAACAGACAGAACAAGAAGAAGATGTAATGCAGAGCACGATCCTTGCAAAATCCTTAAAACAAATTTGACCTCAAAAAGAATTGCTGGTGAATTCATCGACCAATATGCAACTCCTCTTCAAATTCCAAGTGATCAGATGAAAATTGACAATTTTAGAAACTCGACCGTATGTGACCTCAAGAATAATTGGTTGTTTGAATTCAGTGACCAGAATATAAATCTCTCTTCAAAATACCAGTAATTGGATGAAATTGAGATTTTAGAAATCTCACCAAAGTTTTTTTTTAATTTTATATTTTTTTGTCCACCTTGTCGAGACTCGTTATGAGAGCTAACACACAACGCCACAGGAAGGGGGCATGAGACAAGAGGGCGGGAGTGGAAGGACAAAAACAGTGGGGACAGCGACACTAGGAGATCTTGGAAGGGAGAGTTATGGGGCGGGACATGGGGTACACAAGATGGACACTACAGGGATTTCAGGAAGGAAAGCAGTGAATTTGAAGGAGGTGGGTTTTCTGGTGGTTTAATGGGGTAGAAAAGATCGAGGATTGGATTGGGGACAATTAAGGTGGTGGTGAACAGCTGTTTAAGTCCTGGAGGGAAGAATGGATTGACAGAGTGAGGGTTATTCCAAAAGGCGGAAAAAGAGGAATTGAAGAGTGAAGGTGAGCAGTGATTCATGATTTGGTGATTTACCAGAAGGGATTTGTTGACAGACCTTGAGCGCCCTGCGGAAATATGGTGGGGACAAATTGCAGACAGAGCGGGGGGGTGAGACTGGAGAGGAGATGGTAGAAAGACAGAAAGGCCACCAACCTGCCTGCAGTGAGACAGTGAGAGGCCCAAAGACAGCCTCATCGCAGCAGATACCAATGATCCGAAATGCCTTGGTTTCCACAGCGTGAAGCGAGAAAGGTGAGAGGCAGGAGCACCACCCAGGGGAGACAGCAGTACTCCATCAGCTGCGGGCCGAAAGATTTGAATGTCGTCAGGAGCTCAGGTGGTCTAGGAAGGACTTTGCATGACAGAGGATTCTCAGTCGGTGACTGGCTTTGGAGGCCAGGTTGGAAATATGTCTTTCCCAGGAAAGATCATGGCAGATAGTGAGACCCAGAAGCTTGAAAGAAAGGACTTCTTCCAGAGGATTGTTGAGAAAGTGGATGGGGATTTTTTTCAAAAATTCCTTTCAGAGAGACATCGTGAGAGAAATTGTCAGGATTGAAAGATATGTTCCAGGTTGTTGACCTTTGGCCTATGTTGACTTTTGTTCGATGTTACCTATAAATAATTGGCTCATTGAATTCAGTGACCTGAAATATAAATCCTCTTCAAAATCAAGTCCAATTGGATGAAAATTGAGGATTTAGAAATACCACCTTAGTGTTGACCTTGGGCCTATATTGACAATTTTTGTCATGTTGACCTCAAAAAGAATTCACTGATTGAATTCAGTGACCTGGAATTGTCAATCGTCTTCAAATTTCAAGTTCAATCGGATAAAAATTGAGGATTTTTAGAAACACCACCATAGTTGTGAACCTTGGGCCTATGTTGACCTTTTGGTTTATGTTGACCTCTAAAATAATTTGCGATTGAATTCAGTAAACCTGAAATATAAATTATCTTCAAATTTCAAGTCAATCGGATGAAATTGACGATTTTAGAAATCTCACGTAAGATGTTTGACCTTTTGACGTTTTGACCTAAAACAATAGGCTTCTTCTGTATGACAAACTCTACCATATGGCGAATTTTAGTGAAGATCGGTTTTCCATTGTGACCTGCCGGCAATAAACAGACAGACAAACAGACAGAACAAGAAGATGTCATGCAGTGCATTGATACTTGCAAAATCCATAAAACAAATTTGACCTCAAAAATAATTGGTGGTTGAATTCAATGGACCAAATATGCAACTCCACTTCAAATTCCAAGTGACCGGATAAAAATTGACAATTTTAGAAATTCGGCCGATGTTGACCTTTTGGGCCTCCAAATAATTGGTGGTTGAATTCAGTGACCCGGAATATATATCCTTTACAAATTTCAAGTCAATCAGACGAAAATTGAGGATATGAGGCCCCGTGAGGAGGAGTGATGTAAGCGACCATTTTTTAATGATATGATGATGATAGGCTCGGATGATAGGTGGGAAGGGTTAAAATAGTGCTATATGGCATTAACTCCAAAAATGGCCGATGTGTCCCTTACATCACTCCTCCTCGCGGCGCCTCATTTTAGAAAATAACATCTTAGTTGTTCACCTTGGGCCGATGTTTGCCTTTTGTCCATGTTGATGTCAATAATAATTGGCCTCGGTGAATTCAGTGACCTGAAATATATATCTCTTCAAATTTCAAGTCAATCGGATGAAAATTGAGGATTTAGAAATCGCACCTTCGTTGTTGACCTTGGGGACTATGTTGACCTTTTGATCGAGTTGACCTCAAAAATAATTGGCTCTCAGTTGAATTCAGTGACCTGAAATATAAATCCTCTTTCAAATTTCAAGTCAATTGGATGAAAATTGAGATTTCAGTAAAAACACCTGAGTTGCTGACCCTTCGGCCTGTGTTGACCTTTTGGTCTTATGTTTGACCTCAAAAATATGCGTTGGTTGAATTCATTGACCTGAAGTTCGGTTTTAAAATTGTGACCTGCAGGTGACAAACAGACAAACACAAAAAGACAAACAGACCAGCAGACCAAACAGACAGACAACAGACAAAACAGAAAAAAAGGACCAACAGACAGACAAACAGACAGAATAACAAAATCGACTGACAAATGTACTTGAAAAATCTTCGATTTTGCAAGTAACAAGCAAATAGACAGAAAGTGGTGAAAACATAACCTCCTTCACCTTCAGTGTTGGAGGTGGTAATTAAATCAACTAAATGCGAGGCCGCTCAAAGCAAAAAACCAGCTACATAGTGTATCTCAAGAGAATTTCTTTTCTTCTTGAGAAGTGTATTCTCAGCTACTTCTTCCACATCCTAAAACACGATGTTCAAAGCATTCATGTACAATCCTTGTATAATCTAACAGCTTATAACAAACATGTAGTGAAATGCATCTATAACTTCCATGAAAAGTTTTATTTGGACATATTTATGAAAGAGAAAACCGGCGCGGCCTTGCATCTATCCGAGGTCTGAACTGTGATGCCATTCAGCTAGGCCCGAACTTAAAGATTAATAACTTTATCATTATAAATACAGCTATTCGTAGGTATGAACATCAGGCATTCGATGATATCAGCAAGGAAAAGTGGAAAACAAACCAACATTTTGAGCGCTTAATCGTCAGAAATCATTGTGGCTGTTTCAAAGTCAAGGGCATAGTTGAGCAGGCCAAAAAATACGGCGGCTTCAGAACCACAGCAAGGTAATCCAGGATACGCCATTGAGATCTCAGAGAGTGAAGTGGCAGAGGATGCTTGATAAAGGATGTATAATTAAATATGGCCGTTAATTATCTTTAAAAGGGGTGTCTTAATTTAACCAAACATCCCAATTTTCACTCGTACACTTCTTGGAGTTCCCT
This sequence comes from Eptatretus atami, assembly GCA_035128595.1. Classification (NCBI taxonomy): domain Eukaryota; kingdom Metazoa; phylum Chordata; class Myxini; order Myxiniformes; family Myxinidae; genus Eptatretus; species Eptatretus atami. The sequence goes on from CM068958.1 coordinate 138,002,414, forward strand.
TCGTATGTATGCAAGGTTTCAGGCTGATAGGTTTCATGGTTTTGGAGTTATGGAAGAAACACACACACACACAACACACACTGACATTTACTAGTGTAGATATGTACAGTGTATATTTTTGGAGACAAAGTCAAAGACTCGTGGAAGAACGAGATCACTGAACAGATGAGGATGCAACAGTAGAAAGATGGGGGGGGGGGATACCAACATCAGTGTTGAAGGATAAAATAGGAGTGAGACTTGGACAAAACAATGGATGTGAGCAGAAGAGGCAAGGGAGGGGAGACCCATTGGGTGGACAAGATGGATACGGAAGCAAACTCTCAGGAAGGAAAACTGGAAATTTGGGAACGAGGTGGGCTTGGGAAGTGGGATGGGAGATTAAGGAGGGTAAAAAAAAAAAATCATTGGTATTGGGATGAGGGATGATCTAGAGACGGTGGAGAACAGCTGTCTGAAAGACCTTGAAGGGAAGAGAATGAGATTTGAAAAGGATGTGCGAAGTTTGTTGAGATTGAAACGGTTCGTGGTGGACTGTGTGCACCCTGCATAAAGCTGGGGGTGACAAAGCACAGAAAGAGCATAGGGTGCAAGACTACAAAGGAGGACATAGAAGACAGAGAGAACCACCGACCTGTGTGCAATGGGAAAGTGATGAGCCCATAGACTCAGCTTCATCGCGGGAGACACCAATAATTTTAAAGCCCTTGCTTTCCATGGCGTCAAGCTGAGCAATAATGTGAGGCAGGGGAGCCAAACCCAGAGGAGAGCAGTACTCCATCAAGCTGTGGATTAAAAGCTTTGTCGGTTGATAAGAATTCAGGTGTGCCAAGGAAGGACTTGAATGATGGAGGATGCCCAGTTGACGGCTGACTTTGGAGGGCCAACTTTGAAATGGGGTTTTCCCAAGAAAAATAATCGCTACATCGTGAGACCCAGGAGTTTGAATGACTGAACTTCCTAGAAAGTAGATAGGAAGTTTTGCCAGATTATTATTTTGTCGAGAGATAATGAGAGTGTGAGAGTTGTCAGAATTGAAAGACATATTCCAAGTGTTTGACCATCTTCTGATTGTCAAGGTCCCTCATGGCAAGCATGACTTACGCACTTTGAAAGATCGAAGTCTTTGTTAAAGTTCCGAGTGAAATAAAGGAGCTCATAGACCCATTCATCCTGGCATTCATTTTGCAGGTGAGCAGCTTAACAAATGCTGCGTTTCCACGTACAAGGCTTGTTGTAATAGGTTTCTATTGTGCTCAGCATTCCTGTGGACACCGTTTAAAACACACGTCGATAAGTGGCATGCACTGAAACAAACCCATGAGCTTTTTTAGGATTGACTTTCATGTGCAAATGTAGTGTAATCAATAAAACGAACCAGAGATGTGGTGTGCGTGCGGAGAGAAATTAACTCAAAAAATGAAAGTAAAGCCTCAAAAATTGTGACGAACGAGGTACTCACATAAATCCAAGACATTATATTAATACATTTCTAACTTATCTATTTTTATTAATTAATTAATTATTTCAATTATTATTTATTATTTATTATATATATTTTTTTTTTAATAAAATACTTCCTTCAAAAATAAATTATGCAACGAATTTTAAAACATTGTGAACATAAACGATAGATTCACGGTTTGGATATTTATGGGTCAGAAACTCAGATGTATGTAAACCATGTGAACTGATGAAAGAAACACAAACCAGGAAATTGGTTGTGCAACATACAATGCCACAAATTATAGTCACCTGAACTGAGCAATCCCGGAGATTCAGCCGCAAGCCACGCACGCCTCCCACAGAATCTGCATACATGTCTGGACACAACCCATGTCAATTCTCCACAAATTGTCCACCCATACGTTCAGTTAGTTTAGGAATAGCTAGGCATCACTTAACACCAAAATATTTGCTCACACCATTAGTTGGTTTAAGGGGCAATGCCTTCAAACTGCCCTGACTGCTATGAAAATTAGATTGGAAAACATTCAATTCCAGGGCACTGGCAAGGTACTATCAGACTGTCCAGTTCACAGACAGACCTCATTTCAGTTGCCAAGGGTTACAACGTCTCATGAGGATTGTTATTTTGTCAACCTTGCCAAGAAGCACCCATTTTCAATAGAAAAATCTTTCCAAAATGACCTGCAAAGAGCAATCAATAATCAAATATATATTTTAGACAGTTCTGAACAGGCTTCACACTATTGTGTAATGAGTTCAGGAGACCACTGATCTGCATCACTCGAACAGAGTAAAATTAACAGCTAGTGCTTCCAATTGGTGAGGCAAAGTCATATCCAGAGGATAAACCATTTGCCCAATTTTATTTCCAACAACGAATCGAATTTACCTGAGGACTTCAATGAGGGATATGTTCGAGTCTGTGGACGAGGTTGCAGGGGAAGTGATTGCTAGTTATGTCATTAGGCAGTTCAATCAGTTTGGTTGGTGGCAGCCTGTTGGTATTGGCTGCAGGTGTTCAAGTTGCCTGAATAACTTATCTGTCATCATTTGGACGGGGGAGCTATAATTGGTGTCAGATATAAAGAATTATAAAATTACACCTGTAGTTGTCCTTTTTAGGCCAACAGCATGGACCCTGCAGTGATCTTGATCGATGAATGGCACAACTATTGTCCATAGCAAGAGCAGGATCATCTGATGTGCTCGATGACAAGATGTGTATATGCTTGTATTGGAGTCAATGGTGGTCACATCCATAATCAAGCCATTTCTGCAAATGTAAATTTGTCTGATTATTTGTAGACTGGCCTCACTGCCAATTTGCAATGGTCATGTCAGACATCCATGTTTTTTTCGATAACAATTAAGGTCGGCCTCCACTAACTGTTTGCTTTATGGAGTGCACAGTTTATGATCCGGTCCCCTTCAATCAGAATATAAACATGATTGAAGTACCATAGAAACAGTATAAGCTTTGAAACTTTTGTTGCCTTTTTTTTGTGAGGAGTTATACTAATGCAGTGAAGAACGAGAATGTAAACAGAGTAGAGCGCATACCTCCGCCAGGCTGAACAGTTTACGTTTTGTACCTCACTGAAAGGTCATATCTGGTATCCGGACCTGAACTAAAATCGAATCTACTTGCTCTTGTCATCTAACCAACTCGTCCACCAAGTTTTTTCATAACTTGTCCACAACTATTTGAAATATATGTATAATATTATTATTATATATCATTTTTTGGCCCCATCTCTCAAAGGTGAAGAATCACTTTTAAAATTAAAAATTTCTCATATCCGATACAGATTCAGTCTTCACCAAAATTGAATTTGATTCTTCTCGTCACACACAAACCCTGTCACCAAAGTTTCGGCCAAAACGCTATAATTTTTGAGATATCGTTGCTATATATCATATTTGGCCCGATCACTCAATGTGTAAGATCACTCGAAAATTCTAGTATCCAGATCTGGATCTTCACCAAAATCTAATCGTTTCAGCATCGTTCACACGACTCAACCTCGCCACCAAATTTCATCCGAATGCATTCCATAACTTACCGTATCTTGACTATTGCAAGTATCTCGTTGAATGAAATTTTTGAACCTCTCTCTCGGATGTTCATAATTACGGATAAACACGAATCATCATGCTTAACTACATGTTTAGATTTTGATTCGCATTAATGGGAGGACAAGGTTGTGAGATGCAGAAATGCAGGAGTTCTTGGCTTCCCCCACTTTGTGAAGTGAAAAGCCTCCATTGGAGTTTCAAGTGGTAAATAGGATTAAAAAGAGCACAACAGAAATATTGGGATTCAACATTTTAATTCCCAGATTTGCGATTACTCTCACATGATGATGTGGCTTCTCGTATCTCCTAGCTAATGCATTGATCCCAACAGGGATTCCTTCCTTTTTCGAGTGAGAATTCAATCCATAAACACGCAGACACACACGATTTCACTTGCAGTGTAGTCATCAGCGAGCTGCCAACTTAAATGTCATGTTTCCTTTCAGGCCTGCTCAGTGGATTGAAGGGTCCTTTAACATGGCCAAGTACACTTCGAATGATAAAATAATGTATTCTTGTTTTAAGGATGCCTGCCAACGCGTCGGTGTTGAATTCATTTTTGTCCAATCTCTGGAGTAACCCATTGAGCTAAGGCAGGGCCATTTGGCTTGCATCAAAAGAGTGTAAGTTATATTTTAGCCCCCTACCTGTTCCATCTGTCGTCCATCCGTCCGTTCTGTTCTGTCCATCCCACCTGTGCTTTTTCCGACTTTGTTTCCCATCCCTTCAACATAAGTTCAACCTTCAAACTTGGTACTAGCTTTATTATGATAAATTACAGAAAAAGTTCGAGTTTCAGGGCGTTTTTGTCAATTTTTCAGAGTTTATGCCCCTGGTTTAGACTTAGAAAATATCAAATTATACATGGGTCAGTGTTCAATGCCCTGAGTCCACCCCACTGCTTTACATCCATTGGCTTTGAACAGATTGGCCTGCGTCCACCTTCATAAAACATGCGCGCATTGCATGAAGCCAGCACAGATCGGCAGGGCCTTCGGTCCTTAGGCTCAGTGTTAGTCCATGACCAATTGCATTTGGAATGATCGCAGGTAGATAACCACGATGTAATTATGGAATAGCAAAAGCCTAGAAGCGAACGTAGAATTCTTTCTTAAATTCGCTACTTAAATGTACTCAAATTAAACGGTCTTTTGTGCTATGAAAAAATAAATATTACCTTAACATTGCCTTCACAACAACTACACCACCGAGAACAGGTATTCTCATCTGCAAAAATAAATATTACCTCAACATTACCTTCACACCAACATCAACTTAACACCGCCTAGAACAGGGATCTCATCTGAAAAATAATATTACCTCACATTTACCCTCAACATTACCGTCACAACAACAACAACTACACCGCCTTCGAACAGGATCTCATCTAAAAAAAAATTACCTTAACTTGCCTTCACAACAACTACACCACCGAAGAACAGGGATCTCATTTGCAAAAATAATATTACCTCAACATTACCTTCCACCAACAATACACTTGCAGAAACAGGCGTCTCATTCTTGGAAAAAATAACAGATTACCTCACATTATACCTCAACATTACCCTCACAACAACAACTACACCGCCTCGACAGGCATCTTGCATCTTAAAAAAATAAATATTACCTCAACATTATTACCTCACATTACCCGTCACAACAACAACTACACTGCCTAGAACAGATCTCATCTAAAAGAAATTTTAATTTACCTCACATTACCGTCACAACAACAATTTACACCAGCCTAGAACAGGATCTCATCTAAAAAAATAAACATTAACCTCAAAATTTACCGTAACAACAACAATACACCGGGCCTCGAACAGGATCTCATCTAAAAAAATTAATATTACCTCAACATTATACCTCGACATCCCTCACAACAACAACTACACTGCTAGAACAGGATCTTCCATCTTAAAAAAATTTAATATTTACCTCAACATTTACCGTCACAACAAACAACTACACCACCTTAGAACAGGATCTTCATCTAAAAAAAATTAATATAACCTCAAACATTTACCTTCACAACAACAAACACACCACCTTAGAAACAGGATCTCATCTAAAAAAATTAATATTACCTCCAAAATTACCGTCACAACAACAACTACACCGCTAGAACAAATCTCATCTAAAAAAAAAAAATTACCTCAACATTACCTTCACAACAACAACTACCCGCCACTAAGAACAGGATCTCATCTAAAAAAATTAAGTTACCTCAAAATTACCGTCACAACACAACTACACCACCTAGAACAGGATCTCATATTATAAAAAATATATTACCTCAACATTACCGTTCACAACAACAACTACACCACCTTAGACAGGATCTCATCTAAAAAAAAAAAAATATACCTCAACTTACCTTCACAACAACAACTACCGCCTAGAACAGGATCTCATCTAAAAAAATAATATTACCTCAAAATACGTCACAACACAACAACTACACCGCCAGAACAGATTCTCATCTAAAAATAAATATTACCCAACATTTACGTCACAACAACAACTACACCCGCCTGAACAGGATTCATCTTTAAAAAAAATAATATTACCTCCAAAATTCCGTCCTCAACAATAACCACCGGTCCTGAACAGGATCTCTCTAAAAAAATAAATATTACCTCAACTACTCACAACAACAACTACACGCCTAGAACAGGATCTCATCTAAAAAATTAATATTACCTCAATACCGTCACAACAACAACTACACCGCCTAGAACAGGGATCTCATCTTAAAAATAATCACTAGAAGCGGAACGTAGATTATTTTACATTCGTTCTAACTTTACTAAAAACTTGTGTTCACAACTGTATACGCATTTCGGTTACTTCGGCGAGGATTCATCTACATCATCATTCTAATCATCTACATCATCATCTACATCATCTACATCATTACATCATCATCTACATCATCATCCATTCATCTACTATATCATCATTCCACATCATCATCATCGTCATCTATCTACATCATCTACATCATCTACATCATCTACATCATCATTCTACTCATCCATTCTACATCATCATCTACTACATCATGTACTACTCATCCATCTACATCATCTACATCATCATCTACATCATTACATCATTCATCTTCATCAATCTTCTCTCT
>CM068958.1:138050514-138062396 GCA_035128595.1 Eptatretus atami
AGCCAAGCCAGAACGAAACGCTTGTGCCCATATTTGGGGTGAAGCCAGAGCACAGCGCTTGTGCCCATATTTGGGGCGAAGCCAGAGCGCAACGCTTGTGCCCATATTTGGGGCGAAGCCAGAAGGCGCAGCGCTTGTGCCATATTGGGCGAAGCCAGAGCGCAAACCTTGTGCCCATATTTGGGGCGAAGCAAGCACACCAACGTCCAGAGAAACCCGCCTAGCACACTGGACTCCGCCCACGTACGTGCTGACACGCACATGTACAATGGTGCCGGTGATGATGGTGGAAGGAAGCGAGGGCAGGTGTCGTTGTTTGTTGTTGGTAATTTAAATCCTAACTATCAAAAATAACTCACAGCGCACGTACAATTAATCACCCATTAAACATAGGATGGGACCCTAACTAGAAACACATACTTACCAATAGCTGATCTAAGGAACCTGGCTGTTGTGTGCAGTAAGCTTCCAAATTTGCAACAATACAACCAGAAGTTGATTCTGCACCTCGAATGTGGATTATATCAAGTTAGCCATGACAGTGCCTGAGAGTGTGCTTGTCCATACCGCCAGTGGTTTGAAGAGTGACACATGGCCTATGGGCTCTACTAGCGCACTCGACCAGCTTTTAGAAAAATATTATTTGATACAAAGTCAAGGCTTGTGGAAGAGCTGGAACAAAGAACGCATCTGGATGAAACAGCACAAAAGGAACAGCAAAAAGAGAGAGGTGGACACCAACAGCAGAGCCAATGGACCAAATAAATGGAAACAGACAAACAAGGGATGTGGGTAACGATGAGAGGTACGGGAGAACGCAGGGTTGGACAAGATGGATACAAAATCAAACTCTCAGGAAGGAAAAACTGGAAAAACATTTTGGAGGGAGGGAGAGGAATGGTTAAAGCTTGACAAGCTTTAGGCAAAGTTCGACATAATTGTCTTTTTAAAAAATAACATTTTTATATCTAATGTCACCATAATTTGATTTTATACCTTGAATATGGATTTGATATTACAACAACCTCATAGGAGTTGAGGTTGAATTCGCTCGGGATGAATCAAAAGAGAAGCCTGAATCAATCAAAAGAAGTCATGTTAACACGACAGGAAGCTACACAAGATAATCCCTTTGCTGTTTCAAACCCAACCTGGGTACCTCAACAGCTGCAGACATTCACAAGTAGCACATACATGAGAATCCCAATGCTACAAACCCCCTCCGCCACAAGACCACTTTCATCACTTGTTGATAAGTCATCAGCGACAGCATAGACAGAAATGCGCACCATGGAGGTTCCCAAGCATGTACCACGTTGCATGCCAATAGCAGTTAACATACAAATACTAAGACCCAATCAGGTCTCTCACCCGTAATTGGAGGGAATACCCAATCAGCTCTCACTGAATCAATTACCCCAGGTGGCTAGGATTTCTATAAATTAACCCCCATGCTCTTCCAGCAAAGAAAAGCTACATAAAGCAACCAAGAAAAGCTACGCAAGGTAAACCCTTTCGTGTTTCAAACTCTACCCGAGTTCCTCTACAGCTGCAGATATTCACAAGTAGCACAGGTATGATGATTCCAATGCTACACACTCCCTCAACTGCTTGACTGGTTTCATGAGCTGTTTTACAATTTTTTTTTTTTTAAGTGAACTGCTATTATAACCAGCTTCGCAAGCCCAGGTAATCTCCCACTCGCTCTCACCCCTCCCACATCCCCGGCAAAAGTAATGCCTTGTGATTGTGCGCTAAGGTAATAACTAAATCTGTGTTCTCAACTCTGGCATGTCAGCCTGGTGCACGGTTCGTGATGTGGAATTATAACTGCTGTGTGAGTTGACAATATTTTAGGTGGGGAATGCAATTTTATTTTTATTTGGGAGGCTAAATCCAGGATTGAGGGGTGGGAAGTACATTGAACAAACTAGGTGAAGAGTTGTCTTTTCTACACATAATCAAGAGTTGTTGAATATTGAGATGACAAGATGGATGGATGGTATTAAACAATAGTCCTGCAGGTAAAATAAATGCAAGGTGGGTTAGGTTAGCAGAAATAACAGTTTTTGAGCTGACAGTTGTTATTTAATGCACAGGTATCGAGGTTCGTGGATAAGCTTTGATCGTTCCAGAAAGTACAGGTGTGTGTCCATGCCATTCTGTGTCTAGTCTGTATGCAGATGTACTTTGACATTGGTTGTTCATTCTGAGATATTCTGTAATCTATAAACCCTGGGAAAGCTCTGTATTGTTAAATGCTCTGTTTCATTTGCAAACATCAATGCATAACTACATTTGATAATAGTCGCTGTTCCTACCTTGTCAATAATGACCTTACTCTCTCAACCTTGTGATATTTCCACTCTGCCCATTATACCCTGCCCTTCCATGAAACTTATACTAAAAATTCAGTTTCACTTCATCCTATTGCTCAACTCAGTTGGTTGTTCCATTAATACTTTGGCTCTTTAGTATGAAACTAAACATTTAAACAATGTATGCCATCACTGCTTTGGGGAGATGGGGCTCGTTCGCCTTGGTCGGTAGCAAATCGAGGAGAAGGAAACTTTGAATCCAAATCCGCCACTGCCTTGTGGGTCAGGTATTTTAAACCAAAGACTAAGGGTTAAATTGGGTAAAGGCAGCAATCCTTTTTAAAACGAGGTGGTCTTTGCATTCATAAACAAGTGGGCCACCCTTGGGCAAGGTGTTGTCCCCCATTTTAGCCTTCTGATCAGGGTTACGTGAAGCCATAGGAGTAGGTGGTAGATGGCCATGCAGGCAGCTAGCACAAAGTGCAAGTAATGGCTGCATTGCCTTGATGCTAGGCAGAGGATTAGATGATGTTGAGCAATGGATAATATCACCCGTCTATTATAGACACTGCCCGGATATAGGCAAACCACCTCCGTACGTGCAAACCACATCTGTACATCCCAAGGAAACAATCATGACTTCTATTCATGAAACCTACGTGGCCAGAAGATGGACCCCAGAAGATGTTTGATAGTACCCGAATGGCCACTGGGAAGAGAAAAATGTTATGATGAGTAGGACTAGCAGTTATGACAGGACTGTATCAAACCTGCATGGAAATCCAGTCGTGATGGTCACCAAATCTGAAAGTCAACCTCTGAGCTTCTCAAAAATTCACAAAATCGGAACATGGAATGATGTGAGGTCAATGAATCAGAGAAAGTTAGATGTTATAAAGAGAGAGATAGAGAGGACAAGAACCGCGAGTGAATTTAGATGGACTGGTTTGGGGCAGTTTCGATCTGACAATTACAACGTGTTGTCTTCTGGTCAAGAAACCTGTAAACGAAATGTTGTGGCAATGATTTGTAATGAAGAAGACTGCAGGGTCAATCAATGGTACAAGCCAGTCAATCTAAAAAAATAAGATTCGTCGGATGCCTGTCTGTCTGTGTGTTTGTTCGCATTTTTTGCAAGGACCGCTGGACCGACAACTACCAAATTTGGCACACAGCCCAAGTCCGATCCGTGGATCGTCCTCAGTGTATTTTCATCCACCAGCTCAACCTTTAAAGATCACTTTTCTGGCTTTTTCATTTATATGCAATCTCATTGGTTAACAGATATCACGTGACATATAACATGGCCATAGGTCAGCACACCTAATTAGTCGAGCTGTATCTTACACCCATTGGCTCACTGCACAGCTGGCCTGACTCCACGCACGATTGGAACCAAACTAAATAAATAATACGTTCACCGTTTTTGTGCTGTGGTCAGCCAAAGCGATCTGTTATGGTAACTGGTGCGCAGGACATTCCTATTCACAATCGCTGTCCATCCCTTGAAGATGTATGTATCCCACAAAATGGAGAGGTGTGTGTTTGTGTGCGTGTGTGTCCATGTGAAGCATACTTTTTTGGGTGGTCGTGAGACTACCCTTATTTCAGTTTTTTCCGTCTGTCTGTATGTTTTGTTGTTTGTATGTAATGGACAGCTCTGGACCGAAGGAGTCAACCGATTTTGATGAAACTTGACAGGTAGGTTCACACCAGGATTAGTTGTATGCTTTTCAGCACCGTTGCTATGGACGCCACCTTGCTAGCAACGGGACTGAATTTTTTTTTAAATCCTCAAAAATTTATTTTTCGAATAATATAAAATCGGCTTCCAGGCTTTTATGCGCACTATAATCAACCTCTTTGTAAAAACATTTCAGCCCAATCTGTCAAAAACTGTTGACTAGTATGCAATTATGTAGCGACCACCATGTCGCCTACCGGCTTGTTTTTTCATAATTATGTACGTCTCTTCATTAATTACGCACAATTGGAATTTACCTTTTGACCGTTGAGACTGCTGAGAACCCTTCAAACTTTGAAGACCGGTAAGACTCCCAAGACCCTTAAGACCTCTAAAGACCCGAAGACCCAAAAAGTTCCTACGGACACCAAAAAGTCCCAAAAGGTTCCCGAGGACCATCCAAAAGTTCCTGAGACCCAAAAGATCCAAAGACACCTAAGACTCTGGAGCTCCTGTAGACCCTTTAAGACTCGACTATACTACAAAAAACCCATTGGAATTCCCATGTTTTCAACGCACACCATGTTAAGGTATTGTTACGAAATGGCCTTAATGGGACTACTAAGTATAGGACTAGCTCAGTTCCCCCATTAAATTCATGTAAAGATGGTTGTTTGGTAAAGTGTAGATAAATGTGTGTCGGGAGGTGTAAAAGACTGTTTTATGTTCATACGGTGGTGAAACAGAGGCTCGATCTCTTCCTCCCTCTACGGACAATAGGCCCCTCCCAGTCGGCTGAGGGGGTGTGGCTAGAGAGAGGTGTGGCCTGGAGAGGCAGTGACGCGAAAGGGGTGGGCTTTTGTCGGGAGTCGCTGGAGAGGGGTTGAAGAAACGAGGGCAACAAGTGAGCTCTGAGTTTGGAGAACGGCAGTCGCCGAGAGAAGGAACAAAAGATCGGTGTGTGGAAACAGTCGCTCTCGAGGGCGACGTGTTTTGAAAAGAGGAAACAACAAGGCCTCAGGTTGAGGCTCAGTTTTGAGCTTGGGAAACTGCAGTCGGCTTTGAGAGGCTCCTGGACGTGGAGTCGACGATCGACTCGTACGGGGAGGTATCGACCGATTCGGCCTGCGTCTGGCCGTGCCGCCTCCGTACTTGTTCATACACCAATGGCTCGTCATGTTTGTCGATCCGCTGGGGACTCAGAACCTCGATTTGGGCCTTGTCTGGAGAACAGGCCGGGCCGGGATTGTGTGCTGGATCGTGAGAGAGATCAGCTGAGGCCCATCTTCGACCCTGCGCGAGGTCAGAGCACGTGGAGACGCGCACAGCGGTGCCTTGAGGGAGCGGGAGTGCTGCGCCGCCATTCTTGCGCGCGCACGTTCGAGCTGGGAGTTCGAATCCGTGGACATCCGCCTGTTGCGAGCGACATTCGTGCTTTTGACACTGCCTCCTCGTCCATGGGACATCACCAAGTACTCGTCTGCATGCATGCTGTCTGTCTGTCTGTCTTTTGTCTGCACGTGTTGTATAGGCATATTTCGGTAGCGATCCCCTCGAAACCTTTAGACCGTGGTTCCCTAGTTAAGAACGCGTTGATTGTTAAAAACCAATGTCGGTTTATTGCTTGTGTTGTGATCCCTGATGTTCCCCATAAATCTGGTTAATTCTTATGAAGTTGCCGCTATGGATTAATGCGTGTCGCGTCGAGGAACGATCCGTTTGATTGGCATATAAAACCAAAAGTGGTTACAGACTGGTAGACTCCGCTCGTCTCTGACAAAACTAGTCTGTACCAGGGGTTCTATCTCCCCAACTGGTAAGGTTCAGGATTACGTTGGTATCGCGATTGAAGACGCATAACCCGAGGCCTGTGCCGATCCTGCCGGCGTTATAGATTCCCGGAGACGGTGGTGGCGAGGGTGGCGCCAGGGACCGGGTCAGAATCCCGCCACCCTGGATCCGCAACAGTATATAAAGCAACTTAATATGTCCTTCTACCACGGCACGGCATTCTAATCGAATAAATAAGATTCATCGGATGTCTGTCTGTCTGTCTGTCTGTCTGTCTGATTGCATCTCTTGCAAAGACTGCTGGGCGGATAACCACCAAATAAGCACACAGACCAAGTCTGACCTGGGGGTTGTCCAAAGTATATTTCCATCCACAATATCAGCCTTTAAAGACTCAGAAGAACTACAAGACCTTTTTTTTTTACATGCTTGAGAGATTAGCATACATGTTTGAGAGAAGACTTTTTACATGCTTGAGAGAAGACTTTCTACATGCTTGGGTGATAAGACCCCTTAAGACCCAAAAGACCCTTAAGACCAATGAATTCCCTGAACACAATTAAGACATCTTAAAACCCCGAATACCCTGACTCGAGAAGACTCCTAAGACCCCGAAGACCCTCAAAGACCATTAAGTCTTTTGAAGACCCTTAAGACCCCTTAGAGCCGGAAGAACTCGAAGATCCTAAAGACCATGAAGACCTCAAAGACACTTAAGACCCTTGAAGACCCTTGAAGACTCTGAAGACCCTTTACCCACTGGTGTTCCCTCTCTCTCTATCGAGTGCAGCCTGTGGCTGCTGGTTGCATCATTGGTTGGGACGCGGCTATGCCGCTGACTGCAGTGTCCCCGCTTTACCAGTACATGAGTGCTCATTTTGCCGACCTAAGAAGGATGAAGGCTGAGATCCAACCTCACTGCGTGTATATGTTTAATCAGTCAGCCACCACGGGACTTGAGACCACAGACCTACGATCCCAGGCACCCTAACCACTAAGACCGAACACCAGGCGTGTGGTGTCCCTTAAGACCCCTTACCCACTGGTTTCTGGCTCTCCCTGTCCTCCCTACATCGAATACCCACCCCTCACGTTCGTGCGAGTTGCTCCTAGTCCCCATATCCACTCTGCCCATCTCAGCCTCTGCGCGAGGCTCTCCTGCCTTTCTTCGCTAAACTTCTTCTGAGTTACCCCCCCTCCCCCCACCCACCCGCCACTACTGGCAATGCCATGATATAGCCCTGCAAGTGATTTATAACAGTGAGGATTAAAGGCGATACCTCCGAGTGAAACCACCTACCATTCGATACGGTGTAATGCTAAACTTATAAACGACGATAGACACAATGTGGTGGAATGTTAATGGAATGGTGACATGAATTGTAGAACCATCAGTCCACATTATATAATGTTAATTAATTTTTATGGGGGACTGGAATGTAAAATGTGGAGAAGCAGGAGAACCAGGGATCGCAGGAGAGCACGGATTTGATATCCAAAATGAGCCAGGCGAGTGAATACTGGAGTTATGTGTAGAGAATGAGCTAATAATTGCAAACACGTGCCTCAAACAATCCAAGGGTAGACTGTACACATGGATTTTACCTGATGGAAACACAGAAATCAGGTTGACTGCATTCTAAACCAACAGAAGATAGAGAATAAGTGCTGTGCACTCTCCCAATACTCCGCCAGGTTCAGACTGCGGAACTGATCATGAACTCCTTGTGGCAAAACTATGAGTCAAATTGAGAAAGGTGAAAAAAATAATCAAAAACTCCAACCAGATATGAGCTTGAAAATGTATCTAAACAATGAGCACTGAAGGTTAAAAAAAACAAACAACATCGGCAAATGCATGTCCGAGAAATGATTGAGGACGTGTTCAACATCGGATTTTTACAACGAAAATTGCCGCCAGTCGGCCATCTTTGATCGAATCTCGAACCAAAATGAGGTGAATATATGTACACCATCATGCGTTGTCTTTGTGCCAAGAATGAACAAAATTGGTCCATACATGTCCGAGATATGGTTGCGGACAGACACATGGACAGATGAGACCCAATCCATAAGCACCTCTTTCTGACCAAGTCCAAAGGGGGGCTAAAAAAAAAAAATCCTTTTGCAGAGCTGGACTTGGTTACCGCAATGCCAGATGGATTGGGGCAAGAGGCTGAAGACATTGTTAAAGAAGAAGCCAAAAACAACATCCCAAAAGCAAGCAGAAAGAAGATGAGTTAAATGGCTGTCAGAAGAGGCAATAGATATTTCAGGCAAGAATAAGTGAGATGGAAACCAAAGGTGCCTCAACACAGGACATTGAGCGACTAAAATGGCATATTAGTCTTTAGAATCATTTATCTATTCTGTTAAGTGTTTACTTATTGTCATAGTCTGTCGATCTTTGGCCTGGAAGTCCATTCCATTTATATTATCATCTGGCTGGTTTTAATAAACTATTCGTATTTCGAGAGACAATTCATCTGCCTGGTTCCGCCTCCTGTTCCGCTGTAATAAAACTGATACAGAACAATTGGCTTTTCCCTGGGGGGGGCATCAACTGTAATTGTTCTTATTAATTACCGATGAGGTTTCGATCTCTTTGGTATGTTAATGTATTCTCTGCTCTGTTACATTAACGACTGTATTCGGCCTTAAGCTTGCCATTTGCGGAGCAACTACTTCTGCATTTGCGGCTTCACACCCGAATGGTTGACGGTTGTAGCGAGGAACTACAAACTCGAATCATTTTTTTAATAAGGCAGGGTTCTTTCAGAGAGAGAGAGAGAGAGTAGTTAATGCATGGAATGGAATCCCGAGAAAGGTCATGATTGGAATTAGATAGGTACCCAGATGCATTGGAGATGGAGGGGTACTGGGTTTGGCCGGACTTGTTGGTAACCATTCCAGAGGGTGTTTATCTGTATCTCGACCGAGTGAAATATATATTGTTCATTGTAAAAATGGCATCACATGCAAACAGCTTTCGCAGCAGTAAAATCAGATTGTGTAATACATAATGTTGCATAAAAAAACAACATATTATATATAATATAGATATATATATATATATATATATATATTATATATATATTATATATTATATATATATATATATATGACGAGACAACCTGTAAACCATTGGTTCCGTTGTGATAGCGGTTGATAAAAAATTATTTCAAAAAAAAAAACAACTATTATGTGTATAATAATTATATATATATTATATATATACATATATCTATATATATATATATATTATATATATATATATATATTATATACACGAAGACGACCTGTAAACCATTGGGTTCCTGTTGTGATAGCGGTTGATAAAAAATTATTTTCAAAAAAAAAACACTATATGTGTATGTAATTATATATATATATATATTATATATAATATATATATTTATATATATTATTATATATATACACGAGACGACCTGTAAACCCATTGGGTTCCTGTGTGATAGCGGTTGATAAAAAAAATTATTTCAAAATAAAAACAACTATATATGTGTATTATATATATATATTATATGTACGAGACGACCTGTAAACCCATTGGTTCCAGTTGTGACAGCGGTTGATAAAAAAAAATTATTTCAAAAAAAAAAAAAAAAAACAAGATAGCTCCAGCGAACTAGACGCTAGGTTGTTTGCATGATCAAATATCCCAGAGTACTTGACTGAATCGGGAATTGATTTTTTTAAATAATTTTTTCGTTGCCCGATTTGAACGAAACTTATATTTGCGCGTCAATGTGAAAAAAAAACCAGAGAAAAGAAAGTCGAAGAAATTATGTGCGTAATCTTCTAAACACAAATTTATTATTCATGAACACGGAAGTATTAGATCAAAATTGAATGTTTATTTTATGCTTAAAAAAATCGTTCTTTGTCTATCCTAAATGTTTGAGATTTTTGATTAAATAATTTGAAGAAAACAAAACAAAAGATAGCTCTAGCGAACTATACCGCTGAGGTTGTTTGCATTGATCAAATTCTCCCGAAGAGTACTTGACTGAATCGGGATTGATTTTTGATAATTTTTTCGTTGCCCGATTTGAACGAAACTTGACACTGCACACCGCAGGAGAATGGGGAGTAAGGTGGCCATTAAATATCTGTCCATCGTGTACCATTTGGCTGTATTTTGGGAACATACATACATACATACAAGATGAGAGTTTTATAATATACATACATATATAAAAAGAAAAACAATATATAATATATATATATATATATATATATATATATTGTTACGGATTTCAGAATCTCATCCGACTAATGCGTACAAACATCGAGGTCCTCAGACAGTTATTTCCCTAAATGCATGTCCAGGATAGACCCATCCCCATGTCTGGTGGGAGTCTAACTTTGATGCGTTGAGAGGGGGTTAAAGATAGATTCCCTTTCTTATGGGATGGCCTTTTTTTTCTTTACGACAGACACATTCATGCACGTGAGATAGCTGTTAGCCCAACGGAGGCTCGACACCGACCTCTTTCCATCGACGTTGACACCCACCTTTTTCCATCGACGTTTGAAACCCCGTTCAGCAGCTCTATGGATGCTAATCGCTCTTTTTTGTATCGGGCTGAACATTGAGGTGATAATTGTTGTTGACATTTTATGAGCACTTCACGTTTTCGCTTGGTAATTCTGGCAAATGGCTGCTTTCTGCCGTTCGTCCAGAACTACAAGCATGGCATCGAAGTCCAGGAATGATCGCGAGATGGGCGGTTTGTCACGTGCAATGATGCGCCAATATGCAAGGTGGATTTGGCTGAAGTCTGCTTGAGGCTCCGCCCAGATGGGCCACCTATATAAAGGACGAGTGGACCGTTTTTGTCAGTCAGTTGGCAAGAGCTGGTTGCAGTTCTTACAGCTTTGAGAGTTTTGCAACAGTTTGTTTCAGGTGATGACAGCTGGGTGACGGCTATTTTCAGCTCGTCAGTTCCAGTCAGACGGTTGGTGAGCTGGCGACAGTTGAGTTTGTGACAGCTGGGTGACGGCTATTTTCAGCTCCAGTCAGACGGTTGCTCCAGTCAGTTCCAGTCAGACGGTTGGTGATCTGGCAACAGTTGAGTTTGTGACAGTTGGTGACGGCCTTGCAGCCTTACAGCTTCTCATAGCGCCTCAGCACCTTACAGATTCTCACAGTACCTCAGTGCCTCTCAGCGCTTTAAAGCTTCTCACAGCTCCTAACAACTGTCTGTTGGTTGTGGCTCCTGGTGGCTCCTGACGGTGAGTGACGCTCGGACCGTTAATGCTGGTTCTGCTCGAGACCTGCTCTTGGCGTACCTGATTCTTAGCGTCCCTGGTTCCTGGTGGTGACGACATGACGTCGACTGGCATTTAAGCCTGTTTGCGAGTGGGTGCACCGCAAGGCAGGGTGCTGGAAACGGACCAAGGCACGCTCACATTTCAGGACGTTTTATTTGACGTACGAGGACTTCCACTTGGTGAGCGAGACTGGATTTCTCTTCCCCCGTGAATGATCTGCTGGGTACCGTTGTCTCGTGTTTAATTGTTAAGTAAGGCATAGTGATAATAATCTGCTCTTTGTCTGTTTTTCTATCAATGCCTGATTAATTCTTTATTTGCTTGCGATTATTTTGATTGATTTTAATTTACTTATTTTCACCACAAGGAAATAAGTTCTTTTTATTTATTTTTTCCTAATTAATAAATTCCTTGTTGACATTCCAAACTATCCGTGCTTGTCCTTTCCTTCCATTGATCCAGCATTGTCCGAACCTAGATAGGCTGGGAGGTAATTACCAAACTAATTGACCTTGAATAGTCGGCACGCACCAGTGGTTAAACGCTCGGCCACCCTAATTAAGATCTAATCAAGATAAGATTGGTGCTTTGCCGAGGGCGTACTCCCTGTTCAGGAAGCCACGTGACCTCTAGTTAAACGGCAAAATTAGATGGTGGACACTGGAACTGTGGTTAACTGATTGTCGTTCATGGTTCTAAAGCAACCCACCGTCTCATGAAGTTAATTGTGGGCAGTGGCCCCAGGTCCGGCTCTTCCGAGGAGAAAAGGAGATTAACCCCCTCATAATACA
>CM068958.1:138067921-138090520 GCA_035128595.1 Eptatretus atami
GGCAGAGGTATGCGCTCTACCGAGTGCCCTTCTAGTTTTTGAAAATAAAATTACAAATTGACATTCAAGACATTGTAAGGTGATAATGTAAGTTAAGTACATATATAAATGTGTGCTCCGTTGTCTTCGTTAAATCTAACAAAAGTTTAAAATGTAACCTTCACCTCAGAGCGGTCTCAGCTGAGCACTGCCCAGAGACACATCCCAAGTGGAGGTTATCAGGGAAGAGTTGTTTCCAAAACCTAAACTCATTGCAGATGCTGCAGGGAATGTAATGGTAGACGAAGGAATAAAAGAGCCATAATTACTTTTTTTTTTTTTTGGTATTTGACGCTTTGACCCCGCCCTAAGGCTGCAGGGGGGGGCAGGGCCAGAAATGATACTGCTCTTGCACGTTCTTGCCATGTGGTAATAATAACTACCAAGTTTGGAGAATTTCTGCACAACCGTTTCGGAAGAGATAGTGTGATGGACAGACAGACAGCCAGACAGACAGGTAGAGCAAATTACAATATCCTCCCTTTTAAAAAAAAAAATGCATGAGGATAAATATTCAGAGGTGCAAAAGGATGCCACACCTTTCACAAGCAACTTAATTTATTTAATTTGACTGGTACAAGAGGAGAAGATATCATTCCGCATAGTTCATTACTCAAACAAAAATAGGACCCCAGGTCTTGAAGCTCACCTTGATCAGGAGCAAAAGTCCCTCAAACCTCCCACAGACCTATCTAGACCCTGATTAGTTTTTTTATGCCGTGAACAAACTTTCGTACATCACGAGTGATGAATGTTGTGGTCAAGTTTCATCGAAATCATACATGTAGTTTCGGAGAAGAGCAAATACCTATTTTGGGGGTCAAACCACTCCCCTTCCCCGTAGATCCCCCCTAATGAGCGCAGATTTTGATGGGGTCAAAACTTCTTTGTTAGGCATCAGATATGAAGCTTGTGGCCAAGTTTCAACAAAATCGTTTGTTTGGTTCAAGCGATAATGACTGAAGTGTTTACACTCACTTGCCTTCGGACAATGCTCAATCACATAAGCTCGCTGGACTAAAGTCCAGGTGAGCTAAATTGATAAAGGTATTGAAATGAAATAACTCGACACCCATAATCCTGAACTGGTCATGGTCTGGAAATCAACTCGTTTGTGACCTCCCTGATCATGTTTTTTGTCATTTCATTCATCAGTGTACATCTTACAAAGCAAGCATTTTAAAATATTCCACATTGCATAGGCTTATCTTTATATTTTCAATAATTAAAAAATTAAATTCGGAATCTTAAAAAGAATTCATTGTTGTAATTTCAAGCTAGCAAATACATAAAATTAGATTTTTTTTTTTAAACATTGATCAAAAGCTCATGATGGAACTTGTACAAATATCACATTCAGGGCAAAAACAATAAGAGACATCAGTGCAGTTTTCCATGAATTACAAAGACAGTCAACCATGGACAAAAACATAATATGGTGTATGGCATTTGAACAAAAAGCTAACAGCTTGGTCTTCCCTTAATCATGAGCAAGGTGTTCACATGGGTAAAATAACAGGTAACCCATTACCCAATATCATCTTAATGGCCTTGTTGACGATCTCCTCTTCTATCCTGAAAAACACAAAAGAAAAGATTCAGAATTCAAAATTGAAATCACAAATTTTCTCTTTGTTTCAAGGAAAAAACACACCTAAATAATAATTTGCTACTTTAATGTGCTTTTCCCATTTCATGGTACAATAAAATATTGAGATTAGATTCTTAAGTTCTTCACGTGGAAGAATTTGCCACTTTGAAAGAAAAAAAGACATGCATTCGTACATATTTTAACAAATCAAAAACTCTGCTATTTTGACCATACAAATTTGATGCACGTGGCTCCATACCAGAGAAGATAACACCTATCCATTTCTAAGGAGATGCAAATGTAAACTGTCGCTCTTAAAACATCTAAAATTATCTTCGCCTTTTGCTAATGTTGGAGCACCTGATCTGTCTGATTAAAAACCTGTACACGAAACAAGAAATCAGAGAAAAAAACAGAGTATAGAGAGACAGAATGGTTTGGAATTGGAAAAGGAGTCAGACAGGGGGTTCCTTCTCTCCCCTTGTTACCTCTGTCACCGAAGGTGAAGGAGGTTATGTTTTCACACCTTTCTGTCTGTTTGTCTGCTTGTTAATTGCAAAAGCGAAGATTTTTCAAGTACGATATTGGACAGTTGATTTTGTTATTCTGTCTGTCTGTCTGTTTGTTTGTCTGTCTGTTTGTCGTCTACACGTCACAATTCTAAACCGATCGTCATGAAACTTTACGAAGTTGTAGAGGTAGTCTCAACTGAGAAGCGTATTGATTTTGAGGTCAAACTTCTGAAATCGTCATTTTTCATCTGATTGACTTGAAATTTGAACAAGATTTGCATATTACGTCACTGAATTGGGAAACCAACTATTTTTGAGGTCAAAAGGTCAAAGGTCAACTCGAGGTCAAACTTCTAAAATCATCAAAAAAAAATTGAAAAATTGTCAATTTTCATCCGATTGGCTTGAAAGTTAAACAGCAATTGTTTAATTTGCAACAAATTAAACTGTCAATTTTGTCAATTTTCAACTATTTTATATTTCAACTACCAACTATTTTTTGTGATTAAAAGGTCAAAGGTCAACTCAAGGTCAAACTTCAAAAATCATCAATTTTCAACTGAAAAGTAATCAATTTTAATCCGATTGACCTAAACTTTGATTAATATTGTGAATTTTAATCTTAATGAAATGGACAATTTGATGTTTCCATGGCAACCTTTGGAGAGGGTGTGGGGGGGGGTGGATTTTGCAAGTATCATGCTCTGCATGACATCATTTTCTTGTTTGTTTGTCTGTTTGTTTAAGTGCAGGATATCTCAAAAAGTTGTGGACAGATTCAGATGAAATTTTGTGGACAGGTTCAGTGTGTGACATGGCCAAATTGTTTCGATTTTGGTGAAGATCCGGATCTGGATCTGGAAACGAGAAGTATTTAATTATTAAAGTGATTCTTCACCATTGGGTCAAAAAACGAAACAGGAGGGCCAAAAACGATATTGTACTGTATAGCATGATATTTCAAAAATGTAACGGGCCCGATATGTTCTCGTGGATCCGGCATTACGTGGCGGAGGTTGAGTGCCCTTCATGTTCAATCTATATCATGAGTACATAATGAGGAATCAAACTTGGATGACATGTCGGCTTGAGTCAGGATTGAAGGAAGATGCATCAACAATCCAATGTATGCTGAAAATGCTATTCCATTGGCAGAAAGTAAAGAGGGTTTGATGAAACCGCTGTAGACAATGAAGAAGGAAAGCAAAAAGCCGGTCTTTATTTAAACTTTAAAAATATTAAAATCTTGTCAACTGAGAAGATTGCTGTATTCAGATTTGGAGATGGTCATGTGGAAATGGTCTGGTCCCGTCCGTAATTCTGGGGGGACGGTCTGGTCCCATCCGTAATTCCGGTGGAATTGTCCCACTAGTAATTCTGGTGGAAAAAAATTCTCCGCTCGTAACAAATTAATTTTATCAGCAAGGTATGCTTCTATAATAATACCAAACCTATAAAGTTCCACATCCTTCGGTATATCTATTCCTTATGTTATATGAGAGTACATTTCACTGAAGTTCTCACTGTTGGGAGCAGGTTTACTCGACCAATCCCAACGGGAGAATGAAACAACAAATTATAACACTCCTGCACACCGTAAGCAACATCTTCGAGTAACGCATTTCCATACCGTATTTCTGTTACATTGCATGTCTCCTTTAAAACAAATTTGCATTTGCACTTACAGCTCAGAGGTTCGACAAGCAGGAGCAAAACGTCAGACGGATTCACAGAAAAGTGAAAGCTGGCATTCGGCTTGTACAACCCCAGAGGCTTGTCTTCATAAACGTCTGTAATCACATAGAATTGAGCCGTTGTGATGTTGAGCGAAGAAAGAGAGAGTACCACCTTCTTGGGAGTGCCGCCAGTGCCTTTGTTGAGCACAGCTATAGCATGTTGTCCTCCTTTCAGCTGTCGTTTCCAGACATCTAAAGATGCAGTCTAGTGTGGGGAAAAAGATGGGAAGAATTACAAAGAATACAAGGCAAAGTTTGATACCTTACACTGAAATATGTTGTCAATCAAATAATTAGAAAGTACAACAGAAAAAAGCCAGGTAAAGAGGGCATATGAATTCAACACTGGTAATTATAGCAATGTTATATATATATATATATATAAACATAAAACTCAACATTGCTTTTGGAAACTATCCTGGGATGTGTTCGTTCTCTGATGGACAATAGTCATGTTCTCTCATACAGAATCTTGCAAATGACTTTGCTGTCCTACAAACGTGCTCATTACCTCAACACCAGTAACATAGCATGAAGTTGCCCCAATGAATGTGTACATACTTGAAATTTACTGCTAAGTAGTAACCAAGTGAAAAGGTTGAAAAGGCCATTGAACAACAAACTGTAGGATAAGCAAGACTGGAGATAAATGCTCTTCTTATTTTTTGAGGGGATACACAATTTAGGCTCATGGAAGGCAAACAGTAAAATAGCAAAGTACCACAGTATCCTGCAGGTAAGACCACTGGGTTAGGTATGATTAATAGAAGAAGAAAAGATCATGGGTGGTGACGGAAGATGGGATTAGATGGTGGTGCAGGGCTTGCTTGAAGCCATGGAGTCAAGAGTGTGATTGAACAGTCTCAAAAAGGTAGTTCCACAAACAGGAGAAAAGAGGAACCAAAGAGGGGAAGTGACCAGTAAGCCTAGATTTGGAGATTTTACACAAGAGCTGGTGTACCAGAAGAAAGCAAACATCTTGCAGGAGCTGGGGGGGGACAGAGGGCTGAGAGAGCAGAAGGAGGAAGCTGGACCGGACAAAAGCAGTAAAATAAAAAGTCAAAACAAATGGGAAATAAAATACAGTACGACATGGTGAAGTAAGTTTTCTGGCTCTCCTGAGAGTCGACATGTACTTGTTGCAGGCTTTATGGTATGATCCGAGGTTGCCTTCGGTCGGATTTGCCTTCCAGGAGGAGAAGGAGAGTTGTTTTATAGCAACCATCTCACCACATGATTAAGAGTACCAAGAGCGGGAGGACGAGTAAGATAACTGAAGACGAGATGGGATGAATCTGTGCTTAAGAGAGCGGGTTTCTATGGAAGAATAACCAGGATGAATTAATATTAGTGGCAGTGGACATAGGAGACCAGTCCTGAAGTGTAAAATAAATAAATAAATTCAATAAAAAAAATTAAGATTATTTTTTAAAAAACCAACAACCAAACCAAGAAAGCCTATTTAACATGTAATTTAACACCTAATTAAGCTGAAATATTGTACATCTGTGGTATATGAAAGCCATTTGTCCGTGTCAGCATTTTTCTCAGAGATGGCTGAACGGATCTTCGTCAAACTTTCAGAGGTTCATCATTGAGTGAGTGCATTGGAGTGTTTTAGGCAACAAAAAAAATTGAAAAATTTGAGAAAAAAAGAAAAAAACCTCGATATTGGGGGGATATTCTTTTTAATTGTTCTATTGTGCCTCAGCAGCCTTTGTAGCAAAGTGAAAGGGAATATTAAATGATATTCAACCCCATTCCTTAGTGGGTGTAGGTAAGTGTTTTTGGCACTCACAAAATAGGAAAAAACTCAAATTGATTTCTTCAAAATGCCAACAGGATTAGAACAGCACTGGGCAACACTGGGCACTCCTGCTAGTTTGCAATAAATGATCGTGAATAATACCCCTTCACTCCCCCAAACTGTAATAAATACAGTTAATAAAACGTACTGTAAAATAAAATACAGTATCATTATTGTTTTGTCCTTCATAATTGTTCCAATAATCAAAAAATTATGGTCTAACGAACGATCAATGTAGGAGGGAAGCTTCACCTTCATCACAATGTTTTATAACGTCCGGTTTCCTTTCCAATGCCAAGATTCTGCATTTCTTTGTTGCAAGAATATCACTGCAATGTTTATCAACCATGATTAGGGTTCATTGTCACTAAAATGGTAAAATATGTGGCACTATGGATGCAAAAATGTGTGTAAAGAAAATAACTGAACAGGACAGAACTGTCTGTATAGTATGCTGGATACTGTAGTCCATGCGAGGCTCAGGCTCTTTACATCTCGTGGAAGAAAGATTAATGCTCCGACTAATCGAGTCACGAGTTTCTCTGCCCACAAATATCTCGGACATTCAACAACAAAAAAAATCTCATGGGGGGTTGGGTTCATAAGTCCAGGTGTTTGTCAGTCAGGGACTCCCTGTACGTAGACATGTCAATGGGAACGTAAGCAAAGCATCACACCATTTGAAAGCCTTTATCCCTGAGTAAGGGTCAGCTTTTTGTGGGCTCCAATCATGGTACCCTTTCTTGTGGCAATGTTTTTATGGCCAGATGCCCTTCCTGACGCCAACCCTTCAGTCGCCTTCGACCCTGCAGGGATAATTACCAGAAAACAGGTGCTCATTTTGCCGACCTTCAGAAGGATGACAGGCTGAGTCAACGCCCCTGATGCTAACTCAGCAGCCAGCGGGGCTCGAACTCAGGACCCCAAGGATCCCAAGCCACCGCCTTGACCACTAAGCCACACCAGGCTCATGGGAACGTAAGCAAATAAAATAACGAAAGGAATTCAACTGTTGCACACATTGAAGTAATTGGCTAAATGAAGATATTACTTGAAAGAATCAACAAAAACAATTTAAATCAACTAGTCAAAAAACTCCACCCGAAAGCTGCCCTGGGTTGCGAATTTTCAACTCTTATAATTGATCAATTCAAAACTTCTCCAAATAAATACTCGTCTGTAGCATCACAGAACATTCTCCAGTGTATAGGAACCAAGCCAACTGTTTGTTCTTGCTCCGCCGAAAGTCTAATGCCCGAAACATCAGCTTTACTTTGCTTCCCATCGAAGTTATCATACCACCGTTAACATTTAATCAATAAAAACGATTGAGCCAACTGTACTCTGATTTCCTCGGTTGCTTTTCAGGCATCAAGTCGTCAAGAACACTCCCGTCAAATATGGCAGAGCACAAATTGTTCAATGATGCTCAAAAAGCAATCATTTGCTAAATAATTTCCACAATACAGTATACTGCTCCATGTATATTTTAATCATCATTCAAAAAAGCAAGTGTTTGTAAAATCCAGGGTGTCTGCAAAACAAAATTCACACGTAATGGCCACTTAATGATGAAGAAAGAGTATTACGGAAAAGAATAGTCGGCCCTGGATGCCCAAAGGGTCCTGATTGATGTTGATGGGGCCAGGGTGCTGAAGAAGGGCACGTGCAGTGCGTCCAATTCTTCGTAGATCATTGGACATGAAGAGGGGTGCAGCAAGGATAGCCCACATGGCCAGCTGAGCACGAGATTCACCCTCACTTAAGCTGAAGTCGCCAACAATGAGCTGCACAAACACAGGAAGAGCATGCTGTAACCCAAGCTAAATTGCCAAAGGCACTATTGGATTGTAGCATGACGACAGAGAAGGGGAAAATATATAACTATAACATGCAAAACAAAGTAATAAATTCCAGAGGAAACAGGGTGACATACCATGTCTGGGTCATTCCAATGGCCCGGTCCAGCAGCTGGAATAAGGATATCTTGGTATTTTCCCCACCAATCCACAATGTTCAGCACAGAATCCCACGAGTCCTGAATGTCCCCATAGTTCCTCCACAAGTTGCAAATCTCCCCTAACAGTGTATAATTCACCTATAGGTATGAAAACAATAACAATTACAACAACAATAAAAATAACAGCAATAACATAGTAAACTGTCTGTTGAATTTTAGATAAAAGCATCAAAGAGACGATTGCTTCTATAGTTCATGAAAAAAAACCCTCTACATTTAAAAGGACGTTTAAGCTAAAAGCTCAAGACCAACCTCCCTCCCATAGATCACTTACAGGGTTATGGAAGGGATGATTCACCATCGTCTCCATGACTGGTGATAAACCAACAAACTAGACCTTGAACAAGCAGCTCATCACAAATGGTCCTTTCAAAAAGTGAAACAGCTCTTCAAATGACTTCATTGCATTAATAACTTTTTTTTTCTGGAAAAACTCAATGAGTTACTGCAGGATTTATCAACTGCACAAGGAAAAACAAACGATTGCAGCTCTTGACGAGGTCATACAGGCTCTCACTTTATGAAACAAGAATGACCGCACGGGCCGATTGTGGTCACAATTGTGATTGTGGTCACAACAAGAATGTGGTCACAACCTGCGACAAAATCCGGAAACGGGCCGATTGGGAAACGCACATTTAAAGCACTCTTAAAATATGAACAGTGTGATTGGGAAACACAAATTTACTGTGCTATTAAAAGATAAAAGATCCATGTCAACCTCTTGTGGAAGGGGGAGGGATGGGGTGGAGTACACGGGGTAAACGAGATGGACACTACAGGGATTTCAGGAAGGAAAGCAGGGAATTTAAAGGAGGTGGGTTTGGGGTACATTAGTGCAGGTAGAAAAGATTGTGGTTTTGGATGGGGGAAGATAAGAGATGGTGGTGAACAGCTGTTTTGAAGACCTGGAGGGAAGAGTGGGATTAAAGACAGTGTGGGAGTTTGTTCCAAAGGTGGGAAAAAAGAGGAATGAAAGAGCGAAGGTGAGCAGCGATTCTTGATTTTTTGCAGTTTTACCATAAGGGGGTTGCTGGTGGACCTTGAGCGCCCTGCGGAAATATGGGGGGGGGGGTTGTATATATCGCAAACAGGTGGGGGCAAGGCCAGAGAGGAACAGTAGAAGAGAGACCACCGACCTGCTTGCGATGAGAGAGTGAGAGACGCAAAGACTCAGCCTCATCACGGGAGATGCCAATGATCCTAAATGCCTTGGTTTCCACAGCGTGAAGCCGAGAAAGGTGAGAAGCGGGAGCACCAGCCCAGAGGGGAGAGCAGTACTCCATCAGGCTGTGGACGAAAGCTTTGTATGTGGTCAGGAGCTCAGGTGTGCCAGGGAAGGACTTTGCACGACGGATGATTCCCAGTCGTTGCCTAGTTTTGGAGGCCAGCTTGGAAATGTGGCTTTCCCAGTAAAAAAAAACATGGCAAATAGTGAGACACAGAAGCTTGAATGAAAGGACTTCTTCAAGAGGATTGTTGACGGTTTTCCAGATTTTTCCAGAAGGTTTTCCAGATGGTCCTTTCGGAGAGACATAGTGAGAGTGTGAGATTTGTCAGGGTTGAAGGACATGTTCCCTGTGTTGGACCAGTTTGTAATTTTATCCAGATATGCAGAGAGTGAAGAGGGTGCTGCTTGCCGATCTGAGGGATGACAGATGGTATGGCAGAAGGTGGAGTCATCAGCAAAGAGATATAGAGGATTTTCCAGAGAGTTGGAGAGATCATTGATGAAAACCATTAAAAGAACACGGCCCAGAAGGCTACCTTGAGGAACTCCAGCCTGGACAGAAAGAGGGGATGAGAGAATTCCATTTAGGGCCACACGTTGACTGCGACAGGAGAGGAAGTCTGCGAGCCATGAGTGGAGATGGCCTTGGATACCATAGGAAGAGAGTTTAGTGAGCAGGGCAGGGTGCCAGACTGTGTCAAAAGCACGTGATATGTCCAGGGATATGGCTCTGATCTCATGTCTGGCATTGAGGACCTCCATCCATTGTTGAGAGAGCAGAAGCAGCATATCCAGGGTAGAGTGACCTGGTCGGAATCCAAATTGATGATCCAAAATCAAGCTATTGGAGAAGAGGAAGGATTTAATGTCTGAAGCAACAATGGATTCCATAACCTTCCTGATGATTGTGAGAAGGCTGATTGGTCTGTAGTTGCAGGGATCTGTTTTTGCATGTTTTTATGCAGAGCAGTAATGTTTACTGATTTCCAAGCAGATGGCAGATGACCTTGAGCAAATGAGAGGGTGAATAGAACAGAGAGAGGGTGAGCAAGGGCAGCACAGCAGGTTCTGAGGACATGTGGGCTGATGCCGTCTGGAACGGTTGCAGAATCTGAGTCGAGGTTTGACAGCAGGCTCTCCACCTTGTCAGGAGAAAAGGACACAGAGTCCAGGAACAGCTCGGTATGACTGGGTAAGGTGGGTACAGAAAGCGACGGGTTTGGAACACAAGATTGAGAAGCAAACACGGAGTTTAGGCATTCATCCTTTTCTTTGCAGTGTCAGCTGTGCGGCCATTTGAGGTAAGGGAGGGGATGGAGGGAGAACATACACCAGAAACATACAACTCGACGCCACCAGAATTTGGAGGAGGGACAAGTTTGAGAGTTCAGACTTGAGATTCGAAAGATGTTGTTTCATGGCTCTCCTGAGGGGAGACACACAGTTGTTCCGAACTTTGTGGAAGGCACTGAAATTGCCTTCAGTTGGATTCGTCTTCCATGAGGCGAAGGCAAGTTCTTTCAGGACAGCTGCCTCGCCACAAGCTTCAGTGATCCATGGGTGGGAGGAGTTGAGGACAACAGAAGACGAGATGGGATACATCTGTGCATGAGGGAGAGCAAGTTTCTTTGAAAGAATCCCAGGAGAGGTGTTGTTGGAGAAAGTAGAGATGAGAGACCAGTTTAGAAGTTTGATCGCTGTTTGAAGACCTGCCAGTCAGCCTGAGTGAAATGCCAGACTCGACGGCACTGAGGTGGTTCTCTAATAAGCCAGAGAGTGTCCACTTTGACAAGCATGTGGTCTGATGAACCGATTGGAGCGGAGAAGAAGCAGATATTTTCAGGGAAATTGGTCAAAATCAGATCCAGAAGAGATGGAGTCGTTGGTTGAGATCTGGGTCGGGAATTGACCGATTGGTCAGTCCCAATGAGTCGAAGAAAGCTTTTGCTGAGTGCCATGACAGGTGAGAGAGGTACCCACACCCAGCTAACTGGTATGATGACAATTTGTCACCACATATGAGGAAGATAAAAGCTGGGATGAGAGGATAGAAGTTGATCCATGTTTTGGATAGTGAGGTGTAAATGGAGTCATCACTGTTTGGTGACGGTACAGTACACATATAAACATGAGGTGGGAGTGGAGGGAAGCTGTAGCCAGAGGTATTCCTGGGAGTGTGGGGGAGAGAGGGCAGTGCATGGTGAGTGAGGTATAGAGTCTTTAATGAAGAGAGCAACTCCTCCATCAGGACGAGGCTCAGGTCTGTCATACCGGAGGAGAGTAACCAGGGAGAGATACTAGGGAGTCAGAGAGTCTTGAAGGAGGAAAGTTTCTATTAAGCAGATGTCTGGTTTGTCAGTGGCACCTGTATGAAAGATGTCAGGTTTGAGCGAATTCCCCGGATGTTTGAGGCCACACTGTTAGGAAGGGAAGGAGGTTTTGGGTGCAGGGGAGGGGGAGGGGAGGTAGGATGAGGGAGGAAGGGGGAGGTAAGGAGTATTGTTGAAAAAGTGTAGGTGATTGCAGAATAGCTCGGGAGAGGGCCAGATGAGGAGGAGAAAAGGCTCGGTGGTGTGGTTGAGTTACAGTGGGGAGTAATAAGAGAGGGGCAGAGGACAGTTGATGATTGGAGAGGTTGAGTGATGAGATAGAGGAGAGAGGGCAGGGGAAGGAGGCAGCTTTGTGGATGTGAGGGGGTGGGCAACTTTGGAAGGGGGAGTGAGAGGGAGATTGGAGGGAGAAGGGTGAGAGGGGAGAGTTGAGGGAGAATGGTTAGGGGGATTTTTGAGAAAGGTGAAGAGGAAGCTTGGAGGGGAGAGAGTGTGCAGGTTGCTTTGAGAGGGAGGGGAGAGGATGAGAGCAGGCACAGCGAAGGTGTAGGAGGGCGATGGGAGAGGTGAGGAGAGGGTAAGGATGAGACTGGTAGTGGTCTGGTGAAGAAGGGAGCAGGCAGGGGAGGTACAATATTTGAGGGGTTGGGAAGAGGGGGGTAGTGTGCTGAGAGAAGGAAGAGCAAGTTTGTGGTGATGGGGATTGTACTGATTGAGGGTGAAATATATGTGAGGTTAGAATGAAGCCACAGATGTTAGAACACCACACACTTTGGGACAACAGAGGAGGAGCTGATACTGAAGCAGAAGACAGTGAAGAGGTGCCAAGAGTGGAAGTAGAAGGAGGGGTAAGATCGGAGGGGTAAGGAGAGGGGATAACAGGTGAGGGGTTGGAGGTAGTTTGAGGAGGTGGGTGAATTGGCACTGAAGTTGGGAAAAAAAAAAGGACGATTGATGGAACACGAACATGCATTGCAAACTGGGATTTAAATATATATATTTTTAAGTCACAGATGTGATTAAAGATATTACGTGAGGATTACAATCAAGGAGAATTAAGATACTGGAGAAAAGAAAAGTTGTAACAGTTGGATGTTTTAGACACGGGATGAAGGAAAGTTCGAATTGAAAACAGCCTTTTGAAAAAGAAAAAGAGTCGGTAATTATGATACGACACCGAAAACCACACGTGTGAAGGAGGAAGTGGAAACATTTGAAGAGACCGGGGATTTTTTGGGGGGGGGGGGGTTGAGAAAGATTACGTAAAATTAGGTGAAGGAAAGGTTGAAGAAAAAATCATGATGGTGTTTGGTGAATATGGGTTGGCAAAAGTAGTAGATGGTAGGTCAGCTGAAGAAGGAGGGTACAGGAAGTCACGTGGGTAAGGTTTGTTTTATCCAGAGGGATAGAAGGAGGGTGGAGGGAAAAGTGGAGAAAATAAAAACTGATGGTAATAAGGAGAGAATACAATAAACACGATCGCGCACACGAAAGGGAAGAAGGGTAGGCCTCAAGGCCTTGATTAAACCTTACTATTATTCAACATATGATTAGATTTTTTGGGGGTCCCTCATCGTGAATAACACTCGACCCAACCAAAGCCAATGGAAATCTGATGCAACAAACCCACGTAGTATATAATTATAATCAGCAGAGGCCTACGGGCCTGATATCTTAGGCCCAAGATGGCAGCCATATCATTTGTCTGGGTGCCTGGTAGGTCGAGTCAATCGACAAATGTGGGTGTGGTACAGCAGTTGTTTGACCAATGGGTGCACATTTCAAAAATTGACCCCCAACAAGAACCCCAACAACAACAGTAACTCGGAGCTCTTATATACCTGCGACATGAACTGGCATATATTCATGTCAGACACGAAAATGATACAGGTTGGCATGTACCATAAGGTAGTGTCTGAGTTCCCTTTTGTTGAAGTGGAATAAAAGAAGTCATCCCAGAAAACAACACAGCTACCAAATGGGCAAACGCCATTTGTATCAAATGCAAAACAGTCTTCCAGTACTGGAAGATCCAGCATGAGAGTTCAAGTGAGACTCGGTTCTGTTTTTATGAGTACATGTGGTTTTCATGGATCTCTGTAAACTTCTTCAAAACCTTAGCATACCATACCAGGTGTGTCCTGTTTAACTGTTGTCATTTGTTCGCTGCACTGTCAATTGTATTGTGAATCCAATACTGTGTCTTCTTGAACATACTTACTTACTTGGCCATGTATTTATTTTGAGTACACCTTTGTCTTGAACTGAGATAGGCCGTGCGCTTGCGAGTCTTGATCCTTTAGTATTAGCTTGTGCATTGTATAATCTGCACCGATGTGTGCCCGATAAATGATGCAAACCAGAAACCAGGTGCTGCACATGATAGAAGACATCCTTTGACCTGAAACTTGGTGAACTGAAGTGATCAAGCTTTTCATTAGAGGTTCAGGCTTTCATCAATCAGCTCTATTCAGGTCATAATAGTGGTACTTTCATCCCCCAAGATGTAAAGACATTTCTGAGTGCCAAAAAAAAAGTCTTTCACAAGGAAAGTAATGTTCCTCTAAACATCCCAAAGGAGTTGGGTATTTTACCCATTCATCCATCCATTCCACATGAATCAAAGCCACTCAGTCAGGATGGACAAAGTCATGACCAATATGAGCAGTAGGTCAAAGGAGTCGTGACCCAATATGAGCAGTAGTTACTCTCAAGTACTAGGATGTGACCATGACAATGATAACATCCAGCCCCAAAATATTTCTTGCATCTGCCTACATTATTAAATGATTCATCCATGTTTGTCATACTCCTAAATCTACTCCATCAATCATGTGATCATCTCCCTCTCTCTCCATTGGAGATGAAAGGATTCCGTTGAGAGCCACATTGGCTACGAGAGTAGAGGACGTCAGTGAGCCATGTGTGCAGTTGACCTTGGATTCCGTAGGCAGACAGTTTAGAGAGCAAGGCAGGATGCCAGCCTATATCAAAAGCACAAGATATGTCGAGAGAGATAGCCCTGGTCTCATGTCTGACATTGAGGGCTTCCATCCATTATTGGGTAGGTAGAAACAGCAAGTCCAAGGGAGAGAGAACCTGGTCTGAATCCGAATTGATGATCTGAGATGAGGCCATTGGAGAAAATGAAGGATTTGATGTTAACTGCGATGATGGATTCCATGAAGTTGCTGTTGATTGGAAGTAAGCTGATAGTTCTGTATTTAAAAGAATCGGTTTTTGCACCTTGTTGATGCAATTCAGCGATGTTGACTGGCTTCCAAGCATATGGAAGATGAACTAGGGCAAATGATAGGGTGAAAAGAGCAGAAAGAGGATGTGCAAGAGCAGCAGAGCAGTTTTTCAGGACAAGTGCGCTGATGCCGTCCGGTCCAGTAGCAGAATCAGAGTCTCGGGTTGCCAGAAACGTTTCCACCTTCTCAAGTGCAAAAGACACAGAGTCCAGGAGCAGTTGGGTACAACAGGGAAGCATGGGTACAGAGAGTGAGGGGTTGGAGACGCAAGATTTGGAAGCAAACACAGAAATGAGGCATTCAGCCTTCTCATGAGCGGAGTTGGCTGTGGTACCATTTGAATGAAATAAGGGAAGGGATGGATGTGGAGTGTACTCCAGACAGACGTAACAAGGCATAACCAGGTTTTAGAAGAGGAAGACAAGTTTGGAAGTTCAATTTTGAGGTTAGACAGATTATGTTTTCTGGCTTTCTTGAGAGTGGACATACACTTGTTCTGGGTTTTGGGGAATGATCTGAGATTACCTTTGATCGGATATTCCTTCCAGGAAGAGAAGGCAAGTTGTTTTGAGGCAACTGCCTCACCACAGGATTCAGTGCACCACGGGCGGGAAGAAGGGGAGGATAACTGACGTTGAGATAGGATGGATCTGTGAATTGCAGAGAGCAGTTTTCTGTGGAAGAATTCCCAGGCTGAGTTTATATAAAGGGTATATTCCCCACTTTAATATAAAAGTAAAATGCTAAGTTGGATGGGGCCAAACAAACTTCATAAAATGTTCCCATGCACACTCAGCGCACAACCAAAACTTTTCAACCTGTTTCTTCGAGCGATTTAGGGGCACATAAAATACAAAGCACGTATGGAAATTTGAAAAGTAGTTTTAAATTCTCGATGCTTTTCATAGAGATACTAACACTAACACGCACGCACACACACACAGCAAATTATATATAGTATGATTATTATAACTATTATTAAATTTGTCATTGGTTTTTGGAGAAAAATGAAGAAAAACACCTTTGGTGGAAGACCGCCATCGTAAGCAGGCCAACTGCAAGAATATGCAATCACTCGGCCCGTTTTGTTCAAAGCTTTGCTCATTTTGGGGTAGCCTGCAAAGCATTGTGAAGTGAAGATAAATGGAGTGAAGTAATGATAATGACAATAAAAATAATGATAATGACAATGGTACATCATGATGACAATAATGATGATGATAATGGTACTGCACATGGCAATGATAATGTTACGCGAGTACCTCTACTAATTATGGACTGTTGGAATACGAGTACGTCTATTATTTTCGTACCATTGGAAAGTGAGTACGTCTATTAAAATGTACTATGTACATCTATTATGTACAATTGGAACCGAGTACATCCCATAATTACATAATAATTATTATTGGAAAGTATTAATTACAGATACAGTAGTTACATAGTAATTATGTCGATTATTAATTAACACATCACCATACAAACACCATACAAAACAACGCCTGGTGAGGGTCTGCAATCTCTGATTGCTCATTGTCATTGTGTATTATATTTGTTGTGGGATTGAGACAGAATAATGTCAAAAGATGTCGTGATGGCAATCCATGAGGATTGTGGCATCATTCCAACTTGTTTGGTTCTCTTTTTGGATTCCATCACAACACCTTTTTTTCATTTTTTAAATGTTTTTTCCCTTTTTTGTGACTTGTATAAGATCCAGTAACTATTTGTCAGTTTTGCATCGACTCACAAATCACTGGTCGCACAAAGTTGAAAATAGTACCATATTAATTGCTAAGGACCCAGGTAATGCAGACTCAAGAAAATATGATTTAGATAAACACATTTCATTATTCACATTGATAAATGCCCAGACAAGGCAAGCGTGACCAATGCTTGGCGTGGCTTGGCAACAAGTCGCAAGACGCTGCTGATTGGCTGTGCAAGGTAAGATGCACTGTGAATGGCTCCTGCTAAGTGATGGCAATACACTTACTGTACCCATTTCCCAATATATATGTATGTATGTATATATATATATGTGTTTCATATTATAGGTTTAATATTAAAATATGATATTTTTGTTGACTTTGCTCATGCCCTCATTCCGATTGATATGGAAAGGATGTCTGCCAATTTTGAGAAAGATCAGGTAATATTTAGAGGTTGCACAGTCTGCACACTTGAAATTTTACTCCAGTTCAAATAATAATAAGAAGATTTATTTGAAAAATAAAAATTAATAAGACTTCAAAAGAATTGTAAAATATTGAACATAACACAATGAAATGAATACAAGCATATTAATTCAACATATACATTCTACAAATATTCACAAATGTTAATATTTATTGTAAGTATACCCTATCAATTATTGACATGAGTTATATATATATATATATATATATATATTATATATATATATATATATATATTATATTGTTTCATTATCTAGTTGATTATTTTTATTCTAGAATACAACAACAAAACTAAACATCAAAAAAGTTGAAACTGAACTTAATAACATTCATGTTAACTACATTAGATAATTTCGTAAGATGCAACTCCTGCTTTTGTTCGCTTGGTGACGGCTTTTCTGTGGTGTTCCACGATCTTCAACAGGAACTGCTTCTGCTGTTCGTCCCTGACTGACTCGTTGAATTTATTGATCAGGACAATGCCCCTTTCTGCAGTGTCATTCACCACTTTAAGGACATTGATGGAGCTTCTTGGCGCATCGCTGCAGTATTCGTCCACGTCGCCGACCCCGAAGAATCCAAATCATGTCTTTGTACGGCGGGTGACGAAGTTGCTCAGGTTTTTCCCTTGAAAGACTAGGTTTTTTCCTGTTCCATCGTCTCGATTCTTTCTTCCTTTCCGGTTTCTCCAAATTCTGGAACATTATTTCCTTCTCTGCCAGCAAATCGTTCATCCAGGAAAGCCAAACCACATTTGTTTCTGACAGATACCAAAGGTGTCTCTAAGCCGTCTTCAAAGCACTCTCCTTGACATCTCTATCCGGGTAACAGTTCAGAAGTTGAATAATGTCAAAATCATTCTTTGGTGCCATCGACTCACAATTGCCTCAGCCAAACGCGGACATATACGAGGGCGACAAAATACGCTACTTTTCTCATTCCTTCAATTCTCGATCAGTCAACTCAGTTGTTCATTGAATGGGCAATGATAAGTGAATATATGGCCTTTGCCATCCACTTGCTTAAAGCAGGGTCCTGGAGCCTGGATTTAACTTCACTTTAGTCCAACCTCCAAAAGACGAGAGACAGACGTAAAAACTTTTGAAATCTTCTCGTGGATGGCTTGCATCTTTCTAGACTTTTTGAAGGTAGTCAACCATTTCAGACTTTGGTCTTCTAGAAACCGTTGGACAGGCTCTCTTCTTCATCCAGAATGGTCATACTTGTATATGACTTCTTATCGAATAATGCTAACGTTTTCGAACCTTCAAAAGATCTGGATCTCAGGACCATTTGATGGACGCGGAAACACTCTTCGAAGAACACCTTCAAGATCAACTCAAGGGTGTGATGGCGGCAAGGAGCAGCCAAACAGAGTTCACCTAACTTCCTTCTTATCCTCATCATGCTCCTTCAATAAGTCCAGTATTTGATGCCGTAGTGTCAAATGAGAGACGAGAATGTGTATATATGTTTATATATATATATATGACGGAGTCTGTCTGAAAAGTAATGGGACTGACTTCACAGAAATTTTATTCCAAAAAATATATTGAAATCACAGCTTGTCCTTTCAAAATAGTTTCCTCCAGTTTCACACACTTGTCCATCTCTTCTTCCACGCTTCGATGCACCCATCAAAGGCTTCTTCTGGAACTCTCAGAGCTCCGTCGTCACGGCCTTTTGATGGCCTCCCACATCAAGAAATTGGGTCCCCTTGATCACCCCTTGAGCTCGTGAATAGGAAAAATCACGAGGGCCACGTCTGGCGAATATGGGGGTTGCTCCAAAGTTGGCACATTCCTCTCCGCGAAAAACTGACGGATGCTCAGGGCACTGTGAGCAGGGCATGTCATGGTGGAGCCAGTGTGACCACTCCTCATTTTCATAAATGCCAAGGTGAGCCATGAAAAAAGCCAAGAATTCACCAGGTTTGGAAAAGCGATGATAATAGAAAACCTAAACGCCAAAGACCTATAGAACAAGAGCGCCAAGGTGAAACACAAACTCACAAGATCTTGTGAAAAAGCGCAAGATGGTCAACACTGGTGGAGCACCCAGCATTGTTCTCCACAGATCCTCTCTTGTCCTGGACTGATCTCATGGAGCGCCGGAGGATCTCTTTGTACACATATGGATTCACTATTTGACCCTGTGTAGTCCAGCAGCGTAGTCTGATATTTCAGATCAATTGTTCAAATTTGCATAAAAGCACCAAAAATTGGTACACATGTAGAATAATGTATTCCGAACAATTCTAGATAGGGAGCCACCCGAGATTGTGCCTTTGTTCAGCCAAAGCCAATGAAAGAAACACGAAACGAGCTGGAACATTTAACAAAAGGGATATTTATTTATAATGGGCAGGGGAACATGCAAGAAGGCAGAATTAACCGAATATGAAGGAAGAAATTTATGTACAAGCACTTATGCAGTTTTACTTAATAGATTGGTGCCACAAACACACACACACACACACACACACACACACACACACACACACACACACACACCGTACACCCAAAAGAAACGGACCACCAGGTCTTTATTGGAGGCTTCCAGCTCGAGGAAAGGCGAGCTGGAGGTCAGAGCCTATTCTTGACCTTTCTGATTTGTGGGTCTTCGACGATTCGGTGTGGCAGGACTCGAACCGCCACATAATGCTGCTCCAAGCTCAGGCAGGCAGATCCTCGCGGACAGGCTCGCAGGCACACAGGCCACAAGAGAAGACGCTCTGTTGGCAGGACAGAAGCCGACGACTGGCTTCAGAAGACCACACAGACGTCAAAGACCAGAAGACAACTCCCTCCGAAGACCAGAAGACAACTCTCAACTCTCTGTCGTTTGGCCCACGCGCGCTTCTTCTATCCATGCTTGCACTCCCTCATTGGGCAGAGAGAACGCTCTATGCCCATATCTGGATCCAAGCCAGAACGAAACGCTTGTGCCCATATTTGGGGCGAAGCCAGAGCGCAACGCTTGTGCCCATATTTGCGGCGAAGCCAGTACACCAACGTCCAGAGAAACCCGCCGAGCTACTGGACTCCGCCACGTACGTGCTGAACGCAGCTGGCAATGGTCCGGTGGATGATGGTGAAGGAAGCGAGGAAGGTGCCGTGTTTGTTGTTGTTGTTGGTAATTTAAAATCCTAATATCTAAAGATAACTACAGCGCAGTAGAATTAATCACCATTAAAAACATAGGACGAGACCTACTAACTAGAACACATACTTACCGATATAGATATCTATAGGACCTGGCTGTTGTGTGCAGTGAGCTTCCAAATCCGCAACAATATGTTATGTCTTTAATGACCGAACACAATTAAATAAAAAACTCTGTCAGAACAGCTGTACACATGACACAACAGAGTTTGTAATGTTAACCACT
This sequence comes from Eptatretus atami, assembly GCA_035128595.1. Lineage (NCBI taxonomy): Eukaryota > Metazoa > Chordata > Myxini > Myxiniformes > Myxinidae > Eptatretus > Eptatretus atami. The sequence goes on from CM068958.1 coordinate 138,088,030, forward strand.
ACCACATCTGCAAAACTTTGATATCCCAGTTCCAGAACATTTGTGGGACATTTTCCAAGTAATTCACACTGAAACATGGAAGTACCATTTTCAGATGACGTTATGACCTATGATCCCATCGAGCTAGAACATCGAAAACAAAGCATTGCGACCAGATATAATATTTAGGTACAAAAAAAAAGAGAGAAGAAGGCATTGCTACGTGAGGTGTTAATACCAGTGATTTTGGACTAAACAATGCAGAAATCAAGAAAATGAACAAATACCAAGACTCAGGAATGAGGTGAAAAGATCCTGGAAGCTGAAAGATGTCAAAGTTGTACCAGTGATAGTTGGAGCCACAGGAATGATGCCAAAGAACCTCACAGAGATATAAAAACCATCCCTGGGAATATTACTACAAACTAACTCAGTTGGAAGCTGTCCGGGCCTCAGGAAGATCCTGAAGAGAGCCCTCGGCACAAAACTTGAAACAGAAACTTCACAGGTTGGTCCGTGGATCGTGACCCTTACTGAAATGAAGGTGGATACTTTGAGCCCACCCTGGGAGGCTCCATTCCACATTCTGAAACCCACATATGTAGATACCAATCAACAACCACGCACAGTGCACACGCACACACGGAGGTGGATACTTTGAGACCTGGGAGGGCTCCGTTCCACTTTTTGAAACTGTTTATAGAGATATCAACCAACGACCAAAAATAACAACACACACACCGGTGCCAAGTGCCATTGGAGTAATACAGTGTATATAACAACATAGCAAATGTACACAGCATAAGTAAATTAAAACGACAAACACAAAGATTTACCTTGAAACAGCTTCTTTGAAAGACGATTTAAAGTGGTAATTAGCGAAGTTCAATTCAAAAATGTACCAAACCAGAGAACACAAAATGTCAATCTATACAGTAGTACAAGAACAAACATTGATGTTGAAGTGGACTTATAGTTTTAAAAATATGTATCGATAGTGAGAAGTGAGAGATTAATGGACATCGCACAAAAAGATTAACAAAGCGATGTCCTGTAAAATAAAATTGCAATTTTCAGGGGTAAGCACCTCACGAGCACGCACGACGGCACCGGGACCCAACAAGGCGAAACGGATGTCAAATCAATGTGAGATTGAAAGCACGTGTACTTTTTCCCGAAACAAACAACCAAAGCTTGGAGAAGCACAAGTGGCTTAAGCCATCAAACAAGCACTCAATGAAATGTCGCATGAGCAAGACCCGAATTTTGGGATATCGGTACCACCGGGTGACTAATTCTCTTAGGTGTTTTTAGCTTGCTACATGTCTCTAGTTTATGTTTTGATATGATACGCCCTTGCACACTGGTAGCTTAATGGTCGTTATCACTTCTTGAATAGACACACCTACCGAAAGGGGTGTGTCTAGACCACCCTACGGACGATAAGAAATGGTTTCCTTGCAGCGCAATTGGCAATCACCGAACTGTCATATTCAACATACACTTCCCGAAGACGCCAAAAATGTCACATATGTCCGAATTGGACAAATTAACACTTTTCTCGGAGTCAGAACTGCTTGTAAGTTCGATCCTGGAGCTTCAATTTTGTAATTCTTCTTAGTTTAAGAGATACTCATGGCGATCGCACGTGCGGAAATGAAATAAAACAATGAACGCCGACGTCTCCGGGCATTTATAAGCATTGCAATGTACCCAGCGATTCGTAGCTATGATGAAAAGCTTGTTCCAAGTTGTGGCCTGTTCCAAGTCAAGGAAAGGTTGAGTAGGCCAAAAAACATGGCAGCTTCAAACCTCAGCGAGGTTCCCCAGGAAACGCCTTAAGACCCCAAACAGCGAGGTGGCCGAGGATCGTCTGATGAAGTATATAATTAAATAAGGCTGTTAATTATCTTCAAAAGGGGTGTTTTAATTAACCCAAACACCCACTTTTCACTCTTGCACTTCCTTGGAGTTTTCTTAGTATGCATGCAAAGTTTCAGGCTGCTAGGTTTTATGGTTTTGGAGGTGTGGGGAACACACACACACACACACACACACACACACACACACACACAGAGCCATTTATTAATATAGATATATTGTATGTATATAAATGGTTCACCTCTGAGCTGCCTATCCTGGATTTGACTCTCGGTCCAGCTCAAACAGTTATTTGGTCCATCGGAGTGTGTATCATCCCTCGTTTCGATATCAAACTGGATGTTCCATCTGCCAGCATTCGTTTGTGGGTGTTAAAGATGCCACGGTGTTTCTTTGCGAAGAGGAGGTGAGTTATCGGCGGCATCCTGACAAAATTACAAATTACTGCCTGGACTGCAGGTAGCAAGTAGTCTGGTCTTCTTGGAGGCTGCACGACACCAGCTTACACTGCTTGCTATCTTAGTGTGGTTACTGTTTGGACAGGAGTTTGTACACTATAAACAAACTGACCAGGTGGTTTGCATGTTTTGAATTTTATGTGAACAGCCTGCTTCAGATACAAAGGGCAACC
>CM068958.1:138090530-138103576 GCA_035128595.1 Eptatretus atami
AATATTGTTGCAATTGTGGGGGTAGATGGAAGAATCTAATAGTGAATATAGCATTGTGTAGAGTTGCTTGGTCCATGGATGTGTAGGAGGCATTTCGATGTGAGTAAGTAGGGAACCTGTGAGCTTAAGTGTTACGTGTCATGACACGAGGGGTGGTTCGGCGTTAATTAGCCTAGGGAGTAAGAATAAGTTCCCCAGTATGTGATTGCCCTCTGTGATTTTTCCATATGTTTTTATATTTCAAAATCGGCAATAAAGGTGGGGAACACGTCCCTAAAGCCACAATAAAAGGGCAGAAAGCCCCGCCTTCAAAGGTTGACAACAAGTGAAGTCATGCCCCCGAGGGACGATTGATAGGCGTGACGTCAGAAGCTGGCCGAGCAGGCAGAATCCCCGTCTTCCCGGGTTGGGTACGAGCAGGCTACGCCCTAGAGGTGGAGGATAAATAGGACAGAGGAGAGTGGAGTTAAAAGGGTGGCTTGCATTTTTGGTGGGGAGCCATGATCAGTAGGCTGGACATTTTAAGAGGCATCAGACTCAGTAGGCTTGCGCATTGTGGAAGGCTTCCGACTGAATAGTTGAAGAGGAGGGAAGAGCGCACGCACGAGACAGAGGCACGGTCAGAGGAGAGAGCAGAGGTTGAGCGCATGCCGAGGAGGACGACACGACCATTGAATTTATGTTGAGGCGATTTGGCTTGCGTAGTGAAGCAAGATGCTGGCCTTTGGCTCTTCGTTGAGTTGGTGAGAATGATCAGCACACAAAGCCGTTACACTGGGGTTCTGCGCTTTGGTGTGGAGTGCCGCTCGCGGATTGTCTGGCGTGTATTTGTCCCGCTACTAGAGGAGCGCCATTTTTGTGCACATCTTCATGTGCGAATAGGAGCGCCTGGATTCCAAGTTCCACAAGGACCTGCTCTGGGCCAAGCTAAGTACAAGGATACTTGAGAGGAAGGGTTTTTCTTTTCATTTTGTGTTCCCTTTGTCTGTATGAGGCGCCTAGACTGTCGGATATATTTACTCTATTATTGTTATCATTACCTTTTGAATTAGTGTCCGTTGTAAATATTCATTAAATGTATTCGTTTTCAGAAACTGCAGCCATGTGCTGTCCTGGTGCAGCGCCCCTGTGTTGTGCTCCTGGGTGGATCGCCTCTCCGCCATTACGCCCCCTCTCCCGCGCACGCATTTATCTCCAAATCTCGGTTGTAGACTTCAAGGGAGAAGCTTTGCCATCCGTCCAGGTCGGGGTTAAACTCCCTGGACACCACAATATTTCCAATGCTCCTTGTAGATACAGATATATACATTTTGAGGTTTGATGTTTTGACCACCAGGTCGTTTTCATCGAGGACTATGCGAGAAAGTTTTCATCTAGACAAGGCAGAAAGGAGAGGTGGGGGATGGTGGGTTGAGGGATAGGTGTAGGCAGAAGGGATGGGATCGGGGATGGGGGTGTGGAGCAGATGTCCTCCACTGGTGAAGTATGTTGGCATCATCATCCTCCTCCTCTTCTGGTCTCTTTTCCTTCTCTCATTTTTTAACCTACTTTCCTGATTCCCTCTCCCTTTCACTCTGTTCAATATACTGTGTGACCCCGCTATTCACGAGGGATATGTTCCTGGAAAATGCCGCGAATGGCAAATCCGCGAATAGCGAGGCATTGTTTCAATGTAAAAGGGGGGAAAGGTTCCCGGCGGTTCGTGATTCATAAGGGAAAATCAAAAATCCTGCAAAAAAACTGTAAATACACCCATGAATACACCTGCAATTTTTTTTTTAAAAAACACGAATATGCCTGCAAAAAACTGTGAAAACATGAAAAGAACGTGAATATGCGAAGCACAGGGCCGCAAATGTAAAGGCAGGTCGCATTTTATCAACCATGAATATGCGGGGTCCACAAATAGCGAATCAGCGAATAGCAGGGTCCGACAGTATAGCACACGTTGCCAGCAGAATCCCGGAAAAAGACCACTCAGTTATCAAAGCATCAGATCGAAGCACAAAACAAGGACAGTCTATTGTTAAAGTTGGTGGTGCATTCACTCGAAAGGGTTAAATTGTTTTAATTTCAAGATGTCAAACACAAAAATGCTTTCCTCACCAATAGCCCTTTCTTCTGGTGTGGAGTAACAGCCATCAAGCTTTACCATGTCGACGCCCCATTCGGCAAACGTTTGTGCATCCAGGTGAATTCGATCGAGTGTTGTTCCAGGATATCCTCCACATGTAAAGTTGCCAAGATCAGCATAAATCCCGAGTTTCAAACCCAGAGAATGAATCTAATGTAGAACATAAGAGATCAATTTGTGGGTCTTCAATTTCAACTATGCAGGACTATACAAGCACTGGGAGTTCAAACACACATTGTATTACACAGTTACAACTTACACATTTATTGGAAATGATATGAAAAAATATGAATCCATGCAAACACGTTTAACGCCAAAGCACAAAAAAAGAAAATCAACTGTCCCAATAAGTCAATTTCCCAAAGGAAAAATAATTCAAAATATTTTAGTCCAGGGAAATTACAACACATATACATTTGTATACATATATATATATATGCATGTATATATATATATACATATGTATATATATACATTGTATATATACATATATATACATCCACATATACAGATGTATATATATATGTGTGTGTGTATATATATATATATATTTTTTTTTTAACAGAGTTAGTTGATCATAAAATATACCACCCAATTATAATCAATCAAAATACAGTATAATCACAAACTCAAATCCATGAACTACACACATTTTATTGTTGTTATCACATTCTGATTAATCCCCACCTCCTTTCCTTGCTCTTAATTAACTTCTCTATTTAATCACAATGTTTCGATCCTTTATGATTCTCAGCATGTGTACAAGCTGGGTCATGAGATAAAGCTAGTGTTAAAAAGGGTTGACAGGATGGCATAGACGTACTCACATTTGCATCTAAGCTGTCTAGCCTGGGTTTATATAAACTGTCCAGATATAAACTGTCATCCCGGGGTTTCACAGGCAGGGTCATACATCAATGTGTGTGCTGTCCCTCGCATGGAAGTTAAGTGGGCGTCCCGTCTGCCAACATTTGTTGGTGGACGTTAAAGATCCCACGGTGTCCTTCGTGAGGAGTAGGCGAGCTATCGCTGGCACCATGGTCAAATTCCAAATTCCTGCCATAACCAGTGGATGGCATTGCATTCGTCGAACATCCATCCATCCATCAGGACCATACTCTGTGCAGAGCGTTGGTGCTGCCTCAGCAGTCTCCTTGGCTATTGGGTACAAACCTGGACAGGTCGCCACTCCGACACAGGATACCAGCAAGCTGGCACTCATTTTGCCGACCTCGGAAGGATGACAGGCAGAGTCAACCCCACCTGGTATTAATTCAACAGCCAAGGGGGATTTGAACTCAGGATCCTGGGATCCCAAACCCACCTCCCTAACCATTAAGCCAACATCAGGCATATTAGTGTAACAGCCGTGTCTTCAGACAATCCCACAGCCCACAGCCTTATGCTGCATATGAACAAAGAAGTGCTAAAAAAATTGAAAAATAAAAATAAAAACAAAAGAGAAGAAAGTGTACATAGTCTGCAAGGGGCTTGATTCCATTGGGAAAACGTTTGAGGTCAGGCACAAGACGTCCTGTCGTGGCATTCCTTTTTTTCTCAGTCCAGCAGTCATCGATGTTCACATACTTGTACCCAGCATGACTCCAGCCATCCTTTACTAATCGATCAGCCATCTCCATGAAGAGCCGCTCACTGTGCAGGGGTGGAATAAAATAAAAAAATAATAATAAAAAACGTTCCATGCACAGTATGCACCCAGATTTCAAAAACATGTGCACATAAAGAATTTTACATGCATCAAATTTTACTTCGCAAATAAGTGAATACACTTTCATATCCCATTCTGTGTGCAGTTTAGTCACCAAATTCAAATGATAATCATTGAACATGCCAAATGTTAATTACCAAATGTCAATCTCCAGTTTATGCGTGGTGTTGGTTTCATGGTTTGGGTGGCGGGCTTGGGATCCTTGGGCGCTGACTTCAAATCGTGCTCAGCCATTGAATTAATAAATGTGGGGTTGACCCAGCCTGTTATCCTTCTAAGGTCGGCAAAATGAGTACTCACTTGCTGGATGATTGAGCCATTTGAGTATCCTGCGTCGGAGTGGCGACCTATCCAGGATTGTGCCCAAAGCCCAGAAGACTGCTTTGGCAGCACCGATGCTCTGTGCAGAGTACGGTCACAATCGATGGATGGAGGGCAATGTGAGCTGGGGAGATGTTCTCCAATGAATGCGTGCTCTTTGAGAACAGCACTGCCGTGCTTCATTCACTTCACTATAAGAACACGTACGATCGAAAGCAGAACATCAAATTGTTCAAGCTCTCCGAAGTCTTCATCTGTGAACTCTGCTGGCATTGATGATAGGCGTTGGAATACAGTGTTATTAATTACTGGGTATGCCCACCAGGTTTCGTATGCAGTCTTCTCGCCCCATCCACAAAATGAAGAAGGCTTGTAGCAAGGTATTATGTACACATTTAGGACACGGGGACCAAAAAATGAAAGTCATTGTATGATTAAGTTTTGCATACAATTTGTTAGCCAACATCATGGGGATTCAGGATCTATTTGGGCAGAGCTTAATTCTTCCTCTTTCTATTGCTCTGACAGGGTCAAAGTTGGTTATCAATTATTCTGTATCAAGGAACCACTCGTATCATTCTAAATTGGTCTGATGGCTTAGATATGTATTATACACGAATTGGAAACCACATATATGGAGAATATTTGGTTTACCTGATATTTGACCTTGAGCAAAGAGGTCAAGGTCATATGAAATTAACAAATTGATCAAATTGATCAGTGTTCATTCAGGTCATAAATATAATATGCACATAAACTTAACCATAGAAATACATGCTGTGATGAACCAAACTAACATCTTAGGATTAAAAGTGCAGATTTCTTTAAAACGTTACGTACTTCCTAAGACTTTGATGTTCTGTATACTGAACACAAACTGGCCTTTGTATTGATTTATAATAGGGCATCTTGGTAAACTTATTCTATGGTTAGAAAATCAAGCTTATAGCTACCAGTAATTTTGTAGCAGCTTGGTAAATGCAATTTGTTACGTACTTCCTAACATTTTTTAACCCAATCATGGAAGTGAACCTAAAAACTGGTATGTAGTAATGATCCATGTTGAAACTTGCCATTTTAAATCATCACTTTATGCAGAAGTAAATTGCTATTTAAGATGTTCTATCAGATGCATTTAAATTTTGGAATAAGATTTTGTAACTTCACTATGACTGGGGGAAATTTTGCAAAATCTGAGATTTTACACATTTGAAGGTGCCAAGATATGCAGAAGGTCATAAGAAATGTACTGTTTCGAGGAATTGTTCTATTCTTATGTATAATGATATATATCAAACAAAAAATGCATTTTCAACCATTTTGGATAACATATTGTTACGGTTGTGGAAATTCACAGAACACCATTCAGGCTTCCCAGAGATCAGTTATGTCGATAAGTCGTGTTCAGATTAGATTTCCCACCGATGTCTAAGGGATTTATTCGTGTAACCGGGCTGTGATCTTTGAGTCAGCCATTATTCTTTTGCTATCTTTATTTTGGAACAACCACCTTAACCACAACCGCCCAACCAACACATACAGACCACCACAAAACGCACACGCCACCATTACGACAACCACAACCACCACAACCACCACCGCATTTCCACTCAGCACACGGTTGCCAGAAGCCTGGCATTCGTCGAGGGAGAACAGACGACGGCCCCCGCCCCCCCCCCAATGAATAACAACTCCGCCGGCCAAGCAGGAGACTCCCAACCTGCGAGTGGATTCTCAACACGTGCAGGAGAAAACAAGAAGCAATAACGAATGCGGGCAGCGGCGAGGGAACGGCCCCGATTGAGCGGGAAAACGGCTTCTTCTGGAAGTTTCCCTCGCGCGCTGGAAAAGGGAGGGGCGAGGGGGAGGGGCTATAAAAGACGTGCTGAGAGGAATCGCGCTCTCTCTCTCTGGATCGCGCGCTAAAGCTCTCTCTCTGGATCGCGCGCGCTGAAGCTCTCTCTCTGGATCGCACGCTAAAGCTCTCTCTCTGGATCGCGCTCTTGGGTGGTTGTGAGGAAGCTCTCTCTCTCTCTCTGGGTCAGTCGTGACGAGGTCGGAGGCGCCAAAACGCCAGCAGAGGTCTGTCGTGACGAGGTCGGAGGCGCCGAGGTCGTTGTCGTGACGAGGTCGGAGACGCCAGCAGAGGTCTGTCGTGACGAGGTCGGAGGCACCGAGATGCCAGCAGAGGTCTGTCGTGACGAGGTCGGAGGCGCCAGATGGCAGCAGAGGTCTGTCGTGATGAGATCGGAGGCGCCGAGACGCCAGCAGAGGTCTGTCGTGACGAGGTCGGAGGCGCCGAGACGCAGCAGAGGTCTGTCGTGAGAGGTCGGAGGCGCCGAGACGCCAGCAGAGGTCTGTCGTGACGAGGTCGGGAGAAGGAGGACGGGGCCCCGAGGATTCACCACACGGTCACGTTTTCCTTCCTTCTCTTTCTTTTTGGGGTTTTTGTATGAGAGATGTGGCGCCGTGTCCTTAAGTAAACCTGTTTAATGACTGTAAATATATTAGAAAATGGCTGTAGGTCTTTTTCTTGCTCGTGTCTTGTGCCTACCCCCCCCCCCCCCCCATTTATTGCATACTGCTTGAAGACCTGATTGCATACATGACTGCATGACTGCATATGTGTCGAGTGTGTAATAAATGTCATTGTGTGAATGTTGAACTGCTCGTTGCATCCTCTTCCCTCAATTGAACTGCCATAGTTAAGTTCGGAATATTAGCTGGCTTTTTAATAGTCGATAATAGAATCGGATCCGGCGGGGCTTGGCGATATACACCGCTCGGCAAATCGCAAACGGAGCGAGCTGCTTAGCGCTGGTTCCAAGCAGGTCCCGTCGAGGTGTAAATCCCCGCATTCTGTCTGCGCGCATAATTAGGTAAATTGACAATTCGGCAATCGGACCCTGTCGCCGCGGACAGAATAGTTGGCTGATTTTGGTGTGATTAAAGATACACCCGTAGCTGGATCGCGGCGTTGATCCGAAAGCTGCGACTAGGTTTGCCCGTTCGTGGGTGAGAGCGGCCGCCATGCTGGCTAAGAAAACTACAACAATATACAATCATACATGTAACCATTTCTAAAAAATGAGCTATAAAAATGGAAAAATAGCCTGTGTTTGGATAAAAAACATGCTTTGTAAGCAACTAATCCATAGGACCCATAGCAAAGTATACATTTTCTGAAAGCACAGACACTTAGGCATTATATAACATTAAGATTGTTTATCTTATTAAAACTGGGTTTCAATTTCTAAGCTTTCTCCTCATTTAGGACCACAGTGTACACAATACCATGCTACAAGCCAGAAACAGTATTGAATCCCATTACTGCATGTTAAAATAGCACTGCATCACACTCTCTTGTCCAAATGAGTGCAATTGCATGTGTTGGTATGTACTGTAAATGCTTCCCTGTGCTGAATGCAACAACTTGAAGTCTGTACATTCACTACACAGAGGACCACAACATCCGTATCAACGATCCGTACCATTACATGAGACAATCCACCGTTGACAGCATCAGAAACACGGAGCAGTATCCTGGTATCTGCTTCCTCGTGGATGCGGGATGCGACACCAGACTTGGCAATGAGCAGAGATGATGCCACATCATCATTTACTCTGCTGATCAGGACTTTGTCTTCTACATCAACCTTTGTCACATTTTTTCAAAATAATAGCAATAGCTTGTTTTCTTTTGACCTAAAGAAGCTACACCAGTTTTCTGGAACACGCGCTTGCGTACGCCATGCTCCCGTGTATATCTTGCGCTTTGTTTCAGACTCTTCTCAAGGTATCTGTCCCATACAACGTTATCAACATAATTAACAGCTTCTACCTTGAGATATGTGACAAACACCTGTTGGGCATACTCTCCAAATGTTTTATATTTGTGTCCTGGTGGTAACATGTGAACTACAGCAACCCCATCAAATATTACAGCATCGACATGTGGTGCTTTTGTTGTAAATGCAGCTTCATTTTTGAGAAACTGAAGTAGATCAGACCTCTGCCAAATCTACACTTTTCCTCTGAAGGAGAGCGCGCCAGCTGCATTCCTGGTTTTCATGCCTTCACTGGCCTGCAATGTAAAGTCAGGAAAAGAGAGATAAATCATTCTTCATTGAGGACATTTTTTGTTGTTCAGATGTGCGGTTCTTTTCAGTTGGTGTGCCAAACAAGAGGAGCTTGTTTTTGTGCACTGTATCAGGAAAATGCAGTTGTGCAGGTTTTCCAACCTCTCAGTTACAAAAAGGTTGAACGATCTTGGCAAATCATTTCTTCACTTCTGATGGATGCTACCACCATTCTCCTTTGCTATGGACTTCAGCAATACATTGGAGTATGTGTGTACACAGCACCATATAATGGGACTTCTCTAAGTGATGCAAGTGGTAGTCAGGTGGTTAGCAGTCTATAACCAGAGTAGGAGTTTCAAAAGCATTACTACCAAAATCTTTTGGTAGATTTTGGTAGCAATTTGGTAAAACTACCAAAATCACGAATCACTGCTCACCTTCACGCTTTTATTCCTCTTTTTTCCAGCCTTTGGAATAAACTCCCACACTCTCTTCAATCCCATTCTTCCCTCCAGACCTTCAAAACAGCCATTCACCACCACTCTTATCATCCCCATCCAATCCTCGATCTTTTCTACCCCCGTTAATCCACCCCAAGCCACCTCCTTCAAATTCCCTGCTTTCCTTCCTGAAAGTCCTGTAATGTCCATCTTGTATTCCCCATGTTCCCCGCCCCATCCCTCTCCCTTCCACAGATCTCCTAATGTCTCTGTTCCACACTGTTTGTTCTTCCCACTCCCACCCTTCTTGTCTCATGCCCTTGAATGTGCGTTGTGTGTTCGCTCTCATACGAGCCTCGACAAGGTATACAAAAAAATAGCATGGTTGCTACTTGCTATGCAAAGTGACTTCTCAGTTGCTAGGGAAACAGCAGTGTTGCCATGAGGTACCACATGCAACCATGCCATTTTAAGTCGATCTCCAAAGTTGGTTTAGTCTGTTTTTATTCTCCTTGCCATTTCTAATTGGCTTAAAATGGCCATTACTATGACAAACATGGTTGCTGGGCAACTCACGACTGGTTATTAAGGAAGGTGACGTTTTATGTGATGGGTACCAATCTCAAATGTTTCAGCATATGTTTTTCGGTATTCACCAAACGTTTCATGCTTCTATCAAAAAGTGAACCATTTTTACCTGAACCGCTATACTTCATCATAGATGTGCACTTCAGCTAGTAAGACTAAAAATGGTTTGTGCCGCTCTCTTGCTCAGCCTTCATAATGATAGAGCACGGACAGTCAACCATAGCGTAGCCTTTGATGGGCCTATTGGCCTCCTGCGTGAAGTTCCTTGTAAGGTAACTCATATGATTTAATATCAACTTTGGTTTTCTTCTCCGGACCAGCTTCACATTATTATAATCGTATTCTAAAGACAATGACGACATTTTAAAGCATTTGGAGATACAAGCACAGCAAAGCGCTAACTTATAATCACAGTTATAACAATGTACGGTCGTTTATAGTAGTGCTAAGGTTGTCACCCGTGGACACCTCCAGAGAGGAAGGCGAGTCTTTAAAAACCATGATTGCCTTTCGTACCGTTAACTTTGAGCCGGCTTCAGGTCCAAAGCCGTGTTACCGTTACCACTGAGGTTATCGTTAGGAACAAGTATCGTGCCAACAGTCAGGTGACAGATCTTAATTGATTGGCTGAGCGGAACCAAGTCACGTGCTGCGTTCACATTTAATGCCCAATCTCTTCATTAATCAATCACCGGTTGTCAAACACTGCGGTCGGGCCAGACAGAATGAGTCAAGACACTAGTGAGTTTCAACCATGTACAGTTTTGAACTTTTACACATATTTACAGGAGCAGGCATGTATTCACAGTGATACGCAATAGCATTCCCACTCATCTACTATGCGTGCACACCCACCCTTGGATTCCTTAGGCAGTCACACTTTACATAGGGCGCCCATCACAAGGAAATGAGAGGTGAGAGAAAGAGAAGAAGATGGGGACCAGTCGTGCCTTGTCACACCTTGTGTCAGCCCTGCTGAGCTCACGTCCCCAATTGCTTTTGTTCAAAGTTTCTCTTAGTTCTGGACCTCCTCTCCCCAGCGATGGCCCCGCTTAGAACGTTTCCGATCCGCCATGTCTCACCGCGCACCCTGGGAAAGATGACGAGCGCAGCGCGGACCCCGGACTTTCGGTTAGGGTGCCAAGACGCAAGACCAGGCCCAAAGACGCACGATGCTGCCTGGACCTGAAACCAAGACGAGCCGAAGACCAAGACAAGCACATAATGACACTAAGGCTCTCTCTCGACAAGGCTGAAGATGAGCAGAAGACTTCTCTCTTGCCAAGGCTGAAGACCCCAAGATTCTTTCAGATTCTCTCGATTCTCATTCTCAAGACAAGCTCGTGTGCACCCCCTCATACTGAGTCTCCTCCACAACCACCCCCCCCCACCCTCCCCACTCCCCACACGGCCCCTCACTGATGTCATATTAGAGGAGTTGCAGGGTCAGAGGTGCCCTTGTCTCACCCAATTGGTGTGTCAGCTCCCCGATTGGTGTTGGCATCTTGGGATTGGCCCCGTGGATTGAGGCATGTGGGGTTTGTTGGATACAGATGTTTGACACATTGTCATAGTTTGAGATTTATTGTCCACATGGCACACAGCGCCGCCGACGGGATGTACCCCAAACTGGTTCTCCATCCAGTTTTGAGGGTTTGCAAGGGATTGAAGAGAGGACACGGAGGTGTTTCTGCACTGAAATGGCTAAATAGTAGAGTGTGGGAGGTTGTTCTTGTTTGTTGTTTTGTATGCAGCCGATGACTGATGGTTGCATCGTTTTCTCGAAGCGTGGCTGTGCCGCTGATGTAGTCATTTTGGTACTCATCAGCAAGCTGGTACTCATTTTGCTGACCTCGGAAGGATGACGGGCTGAGTCAACCCACCTGGTGTTTGGTAATGAAGACCATTAATATCTCAAGACAGCCACCTTAACCGTTAAGCCAATACCAGGTTTGGTAATGTGGGAGGTAAACATAACATCAACTACAAAGGCACTCGGTGGAGCACATAACTCCACCACGTAATGCCTGATCCATGAGAACATATCGGTTCCAATACATTTTTGAAATATCACGCGACACAGCACTATGTCATTTTTGGCTCAATCTCTCGAAGGTGAAGAATAAATTGAAATTAAATAATTCTCGTATCAAGATCCGGATTCAGATCTTCACCAAAATCTGATCAGCTCGTCCTTGCCGCACACACAACCTGTCCACCAAGTTTCATCTGAATCCGTCCACAACTTTTTGAGATATCCTGCTCACAAACAGACGGGTGAAAACAGAACTTCCTTCACCTTCGGTGGTGGAGGAAACTTGAGGGCTTTCGAACCATTCGTTATCGGTAAAGATTTATTATTTTACCCCTGAGAAGCCAAAACCAAAACAATATTATACCTGATACAGGTGTGTGGATTGTGGACGCAATCTGTCTCACAGCGGAACCTTTCCCATGCGAGCCAGCCCATGGGGGGCACGCGCATCACGCCATTGTCCAGTGAGGTCGTGAGGACCGGCAACAGCGCGAGGCAAACGATCAATGTCCACATCGTGAACTGAGCAACGCCTGGTCCAGGCTCTCCTCGGAGACAGGGATCAACCTGTCTGGTCCAGGCTCTCCTCGGCGAGAGGGATCAACCTGTCTGGTCCAGGCTCTCCTCGGCAGAGGATCAACCTGTCTGTCCAGCCTTCTCCTCGCGAGAGGTCAAACCTGTCTGGTCCAGGCTCTCCTTCGAGAGGGATTCAACCTGTCTGGTCCAGCTCTCCTCTGCGAGAAGGGATCAACCTGTCTGGTCCACTCTTTCTCGGAGAGATCAACCTGTCTGGTCCAGGCTTCTCGGCGAGAGGCATCAACTGTCTGGTCAGCTCTCCTCGCGAGAGGATCAACCTGTCTGGTCCAGGCTCTCCTCGGAGAGGATCAAACTGTCTGGTCCAGGCTCTCCTTCGCAGAGATCAACCTGTCTGTCCAGGCTCTCCTCGGAGAGGATCAACCTGTCTAGTCCAGGCTCTCCTGCGAGAGCATCAACCTGTCGTCCAGCTCTCCTCGGCGAGAGGATCAAGCGTGCATCCAGCTCTCCTCGGTGAGAGGATCAAACCTTCTGTCCAGGCTCTCCTCGGCGGGAGGGATTCAACTGTCTAGTCCGGCTTCCTCGGTGAGAGGGATCAACCTGTCTTCCAGGCCTCCCTCGTAGAGGATCACCTGTCTGTCCAGGCTCTCTCGCGGATATCAAACCTGTCTGGTCCGGGCTCTCCTCGGCGGGAGGGATCAACCTGCCTGGTCCGGGCTCTCCTCGGCGGGAGGGATCAACCTGTCTGGTCCGGGTTCTCCTCGGTGAGAGGGATCAACCTGTCTAGTCCGGGCCCTCCTCACCAATATGACGAAACATGCTCAATCGTTACACACACTTCTCCACAATTACTTCCCTCCCACAGTGTCCCTTCTCGATCACATCGCAGTGAGCAACTTCCGGATCACGGGCGAGGTGGTCACGTGTCGTTCTGAGAAACATTAACCCTTTGAGGGACGAATCTTCACCGTGGAGACAAACATGGCACGAAGAATCGATCAATCACCTGATGTGATCATGTGATAGTTCGCATCGTTTTAAATTCCATTTTGAAACTCACTTCAAACAGTTCTCGACGTGTCTGTGTGTTATCCTACACATTCAAACGATATAGAAGGAGAATAAAAATAAGGTGTATGTATGTGTGTATATGTGTATGTGTGTGTGTGTATGTGTGTGTGTA
>CM068958.1:138105703-138115847 GCA_035128595.1 Eptatretus atami
CGAGTGAATGCCTGAAAGGAGCTGTGATTGGTCAGCCATTAATATCACATTTAAATGTTTCCATGAAACAAATTCATGGATGTGCATTTTACCACAGCCTTGACTTCATCTCCCCCCCCTCTTCTTTTCTCCTGTTTCCCTTTCACAATTCCAAGAGAGGATTGTCCAGCTCCACGACCTCGCCACATTGAAAGCCTCCGCAACCTCAACACATCCCTCTCGTTCATGGGATTTCCAGTGCTATGTCCCCACAATGTGTCCCTTTCTAAGTGCTGATGTCCCCATAATGTGTCCCTTTCTCGTGCCGTTCCCCATTCATGTGTCCCTTTCTAGTTCTTGATGTTCCCTGTAGACAGGTAGATTCCGTGAGGCAGCCCCAATACGAGAGCTTCTGGCCTCCCAGTGGATTTGCCGTTGGCTCCTGCCAAACTGTCCCAACCATGAGTTGGGACTGCCATAATGAACCGGCCCATCTCAACTAACCCTGTGGCATCTCTCGCAGAATTTCTGCGGTAAGAGGCAGGCTTTCTGGAAAGGCTGCCTCTTTCACCACCCTCCCTCTCTCAATGCCAACGTGAATCCACATGACGGATGATTCCAGGTTTTGCGTTTTCTACAGTGTCGCCAGGATCAGGAAGTAGATCACGGTGTTGTCCCGAAGGATAGGTGGCGACTTCCTCATCTCCTATTGATAGTTGGGTAGCTTTCGCCACCAATTAGGGGGTGTACTGCATGGCTATTGCGATGATTCACAAAGTTTCCGGAGGTTCTTCAGTTTCTGTCCAAGACTTTTACCAGGTTCTTCTTTTGAAGGCCTCCATTGAAACCGGCTGGGTTCCTTTCGTTTGGGAGCGGCCCTGTTCTTACTGTCCTTGCTTTCAGGTACCGTACAAATATTTCTGGGCCGCCTCTTTGCAGCATTTGTCGGAAGAGACAAGCTTTTCTCGTGGCTATAGCCGCAGGACAGAGGACGCAGTCTCCACCATTGGCCAGCCGGCACTTCGGGTTTTGTGGAGCCGTGGTTGTCGTTTGATCCATCAGTTAATTTTGTGGCTAAAAAACCAAAGGAAGGCCACAGTCTCATCGCGGAGTCGTCCTGCCAAACCTGCAAACTGAGGAAAACTGCATGCCAGGCAAGGGCACCACCCCGGCGTTAATTTGGATCTACCGACCAGGGAGTCCTTTAAAAAGTTTACGAAATTAAACGGGATTTTAAGGTGAAGGGAAACAAATGGTCTCTCCTCCCATGAGAAAGGGCTCACGAACAAAAATTTTTTAATGACGACAACGGGTGGGATGCCGAAGCCACACGTGCCAAAGCACCAATTGGAATTAAGCAGTTCTCTTCACCACCGGCCACCTCCTCCTGCCACTTTTGCTCGTTGGATCACAGATTCAATGAAAGTGAAATGTAGTACATGTGCGTCATTTCCAGAAGTGTTTCTTGACACATCAGCGAATTACAACGAAGCTGGAGGGCATTGGTATCAAGCACGATTATTAGCTCACCTGGACTTCAGTCCGGGGAGCTACATGGCGATCGAGCCATGCCTGCGGTGTCCAGTGAGTCAATCCGGTAAACATATTTACTACCCAACATCAAGGAGTGAAGCTCCCCCAAAAAAACTCGCTTGAGGAAAACTCAGAACCAAGATGCCGATCATCGCAATTCACGAATATCAGACAAACACTAAAAGAGGCCATAACTTATTATAGTTTGCCTTAGAAAGGATGATTTTGGGGTGTAGACCCAGGTTTGGGAGATGTAAGAATTCAAAGAACCCTCATAATTTAAATTTGAGGTCATCTTCTCAATCGAAGCGCCAAGATGGCCCCCGCTGTGGCTGCACAAATTCGAGGAAAACGCTGAAATAGCCACAACCTCGTTACTATTTGTCACAACAAAATTATTTTGGGGTCCTAGACTAGGTTTTGGGTATGAGAAATTCAATGGAATTCTCAGGAATAAACTCAAACTCAACACAGGAGGATTTCTCTTTATGATGCTCAAATTTAATCCCATTTTCTGCCAAGACGATGGGCCACGCGTCAGCAAAACAGTAATCCTCCTCGAGTGTAGAAATTGACGCATCCTTCCGGTATTCTGATAATAGTCATCGTATGGAACTGGTCATTCTCTCCCCCATCAGAGTGGATGGGGGTCTAAGCGATGAATAATAAGGAATCATTTAAGGAATGTTCTTCCCCTCAAAAAGTTGGCTTTGTATGGCTTTGGGACAAAAAAGAGGGATGTTATTTCACCGTAACGACCATTATAGAATTAGAAAGTGATAATCTTGGTATCCGGGAAACGACATTTGGTTTCTCCTTTCATTGTTCAGGCGTTGTCTGACGAGAGAACTCTTCCATTCACCGTCGATCATGTACCACAAAATTAATCTGATTCGTTATCTTGATGCATCGTTTGCTTGGACATGTTCCGTGGGAATGGTTGTGAGGGGACGCGATGGATATCGGCAAAACAGTTCATGTTGCATATGATAACGAGCAGGTGTGTGTTGTGACATTTGGGGGGAAGAATGATTCATGTGTGTTATGGAACTGAAAATGACAAATCATTGGTTATACAAAGAAGCCAGAATGAGAAAACTTTCAGAGTTATTGTTTGGAATCTTCCAAGAAAGTCTCAATCGCTGGTCCTGGGTTCAATCGGGACTCAAAACGTTTTGTACTATCTTTGAGATCTTATGATTCAAAACTATCTTGAGAATGTTGTATGGAGACACACAAACGAGTTGAAATGTGGACTTAAAAATTACAGGTGCTCTGGTCGCTTCAAGTATAATATATCTTCCCAGTTTGGAGAAGCAGAGCTGACTTTTAACCTACCATATGATGGAAACTTTTGTATGGCCATTCATTGGCGTTTGACGTCATTCTAGCATTCTGTACCAATTTAATATGCTGGGTTTGAAATGTTTTCCAACCATTTAAGCAGGAGCTGTCAAAAGAAGACTAAAGATAGGTTCACCTGAAATTGTCAAGACCGGGCGAACTGGCGTCAGTGTCAGCAAAATAAAAAAACCTGTGTCTCCTGGAAACTAAAAAAAAAGACGAACATTCTCCGGTTATTGTAGAGAATCTGAGTTGAAATTGTTTGTCCAGGATCTCCTGATGCTGGCATATAATCTGTTTGTAATAAATGCTTTTTAAATGTACTGACGTGGTCTGTATTCAACACGGCAAAGCACAATCGATTAGCAGTCCATCCCTTAACACTCGGCCACCTTGTCTGGCCTTTTAGGCAAATTACAACGAAGGTTGAAGCATTGCACTCAAAGCCATTATTACTTCACCGACTTTAGTCCGGAGCTCGTGCACGAGCAGTGATCGTCGGTGTCGGTTCATTGGTAATCCTAAACACTTGAGTCGATTATCGGTTGAACAAAGACACGATTTTGGATGGAAAAAAAAAACCTTTTGGGGCCCCCAACCCCCAAAAGGGGGGCTTTTTCAAACTTGGATGCCCCAGCGAAGTAGGTGTGACGCCATCAAACATCTCGCGCCTTCATTAAGGTCTACGGGAGGGTTTTGACCCCCAAGTAGCATTTGCTCTCTTCTCCGAAAACTACACACGCAATTTCATTAAACTTGACCACAACCTTCATCACCCCCGATACTCTAAGTTATTTCACGGCATCTAAAAATTCAGGGTCTAAAGGGAGGTCGATGCGGGGGTTTGGTGGACTCTCCTGGATCCAAGGTGAGCCGTCAGGACAGGCCCGTCTTGCTGTTTATTTCCTTCCCACCGATGAAGCATAGATACCAAAGATGAATGAAAGGGCCATGAAAACCCTGGAACTGAAACTCAGTCGCAAAGTTCGTTTCCTGGAATGCTAAGGATGCAAGTCGCTCTCATTGCCACTTTCTCATCCGTATTTTGTTGCAGACGTCATGTTGTACAAGTTGAAGGATTATATCGTTAGTGAACACATTTTCTTCCAGATTCATAAACTTTTATCCACATTTGGTGAAAAGACAATCCAAAGTGATGAACAAAGGTACGATTTTTAAAACACAAACAACTTTCAATTACTCGGATTTCAGAAAAAAAAAACTTTGTGTGTTGGTTAACTCAAGTTACAAATAAGAGGTTACATATCGACTTGCAGCCCCATTGGATGAAGTTGTGTAACAAATCCCCACGTGGAGCACCAAAACGGGACTCCCCACGTGACCAAAATGACACATCATGTTTAAATACAAGATCCATGTTCTCCAAACAGCTGGTAAATTTTAAACCGCTGCAGAGATCTCCTCCATATAAATCCCATGTTTTCTCAACTTTGCTTGGTGGTGTACACATGGAGGAAGTCGATTCTCTCATTTCTGGGAGGCGTCACACCATGTTCTTTACGATGTACTTACCTGGAGAATTCAGGTGTAGAACTCCCTTCTGGGAAGAGGCTGCATCTCTCTTCCAGGAATGCGACCGAGATTTATCCTTTCCCCCCAACCTTGATGTGATGTGTGGTTTGCCAGGTTGCCGAGCGACAGAAGCGGAGCTTGTCTGTGGCTGGACACGCTTGAGGGACCGTTCTTTGTGGCGGATGGTTGCCAGAATGGCTCTCCATTCCTGAGTTGATTGTCGATCCATCCCTTTTCGCCCATATTACTCCCTCTTCCCAAGATCAATATGGTGTGCTCTGGAAAAAAAAAAAAAAACCCCCCAAAAAAACTTTCGCAACCACGATCGGATGCCCCTTGATCGGTGTGATGTATTGGAGGGGACCACCAGCTCATTGTACATGCCAAGTTATCTCAAGATAATAGTTGTTGTCTCTCGCAGGACCACTCGCAGCTTGCGACAGCGTGCATTTTGGGACCTGAGCTTACCACTTAGCGGGCCAGAAAACTGAAAACGAAAAAGGAATGCACACGTGATCATCACACATATAGTATGGGGATCTTGCAGGAGGTGCTGACAAGCCAGAATATTACATTTATTTGCAAAAAACAACAACCATTATACATTGAAATACCATAAGATGACCCACAACCTCTGATACCTATGACCAGTTATCGCCCATGTATCATGGTGATGATTTTGGTATAGCAGTATAGCAGAGTATCCACCCATGGGCAATCTTGTTAAAGCATTGGAACACGTTCTTTGACGCATTACCTTTATTTGGACGGTGTATAGGCAACTGACAACTCATTGGCATTACGCAAAAAAAGTGACGGAGTTACCTGCTCATGAAGCAAAAACATAACTACGCTGATGATTCAAAACACCACACAGCACTGGAAAACCCTGGGGACAGGTAACTGTTGCTGTAAATGGGTGGAGACTTGTTAATACCTTCCCACAACCGGAGGGCCATGTATACACATTTACATTTACATGATACACAATTACTATGTAAATTTTACATTTACATAGAGATACACATTTACTACATGATACACATTACATAGAGAATTGCGTTCCCTCCCCTCCCCCCAAGACCACCGTAAAGAATTTTTAAAAAAACACCCGATACACTAATTAGGCGTCATGCTGATCCCACGTAGCAAGTCCGGAATGTTATCGGCCCACAACTGTAGGAGGAGCCAGCGCGCCAAACAAACAAACACCGGGTCCATGAGTATGTATTACCAGTAGTAAGGAAAGGAGGAATTGATTGTGAATTTAATGTTCCATCTTTATTTAACTTTTAACATGTTTCTTAACAAACGGGGAACAATAACAATTAACGGCAGACGTGAATAGGCCGGAATAAAATGGCCCTTCTCATTGCTCCAAAGTTCCTGGTGATCTCTGTGCAACGTTGTGGAAGAACGGAGAGATGGGGAGGGTGAGGACCAGAGAGTTGGTGAGGGTGTGTGGAGTTGGAAGAGGGAGATTGAGGACTGGGAAGGATTGAGGACTTGGGAGGAAGGGGGGTTGAGTACTTGGGGTTTGGGGCCACTTGACTTGAAAAGAAAGGGAGGGATTACTGGGTTGGGGGAGGGAGGACAGAGTGGGATCGAGGGGTTGAGGCTTTCAATCGATTTGGGAGGTGTGGGGTGGGGCGAGAGTTCAGAACATTGGGTTGGAGGGGGTTTGAGGATTTGAAGAAAGGGGAGGGGAGCACTTTTCTCGATGTTGGTTATGGCAGGAGGTCTTTTTGGTCTTAATGTTTGCGAGGGGACGTGAATGTCATGATCGCAACAGTCATTGCATATGATGACAGCAGGTCTGTGTGTCCATTTGGGGGAAGAATGGATCCGTGTTTATGGAACTGAAATGACAATCATGGGGCATACAAAGAAGCAGAATAGAGAACTTTCAGAGTTATTGTGGATATTCCAGAAAGTCTCAATCCGCTTGTCCTTGGGTTAAATCGCGGGAGTCTTCACAACGTTCCGAAGAAACAGTGGATTTGAAAAGTGAAGGAGGCCAAAAAACTCTTCCTATCGGTGATGGTGTCTCATGAAAAAAATTTAAAAAAAACAATGACAAGGGTGCCAAAGCACAATGGATTAGCAGTCCATCTCCTCAACCACTCGCGCAACCAACCTTGCCTACCTTTTGATTGTTGATCACAGATCAATGAAAGTGAAATGTGTCATGTGTCATTCCAGGGTTTAGGGGGTTCTTGACACCATCAGCGAATTAAATGAAGGTGTTTTCAGTGACAATTGTGGTACGTCAGGCAAAAACAGCTACAGCGTCAAACCAAAAGGGTGAAGAGCGGACATACGATACATCATGTTGTCGGTTAACAGAACTTCGCTATGCATTTGACCTGATCGCACTCGCGCCAAAGTTGAAGTTAGGTAATTTTTTTTTACTCCGTCTGTCTTGGTCTGGCACTCAAAAACAGAATTGTAAATCATTCCAAACAAGGAACTTCCTGTTTTTAAGGCATGTTATTAAAGAACACACACAATAGGCACGAAGGGCTGAATGTAACGTGTTAAAACCACGCCTGCATCAATGGCACTGAACTTTCCGAAGAATTTTTTTTTTCTTACACTTTTAATATCTCATTTAATACCCCGCCGAAGGAGAGTGTGATTTTTAGACGTCATAGGTGCCTTCGTTATGACGTCATAATTGAATATGTTAAACGGCTACATCTGAACAGTATGAAATTTTTTGAGGTCATCTCGGAATAAAATGGTCTGCAGAAGAAAAAAAATATATTGATGGACGTTCATCGGTCACGTGATATCGACACCCATATTTTGTTTTTTTTTCAAAATAAAAAAAGTCTTCTCTGAAGTGGCTGAACACATTGAGTGAAACTATACAAGTGTGACGCATCTCCATGTGGCAGCAAAAAGGTTCACACATATGATGTATAGGTCACATGGTCTGACAAGCCATATTGGATTTATTTCAAAACCCACAAAAATCCTCTTCTCCAGAACGGCTAGACAGAAATCGAGAAACTTCACACAAATGTTCCCCAATCCATGGGTGTCCAAGTTTGTTCAGGGAATAATTGAAGTCACATGTTTGGCAGCCATATTGAATGAAGAAAAGTATTAAATAATGTTTCTCTAAACCGCTTATCAATCCCCGATGTGAAACTTCACAATTATGATCTAGCGTGATGGGGAAACAAATGTTTTAACTTTCAACATTGATCGACGTATGGTTCTGGCAGCCAGAAATTATTTAATTTTGATCTGGGTTCTTTTTGATTTTTTTAATTTTTTTTTTGTTGAATGAAGCTCACTGGCTGTTCCTGGATAGGGTTTGAGGGGTAGAGGAGGAGCAGCTGAAACCGAATCCTACTCAGGTTCCTTCGATGACTTTGAGCGGACTGTACGATTTGGTCTTCCATTTGGATTTTAATTTTAATCCCATTCTGAAATCAACTGATTAATAATGTCATGAGTCAGGGTCAGGCGTCCTATCAAAGCGGGACGTCTGGACTCGGTCACACGCGGCAGTTGATAAGGTGGAAGGTGAGTTTTGTTCCTTATTAATGATGTAACACACCAGTACACAAACACCACACAAAAACTCTCTTCTGTTTCATTTTTAATTATATGCATTCAACACTGCAGAACAACAAAATCGCCTTTGTGACACTTTCAAAACCTTCGCTTTGCAGAAGTCCAGTAGTTGGACAAAATATATGCAGATTTCACGTCATCCTACCAATCAAAAATGCTGCTCGTGTTCTTGTTTCTCAAGACTGTGCAGTATTATGTGTTGTTATGAACATCTCGAGTTCTAAAATGACGAAACACCTGGTAATACTGTGCAATTCCGAGGGGCCTCTGGTCCGCATGCCTGATGCGCGTTGAGGAAGAACCCCAGAAGTTTGACTCCTCGAATGTGTGGTCTTGCCGCACCCGAATGGTGCTGTGTGTACTGTGGGTTTCGCCTATGGGGTTCATCACCTGTGCTGAAGACCACCGAGCATCATTCAATGGAATATTCGGAAATGAGAATTAATAACTCAAGAACAAAGTTTTACAAATCATACCACACACACACACACACACACAACATACACATACACAACACACACACAACATACACACTACTACACTCACAAACACACACACCACACACACACACACACACCACACACACCAAACACACACCACACACACACACAACACACACACACACACACACACACACACACACTACACACACACACACACACTACACACACCACACACATACACAACACACATACACACACATACACACACCGTGTGTGTGTATGTGTGTTTATATGTGTGTGTATGTGTATGTGTGTGTGTGTGTGTATGTACGTGTGTGCATGTGTGTGTATGTACGTGTATGTATGTACGTGTATGTATGTATGTACGTGTGTGTATGTACGTGTATGTATGTATGTACGTGTGTGTATGTGTGTGTGTATGTATGTACGTGTATGTGTGTATGTATGTGTGTACGTGTGTGTGTACGTGTGTGTGTATGTGTGTATGTATGTGTGTACGTGTGTGTGTGTGCATGTATGTGTGTATGTGTGTGTGTGTGTGTTTGTGCGTGCGCTTGTGCACGTGCACACGTCTAAAAGTCATCGAAGAAAATCACCGTTGAGCCAATCTCCACCAAATTTTACATACGTGCTTCAGGTATCCAGAGGGAACGGGTATTCAGACTGAATTCACAAATGCTAGTTCGAGTGTTTCATACGCAGTACGTGGCTTTTGCATCATTCTTGGCTGGGAGCATGACTGTGACATTGATCCACTAATGATGGCAGCTGGTATGCCCCAGGTTAACACCCAATGCCCAAGTTAGACTGGACATCCCACCTGCCAGCATTCGTGCCTGCATGTTAAACATCCCAGGGTATCCTTCGTGAAGAGGAGACGAGTTATCACCGGCATTCTGAACAAATCACACATTGATACCTGGCCCTGCCTATGAAACACAGGAATGGGAGAGTTTATAGCTGAGCCGAGATTTGAACCCAGGCTCGACAGATTCGCGGTGTGTATGCATACCTCTTCGCCACGAATTAAATAAAATTATATTTTACTTGTTCTCGTGAACTTGATGTGTCATTTTGCAGAAATTTGTGTTAAAGTAATAGTATCAGGTTTACGAGATAAAAAACAAACTTTCATCATATTTTGTTTTCTCTTCAAAGATGACAATGCATGACTCACTTGGCAACAGAGTACAGAATAGGAATCGAGCCGAGATGATCTACCTTGTGCAGTTGATCAATATCTGCCAATTTTTTTCCCCGCCTTGGACTACAGATGACATCTTGCAACGAGTTGAAATGCCTCGACATGAAATTTGGAAGACGTCTTGGCAAAGGAATTGTAATCTCCTGCAATGAGGCTGAAGCACAATGTCTGTGTTGTTGCTCTGACATCCTGATGACCTTGACGGATCAGAGGCCTCCTCCCTTTCTAGTCTTTCCAATGGTCCAGCTGGAGTCCCATATTATACTTGTGACCGAGATTTTTATTTTTATTTTTTATGACGTGCTTTGCACAAAATTCTTGTTTGTTTGTCTGCACAGAATGTGCTAACGTAGGTCGCAAACGCCACTGAGTGATAGCCAGTAACACTCATTTTCTTTTTTTTCAACCGAGTACCTCCATAAAGTATGCACAATTAGAATGTGAGTACGTCTATGAAGTATGTACAATTAGAATGTGAGTACGTGTATAAAGTATGTAC
>CM068958.1:138158183-138179458 GCA_035128595.1 Eptatretus atami
TTTTCCACCAGAGCAGAAGAAGAGCAAACAACTTCACGATTATTTCGTCACGTGCCTTGACGGGCCAATAACGAGACCCGTCATGAGGCTCCTCCATCTGTTCTGACGGAAAAATAGTGTATTTACGAAATTTCAACACATTAAATGGAATAATCTTAAATAGTTAACGTGAACTTTTCGAAAACTTTAAAGCAAATGTCCGGAATATATTGAAAAGTTCATGATAGACGCTCTCAAAAGGCACCCTCAATGCGAGGATGTGTACAGGTGTTTAGTATTTAAGGAGATCCGGATCCTGTATAATAAAAGAGCCGATCCGAAAGGTTTTGTCTTCACCAGACAAGAAGAGAAGAAGAAGAAGAAGAAGAAGAAGAAGAAGAACAAGAACCAAGAACAAGAAACAAACAACAACAACAACGCGGAGCTCTCTTAGAGACACGGCTAAAAATTGACCAAATCAAATCGGATTTTTATATGTTTTTACTTATGAACATTACGCCAAGCTCTAGGAAATGAAATTGCAGAAAAAAATCGAGAAAAAACATTATTTTTTTAAAAAAGTTCAAGTGGGCGTGGCCCCGCCCACAAGGGGGTGGGACGCCCTCATACGAAAATACACAACTAGACCATGATATCTAGCTTGTGTCCAAGTTTCATCAAGATCGCATCAAACGTCACGGAGCTACGCTCTGAGAGAGTCGCAAACAGACACACAGACACAACGAAAATAGTGGTCACTGCTGGCGCTGCGAAGACAAAAGGAGAGAAGAGAAATAGAGAGACTAGCTTGTGTCCCGCGTTTCATCAAATCGCATCAAACCAGAGCTATGCTCTGGAAGAGAGTCGCACCAGCACACAGACACAACGAAAAGTGGTCACTGCGATGGCACCGCACGAACAAAAAGAGAGAAAAAGAGAGACTAGCTTGTGTCGCAAGTTTCATCAAGATCGCATCAAACGTCACGGGCTACGCTCTAGGGAGAGAGTCGCAAACAACACACAGACACAACGAAATATAGTTGGTCACGTGCTGGGGCGCTGCGAACCAAAAAAAGGAAGAGAGGGCGGAGACGGAAGGCGGAGGCGGAAAGGACGACGACGGATGAGGGGGGAGAAAAAGAAAAAAGATAAACAAGAAAAAAAAAAACATCAAAAGGGGCGCCTGGGGGGAGTCGAAAAAAAAGAACACAACAAAAAAGAAAAATGTGGGGGGGCAGCGGCATCAAAAAACGAGAACCAGAAAAAAGAGAGGGAGAGAGAGAGAAAAAGAGAGACGATGAGACTAGCTTGTGTCCACGTTTCATCAAGATCGCATTCAAACGTCACGGAGCTATGCTCTGGAGAGAGTCGGCAAACAGACACACAGACACACAGACACAACGAAAATAGTGGTCACTGCTGGCAACCACGAACCAAAAAGAGAGAAAAAGAGAGACTTAGCTTGTGTCCAAGTTCATCAAGATCGCATCAAACGTCACGGAGCTACGCTCTGGAGAGAGTCGCAAAACAGACACACAGACACAACGAAAATAGTGGTCACTGCCGGCGCCTGCCGAACCAAAAAAAGAGAGAAAAAGAGAGGAGAGAGAGAGAAAGAAGGAGACTAGCTTTGTGTCCAAGTTCATCAAGATCGCAATCAAACGTCACGGAGCTACGCCTGGAGAGAGTCGCAAACAGACACAGACACAACGAAAATAGTGGTCTCACTGCTGGCCTGTGGCGAGACCATAATAATGTCCATAAAGTATATTGGCGACTCGTGCATCCAATGGAGCAGTGGCCTGTTTTCTAAGCTCCCTTGGGTGTGACGTTTGATGCGATCACGTTGCATTGACACTTGCGACACAAGCCTGGCAGTCTTCTTCTTTCTGCTCTTTTTGACAGGTTCGTGGAGAGGTGGTCGACCGGAAGCAATAGTAACACGTATTTTCCGTACCCATGTGTGCTCTGTGTGATGTGATCCCCTGATACGGTCGTTCGGTGCTTTAGCAGGACTGCTCCTTCCAAAGCCGATAGCTCCGTGACGTTTTGATGCCTGATCTTTCTATGTATGATAACCTGTGAAGTATCTATCGAAAAAGCTCCTATCTCTTCTTTTTCTCTCATCAGTGCCCTCCTCTGTATATCTTCGTTATGAGAATAATCGCAGGACTGCCGCCAGCAACGCCCACAAGAAGTGACACTATCAGACTAAATATGCGTGTGTCTGGTGCAGATGGACTCAGCTACATGCTTCCGCGGCGACCTCTCATCGCGAGAGCGTAGCTCTCGAGTTGACGTTGATGCGATCTTGCAGGTTGAAACTGAACACCCGTAGTCTCTTCTCTGCTGCTTATATTCTTATTGCCCAGTCCTGCATAGTGACCGGAATCTGGGATTCCAAGATCGAACCAATTGGGAATCGCCTTGTCTGCCGGAGTCACAGGTGCGTCAACCCTATCTTTCGTGGTGTGCTCACTGTGTCCTGTCAGTCTTGCCTATCGTGTCCTCGTCTCAGCGAGCGTGCGCATCACACAGAGCTTCCTGGACGTTTTTGAATCGCGGGCGATCTTGATGAAATCGGTTATCTGAACATCAGACTCCATTCTAGCTCTCTAACTGCGTTTGTCTTCATGCTCTACCCCTCTGTGGTAATTTAAAAAAAAACAAAATGTTCCCATCAACCAGATTCCAGAGCTCCACCTCGACATGCTCGACCACAACCTTAGTCTTTATCCCGACTTGACCTGATCACATCGACTACTTACGCGAGTCCTGCATATTCGCGACAACACATCTACTCCACGACAGAGAGCCACATCTAACGACCTCCCACCGTCGCACAGTTATGCCATCGCGGATCTCCCTACTGAGATAACACTTGCGACTCACAAAGTCCTACGGTACCAAATAACCATGACTGGTGTCTAGTTGTGTATTTCGTATGAGGGGCGTATCCCAGCGCCCCCCTTGTGGTCATAATCGGCACGAGACACGACTGCCACAAATCCCCACATATAGAAGCAACACTCTTATTGTGAAAGGAGGAAAACAATAAATCGCTCTTTTGCTCTCGGATTTTTTCCCTACGCCATATACTCGTCTGCAGCAGTATGCATCTCAGAAGCTAAGTGCCAGGCGTAAAAGTATAGATCTGCATACAGTGAGGAGAGCACATTCTGAACACACACTAATATGCGCTTTGATTTGCTGTGCAATATCTGTTCCACGAATGATCTCTGAAGATAGGAAGCTCCCGTGTTGTTCGTATCCCTGCTTACGTGGTCTTATGTTCTTGTGTATATCTCGTATTCTCTACCCATTCTACCTACGAGTCTACTCTTCTTGCATCAATACCTCTCGGGATACTATCGTCTGGTTCTGGAGGATTGGCAGTAGGCAAATAACCGTGTGTCGGAAAAGCTCGGGAGCTAGCGTTTATATCACAGGATTGCCGGATCTCTCTAAATACTAAAACCACCTGTACACATCCTCGCATTAGAGGTGCCCTTTTGAGAGCGTCTATCATGAAACTTTTCAATATATATTCCGGACATTTGCTTTAAAGTTTCGAAAAGTTCACGTTACTGATTTAAAGATTATTCCACCCGTTGTGACATGTGTTTTTCATGGTAGGAAGGACCAATTTCTCTGTTAAGATACACTATTTCTAAAAAACAGTACGTGCGAGTGTATGTCCAGTGCGCAACGCCTCCTCCATGGGGACGAAGGAGCGTCTCGGGCTAAAATTGGCGTGACTCCTCAAGGCAGCGATCGCACGCAAGCATCCGCACTCTCGATAGTGGTTCTGTCCTCTCTGGTACAATAATCTGACTGTCTGGTGAAAACCCAACTACCCTATATAGAACTCCGCTGAGCTGCCTTATCGCAGACTCACTAATTTGTGCTCCTTGTTTATCAGCGCGTTCTAGCGACTATCTCCATACCCAATAATATTGTCCCCGATTAATGCTACCAATATCTGCTCACTCAGTGGTCTCCCCTGTGTCCCGAGAGTTGAAATTCTCATGCTCCTCTATACGAGATCTGATGCATCGTGCCTATTACGGCGCGCTGATACTTCAACCCGAGGTTCGGAGTCGAAAACCACGACGCCAAGGCCAATACGTGATGTTGTGGTGCATTCAACTTCACACACAAAAGGATGGAGCGGGCAGGCCTGGTGAGAAACTACCATCCTTACCATAACACACTGTGATGGATGGAGCGCACAACGCAGGTCTGATCTCAATATGTGTCTATTCCGACCTCCAATTCTAATGCGCACTAGAGTCGATAGACACGCCGACAGCACCCCAGTCACACCATTGAACAACTAATGCAGATGGCCAGCTCACTCATAATGCTCAACGACCCAAATCTCTGATCCAAGATGATTTCATCGCAGTCTCATCCTCGAGTATATGCGCCACCCAAATGCATACGATGCCGCTATCAAGTAGTGCAACGGCTGAGGCACTCTGCCACCATCCCACGATGTCACGTCACAAATCATCACGCAATCACGCATTTCTCACAATCCGAGACGCTCACTATCACGAGTCGATGCTGAACCGACTCTAGCTCGAGACGCCGGAAAGCAAAGCTAAGAAATAACATCACACACACACCTGATGATGCCGTAAAATAGAACAACACAAATTATCGTTCATGATCTAATTGAGCGCTAAAATAATAGAAATATAAGGCAATTCGTAATCAAGTCTGACTATATGTTACGGCTCAAACCTAGGCATCCAAGGTGCCGGGATGCTGGTTAAAACTCTACAATATGTTGCTGTTGTACCTTTAGTGTGTTCATCTACGTACTCTGCAAGTAGATTCGAACGCAGAGACAATAAGAGAAAATGAGTCAATTTACTATCAAGTAAGAAGCTCGATTATAATACTCATGACCAAAATCCCAACTCGTGTACATTAACAGAAAGCTGCTGCATGTCCTGCATGCAGAACGATATGATCAACGAAGATACCAATGCAAAGAACTGCACAGATCAAATCTCCTCATGTGGAACCAAAAGCCACGGGTGAAGACCCTCCGAGTCAAGCGATCCCAGACCTATCAGTAAGAAGCGCCCTCGCACATCGTCCGCCCTTAAGCAATCGTCAAAACCACTCAGTCCCCGTTGGAAATCAGTGCATTGAAACGGCTGGCTTGGCAAGCTGCTTGGCTAATTCTAGAAGAACGCACCTTGCTGTCTTCTTCACGGTTCGTCAGTGATCCGAGATGTTGCGACAAAATAATAAAATAAGGAAAAAGACCAGATAACACGCATACACACTGAATTTAACATATCGAGAAAGGTAATGCGAGAAGAAAACGTCTCAACGGGGAAAAAGGAATTAAATATACAATCCTTATTCACTTCTATACAGAGGTCAAATACAGCAAGTATCGCTAGGAAGCACTCGCAAAATAAAAGCCTCGCGTCCCCTTCAGCAGATGGATTAAACTAAATAAAATTAACCACAAGTAAACGACGGAGCACCCGTCCTCCTGGGGTGGGCTCGAACCACCAACCTGTTGACACGGCGATTCACAGCGGCACGCGCTCCCTAAGACGCCCCCAGCATTCGCGGACCACACGACAGTGACGTCCCGCAATCAGCGACGAGCTGAATACCGCTTCCATTCCCACACCCGGTGTATACTCCGGACCAGTTCAATAGTCATAAGCAATAAGTGGTGAATCGGCATCCGGATCGTGAGCCACTATGCAGAAGTAATGATTTAAGCACACTCAGCTAATGTTAGCCCCCAGAGAGTCCCAAATCCTGCGTGGTGCCCAGAGTGAAATCCAGCTGCATTGAAACTTTCACGTCACACGATGTTTTTTTTTTTCACACTTTTCGAAACAAGGCTGTCTGGCCGCACGTTTGCGCGTGCAAGCCAGCGCCCGCCTCTGCCAAGACTTGTATAGCCCACTTCATCGCGAAATCGTTCTCCTCTCAAAGGATGTGCCCAGCCGATTTTCCGATTAAATCCCCATACCGTAAACATTTAAGAACAAAACAAGGAAATTTATACACACACAGGGTACACGGTGTGACGTTTTTAAACCGCACCCCCGCGTGGTGACGTTATACGCTTGCCTTAATTCTCGGTTAAAAAAAGGGAAAATTTTCTCTTTGTTTATTAACTTTCCGTGATGCTTGAAAAAGCGCAGACACCAGTTTTCGATAAGTATTTTATTTTTTTGCACGTAAACGCAACCCTCCATACTTCGGTTATGCTACGTTTTCAACTTTTCGTTATATTTAAAGCCGATTTTCCTTGTTGTTATTTTAATGAGTATCATTCACATTTCTCCGATATGGATTGCCCCCTCCGCCTTGATGGGATCCTGCATCCTCTGCGTGACATGGTGTGGTGACTAACAGCAAGTCCGATAGTGCGCCGAATTGGCGCGTCCTCCTCGTCCCTCCTGTGCCAGGAGTTCCTAATGTAGGTATGCCGCGACCTCTCCTCAACGCCCTCCAAAGCGGTTGGTTTCTCCCATCGTGTGTGGCGCCAAGATGTTTACTGACTTAACGTGTCGGAAACAATCCTACACAACCCATGCTAACCATCGCATAGAACGCAGATGCTTCAATCAGGTGGTTTAGACCCGTGGAGCCTTTCAATCACCCCGCCCTGAGTTCTTTGAGAGGTAACAGATAACCACATGTGCATGTCAAAGTTGCACGTATAGTCCAAGTCATATCACGATACAGCATATTTATGTTCTTGTAAACACAAAACCTAAATACTAAATAAGACACAACAGATAAATCTAAATAAATATACATATACCATCATGCGGATCCTCAATTAACAGTAATACATACAACAATCAACAAGGGTTCATGAGAGAGCGAACAATAAGCAGTGACATATCCCACGCGCGACCCGCCACTGACCACCTGATCTAAGACTGTATTTCCCACAGCGCAATAGCCCGCAATGACACTGATGGTGGATTAATTGTGTGACTACGGAGACCGAGTTTTATAGAATTAAATTATGGCGCCTGCCTGTTCAGACCCAAGCAGGCTCCAAAATGTCGAAAACCCGCGTTTCGTCAAACAACTTATCAAAACTTGTGACCTTTGCATAACCTTATAAAAGCGTCACAAAACAAATGTTGCTTGTACATTTAAGAGATAAGGATAACAGCGATAGATTGCTATAAAGAGAGCTTATTGGAGTTATATCGATCCATGCGAAGAAGTGTGTCGAAAACCCGATGCATGGTGGATCTCCTCCTTTCTCACAAACGACTGTTGAAATAGTAGACTCTATGCTGTAGACACAACCTTCACTAAGGTTTACCAATAGGGTACAGAAAGGAATATGACACGTTGTACGCAACACACTTCCTCCGGAACATTCTCCAGGAACAAATATAACGTCATGTAGGGTAATCTATGAGAGCACATTATTCGCTAAATGCTCCTCGGAATTTATACCCTATACTGTATTGATGCAGAATCAGGTCGCTGAGAGTTCATACAAAATCTAGAATACCTGATCTCGGAGACAATCAGCTCACTCCTCAAAAGGGTGTGAGCAGCTGCGAACGTTACAGTGCAAGGTCGTAGGATTAGAGAGAGCAAAGATGTCTCGAGCTCAGGTAGATGAATGCCACCCCTCAAGAATGCATTAGAAACAGTGAATATGTCTATCCTTTGCGCCTCTCACTAACAGTTATTGGCGTGTCTCCGATGCAGACTGTTCGGCCATAATGTCACTGGACTCCTTATGTTCCAAAATTCGCCAATTTACTAAGTTTCTGACCTTTGTGACCGTGAACCTTGCGGACGGAAAGTTTTGAAAAATCGGACAACGACAAGTTTAGATATTCATTTTGCTATTCGCGAAATACGAGAACCCATTCCATTCAGCCATTCCCCAGGAGAGATAATTTTTAATCCGACTACCCCTAAAAATGGCTATTTTTGGGCGTGGTCACCCACAATTGGGCTTTAGCCACGCCCTCATCCAGGAAAACACAAACTAGACATTGATATCGAAATAATAACCAAGTTTACATCAAGATCGGATCAAGTCCACGGAGTTATTGTCTGCGACAGACAGACACAGACAACGCCGGAGGCGCGACATGGGAGTTCGATTCAAGTCGAATATTACGTGTTTCAGCCGTTACTAGCCAACAAAACGCGTCCATAGCAACGGTTCTTTTTCTCACACATAACTTAGGACATACCATGAATACCATACCAGTTTCTGTATATCTGACTCAAGTCTCTTGAGATATAGAACTTTCGTTTTTTTTATGTTTTCACCAGGGTTCATTCAAAGTCTATCTTCTAACCGACAGTTTTCATAGGATCCGGCTGGAATTTTGACATATGCTGATGTTAACTGCCCACTTTGGTTCGTTCATAGCCCAATTTTTTGATTTTCGAAAAAATATATGTTATGAGATTTTTTGAAAATTTCAAGGTCGTTGCTAGGCAACGATGGGTCCATAGCTAACGCGTTCCTCATATTGCCACACACTAGCTCATAGGTTTTGCACCCACATGTTCGGTAAGGGACCAGCCAATGTGGCACCAACATATGACACTACACACCAAGTTTTATCGAGGAACTCGCCGATATTGTAGTTAACGGAGCACTGGAGAACAGAGTGGACAGACAGACAGACAAACTGATATGTACGCGAAATTACTGATACAAGGGTAGACTAGATTGACTTACCGCAACAGAAGACACACAGACATAACGAATATAGTGGGTCACTCTGGCTGGCGCCCTCATGAACCAATAATAGAAGGCATGAGCTAAGCCTAAGGATGGGGGGTGCGGTCTTGTGGAGAAAGCATTTATTCCCTATGTTGAGTATCAAACTGGATTGTGGAAACTTTACCTTTGGTTGATGCTTGAGAAGCTTGGAGAGGTGCCGGTTTCAATCGGCTCCCCTCTTTGTTTGTCACACGATTTTTGGCCACAGTTTCAAGCAATTGCTCTGAATTTCTTTGTGTTTATGCGCAGCTGACGTCGCAAGAGCAGGCACACGGCTTAACTTCGATGTAAGATCCGAATCCGGATACCTGAATCTGAGAACTTTCAAGTGATTCTTCACCATTGAGAGATCGGGCCCAAACGATACATAGCCAACAATATCTTGAAAAAGCTGTGGATGCGATTTGGATGAAACTTGATGGACAGGTTGGGAAATGTGACAAGGACAAAACGCATTAATTTGGTTAAGATTCAAATCCGGATCCGGCGAATCCGGATCTCGAGAATTTTAAAGTCTTCTTCACCATTGAAACATGGGTCCAAAAACTATGTGTACATGATATTCTCGAAACAGTGTGGACGACACGAGTTCATAACAAACCTCGGTGGATGAGTTTTGGTTGGGTTGACAAGGAACGAGCCGATTCATCTTGTGTTCACGGTCGATCTTTGAATCAGAAATTCGATCTACGGTGGGATACAAAACGTAAACTGTTCAACCTGCGCGAAGGTTTGCGACCCTACCGAGTGCCATTTTCATTTTGCCAAGTGTCACTCTACAAGCTGATTTTTCGTTTGTTTGTTTGCTTATCTTGCCCAAAACGAAGTTTTTTGCAAGATATGCTTAGTCATCTGTATGTTTTTTTTTTTTTGTTTTTTTTTTGTTTTTGTTTGTTCTGTAATCACGAAAAAAAAATTCTGCAGACCACAGTTTTCATGGAAATTTTTGTAACTTCGCATATCAGAGCCTATGGAGGTCCCTTTCAGGCCATAAAATTTGAGGTCAAGGTCACTGTCGCAAATTCAGGGAATCGACAAAACCCTTATTTTTTTTGCAAGTAATTTTGATCGGAATCATCTTTCAAACTTCATGGGAAGATAGTTCATCGGTCTTGGCCGCCCCTCAGCTGTGCATTAATTTTGGTGGCGATTGGCCTTGACCTTCATGTGTTTTTTGTTTTTTTTTGTCTGCTAATCACGTATAAATTCACTCTGCAGAGCACAGTTTTCATTTTGGAAATTTTTTTGGTTAAAAAAACTTCGCAGTATCGAGGCCTATAGAGGTTCCCCCTTCAAAACGCGCATAAAATCTTTTGAAGGTCAAGGTCAAAGAGTTCAAGGTCACTTTGTCGCAAATCACGGGAGTCGACGAAACCCCTTATTTTGGAGCTAATTTTGCATCGGATCGCTCTTCAAACTTCATGGGAATATAGTTCATGGTCTGCATTCAGCTGATTAATTTTTTGGGATGGCGATTGGCGCTAATTGACCTTCATGGTTAACGCCTAAGTCAAACATATTGACCCCAGTTCAAATTTTCAAGTTTTAGGTCAACCATATCGTGTAGTACCTCAAAATTGAACACCTCGATGAGTGCTTTCTAGCATATATCAAGCTTAGAGCATTATGAGCGTGATTTGAGTGACGTTATGAGGCAAACTTGCATGAGTTTTTCATGGTTACTCTGTAGAACGAATTTCTCATCGGAATCTCTCGTAGCAGGATATTCCTCAAGGAGTCGCTCCTGGTGGATAGCAGGCTCGCCTTCACCTCAGCTTGGACCTTAAAGAAAGTCACACGTGGTCACCTTTTGGCAAGATACGGATTCACCCTACGGGTGACATTGCGTTTATTTGTTTTGTTTGTGAACAGGATATCCCAAAACGCTTTTGCGACGGGACTCAGACGAAATTTGATTGGCGAGCTTGGGTATATGACAAGAAACTAAATGGTTAGATTTTGCGTGAAGAATCCGCCAATCCAGATCCGGCATATCAGTGGCGATACAAAATGCAGACTAAAAATCAGGCCTGGGGAGTATGCTGCTCTCCGAGTGCCCCTTTCGATTTTTTTTTTTTATTGGTACATCACTGATAATGGATTTATTTAAGCATCGGACTTTACTAATTTTCCAGGGGGTGACGCAAAGCTAGAAGTTATGGTAGATACACAACGAGGGGTAGCAAGTTAGATTCACGGAACAAGCTCTAGATACTCCCTCGTCAGACTTGGCAAAAGATTGGCAGATGCCAGTTTAACCATAAGCGAAATGTAAGTGCCTGTGCGATGCCCGGTTAAGAAAACATGAATATATAATTGCTTACCGCACCAATAGATTTAGGGGCAGTCTTGCAGTATGTTGACACAGGAGAATGATTCCCTGTTGATTGCCAATGGATGTGGTGAGGCGGGTGAGGAGATCGTGGCGTAATCCATTCACATCCACAGATCAGCCTTATATTTGAGTCAGGAATCAAACCCAGGCCTTGATAGTTTTACACGTTAAGTTCCACTCTAACTCCCCGTGCAATTGCCTATCGGACTGACGAGATTGCATTCTATATACATTATTATGTTTGCTAAGATGCTGCTATTGCAGGCTTCCTTGTCGAGTGGAATGTGTTCAGTGATTTCCGGCTTATCCAATGTACCATACTCTGTGTGGTACAGATGCCGTTAGGTTCTGCGAATACGTTTCTCTGCCTGGGGTCAAGCTGGGTGGCTTTTTGCCATCCCTCTTCTAGCAGTAGTTTCACATTTAGGAATTTGGAATTTGCTCATATTGCTCGCATAGCTCGCCTACTCTGGTCGCACAAGGACACCATAGTGATCTTTAACACTCCAACTAACAAATGCCAGCCAGGTGGGACACCCAGTTTAACGTCCATTCTAGAGATGGCACACACATTGATGAATCACCCCACCTGAAACACTGCGTATGACAGTTTATAGCTAGGCGGAAAGATTCAAACCCAAGGCGCTAGACAGCTGATGAGGTGAGTGTGGGTACCTTCTAGGCCACCCTGTCAGACCCACTCCTGGTGTGATTTGGCCTCTCATAATTCCTAGTCATGGAAAATCAAGAGGCAGCACCTTAAGCAAGCGGGTACTGGCACACAATGGTGTAATCTGCCTTGAAAGCTCTGTAGGATCTCACGTAGATCTCACGTGTCTACCAGCTGAATGATACCAAATGGTAAATTGGCAGAACAACCCTGAAAAGCCAACTTATTGTCTGAATTTTATAAAACCCTCAATAATGCTGCCAAAAGTGAGTATGCTGCTATTGAGCCTGTTTTGTCCAGGTGGTTATATGTTTGCGGACCGGGTAATTGCGTTTGCGAGCACGACCGCTAGGTGGGGCGGTAGGGCTTGACTCTAACCGAACACCGGAATCTAAGGATCGTACCTTTCGGAACCAAAACTACGCAAAGTTATGGCCCCTCCCTTAAACCGGACCGCTGAATTCACGTCAATAATCCAACCACGTGGTGCGAGCGGTTAATATTGTCCAATCTTCAAAATACCTAAGAGAGTGCCATGTTCGCGCAAAGTTAACCGCAGTATTCACCACCCTCGGACGTCCCTCGCTACGAGTCGAGGCTGTTAGCGTGGCCCGACCCGTGCCGTCAACCCGCGAGGCGGCACGGTTGCGAAAGTTCCGTATACGCCGTCCAAATGTGACATTTACAGCGGCAACAGCCTTTGCTAAATTCACCAACACGCGCCATGCTAACCAATGGAAGAAACACAGCAACGAACTGCATACATTTAACAAATTGTAGTTTATTTATAATAGGGGGAAAGGGGGGAGCACGCCCCAAGAAGCAAAGTTATCACGACTAATTAGAGAAGCAAGTATGCTACAGCAAAGAGCACTTAAGCATTCCTATTTACCAGACGGGCCCACAAATACACACACACCACCCACAAGAGAAACGCGTGCCGCCACAACCTTTATTGAGGCCTCCAGCTCAGAGGGAAAGGCGAGCTGCAAGACCAGAGCCTGCCCACTTCGGACCTGTCCCGCCTCGTGCCGGGTTTACGTTTGAGCTGGCGGTGTGGCTGGGACTCGGGACCTCTAGCAGCCAGCGTCCACACGACCGGTGCTCCCGGCGAACGGAAGAGCCGCAGGCGCGAAGTCTGCGCAAGACGAGAAAACTGGCTATTCCAAAGAAGGAACCACCACCGGGGACCTTTCGCGCCCTGTGAGCCCACGAACCCAGGATACACCACTCATGTCAGGGACATTGAGGATCAAACCACTCGTGATCAGGCGAACATAAGAATCACCACTTCGTGTCAGACGCGATCGTGATCCACCACTCTGCTCAGCGCAAACGCTGATCACAACTCGTGTCAGGCGTATGTGATCACCACTCGGCGTCACAAGTTTCTCTCTTTCGGAAAACAGAGCCGGACCTTTATCCTTGCCCCTCCCTCAGCCGCAACCTCGGTGTTCGTGGTCTATGTCCCTCCTTCATTGGCTTTTGGTTTTGCCCACGCAGAATGCGCTCGTCGCCCTGTCATTGCGCCAAAATGGGCGCCAAGGTCGTTGATTGCGACCGGGGGGGGGGGGGCGTGACGGGGCTCTCGACTCCCCGCCCCCTAAGAGGTTCGCCCTTCTCTTAGGAGCCCACTCTGTGCCCTTTGACCGACTTACGGCCACCTTCGTTCCACGCCCCCCCGGAAAAAAAATTGGGCGAGAGAGACGTTCAGGTCTTCGTGAACTCCACCCACGTTACGTGCCTGACACGCACGTAGGCCATGGCCGTCGTGCTTGAGAAGCAGGTGAAGGGCGTGTTGTTGTCGTTTGATGTTCGTGGTGTGTAAAAATAAAACAAAACCCTAGACTATCAAAGTAACTCACAGCCGCGCATGTACATTTATTCACCCCTTAAACGAGGGACGGGCGACTCTAACTAAAAAAAACACATACTTACCGATATAACTGTTCTATTAGGAACCTGTATGTTGAGTAGCCTCATGGCTTCCATATTCGCAACAGTATACATTAACCAATCTATAATATTAATTGAACAAATGCTTAACTTCCGTAATGCTGCATTATTTAGCCTACCCTTACTACAAATGCAAACACTGTTTCCACTGGATTCAACTAGATACTTAAGAATCTTAAGATAAAATGTATTCTTTCCACAAGAGTAGTTTATGTGCCCTCTCGAACAAATAGACATGTGTCAATAGATCATTGAAAATACAATACATATCCAATTGGCATATTAATCTAGTATACATCTTTTCTATTAATGTTCCTACAGGATGGCGCTAGACGGTAATGAGTGCACTTTCTTTGAACTGCTCAAGCATTGGGCTTCCTTCCACCGTCAGTCACACATCAGGCCAGGCCAGCTGCGTTTATGAAAAGACTTAGGCGCCAAAAACTTTTTCCCAGGCCCATGACTTAAACAAGAAAGCATGCGAATAATTTTGTTGTTTAAGAAATTAGTGGAGTTTAGGTTGCTCCCAATTTAATAGTTTCAGAGTCTAGGTGCTGTGATTCAATTAAACTCCAATAGAGCAAATTAGAGAGCTTCACGTGAACACGATATCCCACAAAGTGTTCAGAGTATAGAAACAAAGGCAGGCCTTGGCTGCCGCTTGCAGGTGCGGGGGTTACATTCCTTGAAAATATCCTCCGTTACGCCCAAATCATAAGCGAATGCCACAAACTTAGGAGTGACCCTCAATGGGAGATAACTAGTGTGAGAGTCTTCAACATTATGAATTTAGTCCAAACGGTCCCCTTTATTAACATGTCTGTGCATTGTTTTTTGTGCTATTTATATATTCCAATGAATAAAAATATCAGTTATTAAGAACATTAAAAGAAATTATTATTTTCCTCTATTAAACATAAAATAAAGTTAATTTCTGGAGTTATTAAAATCAAATTGAAACTTACCCTTTAATAAATAATGATTAAATTTAACACCCCATATGAATACGATGGCGAGGTTGATGATGGTGACGATACCAGACGAGTTTAAACGGAGATGATGGTGCCTCGATTCATATTTGGGGGATTTGAAAAGGGGCTTATTTGTGTTGTACAGCCTCATGCCTAATTAAGGTGACCCATAAATGCTAAAAATAGTCAACCAACCCAAACGATTATCGACAATTGACCAACCCAATCCGCTAAACTGTGTGATCAATAATTCATTGCAAGATGAAAGAGCAAGCCAGAGCCAAATCTCAAGACGAAGGCCGGAAAACCCCAAGTTTGCAACGACAAGGCCCTCCTGAAGTTCTAAATTAATAAAAACTGAATCTCTTAAAGGATCTTCTTGAAAAAAATGTCCAGAAACTTACCCGACTGAAGCTGTTTATACATCCAACCATCCAAATACACTGTGAATAAGATGATGTTTGAGTGTAAATTTTCGCGACGATGGATACAGGCGTTTATTTGATCACATTTTAGGAAAAAAAATAAACTCAAACCAATGCTCCTTTATTTCCCAATTTTTCCTAAAAAAACCCATTTTTTTTTCCATTAACTAACCATAATGGCGGCCTCTTCCCTCACCCCAATACACCATGCTGCACCTCTATTGCTAGTATATCGACAGAGATACCATGTTTCTTTTGAAAGTATTATTGAAGAGACTATTTGCTGTTCGTACTTGTCTTGTGAAGAGTATTATATATAATTATAATAAAGTACCGTTTTAAGTTTAGCGCTAAGTACAGGATAATAGCCCTAGAGCATGCTGCCAGAGCAGCACAGTGCTGGAGCGTCGCCACTTTCCGCCCCGTGGCACTTCAGGTCTCCGTTCATACCGCCACCTACCAATCAGGCAGGATGCCTGCGCCCAGTCCCAACCACAATCTCCTTGCATGACTGCCGATCAACCTGCCTTTCCAACCATTGAAGGATATGTGGCTCGGGTTCCATTGCGGTCTCCTCCACCAATGAGACTCCCTCGCTGAGAGAATCTCGGTGAGCAGGATCAGCGTCACGGAAAGCAAGCCACATGTCCATACAGCCACAGCATGTGAGCACATGGAACTGAATCATCTCAAAGCAATTGGCTCGTTTGGACACAAGTCTGACCAGCCGATAGCCAAATAGGTCTCCGAAGAGACCTATGGATACCCAACCGAAAGGAGTTCATTTGCTCATCGCTCTCAAGATCCCTCTCGTACAGAGGTCCAGTACTCACAAGTCCGCTAAGAGCCAAGACTGGAAAGCCCACCAAAGCGACCTGAAGACTCGCGACTTTCATTTCCTGCATAGGTCACAGACCACATCCCATGATCCAGAAAATCCATGAACCCATGACCAGCCCCAACCCAGACGTCTATCGACCTCTGCCGCTCACCAACATGCGGATTACATGAATGTCACTGCCCCAAGGTAAGTGAATCTACTTTTATATTTTTACTGAACCTCAATTATGCGCTCACCACAAAAACAACGGGACCATACAGACCCAAGAATCAGTAGCATCGCAAGATGCTCATTTCAAAGCTTGAGATCTTAGTTGAGACCCAGCTGAAAACCTGCAATCCCAGTGGCTCCTACTCCCCAATTCTGCGCCTGGAGCGGCCCCCATTAGCGGATATCCAGCATCCCTCACAAAGATAGACTGCATCATCTGCAAAATGCGCCAAGGTCTCAGGAGATATTGACATTCCTAAATTGATGCACTAAACTTGATCTCTCTGACATCGGCTTCCCAGAATTGAGGTCCACACATAGCACTGAAAAGTGTGGGGGCCAGTACACACCCCGGACCTGAACTCCGAGTGACAACTGGAAATAAGGTCAGAGATGGAACCACCACTTCCTCACAGCCCATTCTTAGTTTAAATAGTTCAGAGAATCAGAATGATCAGCATTTGGTGGGCACCCCACGAAGACCAGAGATCCTCTTACATTGAGGTTAAAGAAGTTTAAAGGCTTAATAAATAATTAATTCCAGGTTTTTACCATCGGTTCCCCCAATGTCTATTAACATCACTCTACCTAAAACACATTACATTAATTGCTTTCCTACCTGCTTGTTTGTGTCCTTTATGACATTTCCATAAAAACTGCAACTTTTCTGCGTTGAATTATTTTCAATTTTGCCTTACCTGCCAGCAGGCAGGCACAGATGTAATAAATTATTAATTTCACTCCTATCTGCGCACATTTTTTTGTAATGGGACATTTCAGAGTTCACATTATGCGTTAAAAACAGCTAGACGGTGTGTCTTCCGATTCATTGTCCCAATTCATGCTTCAAAATAATAACTTTCAATTAATAATAGGTTGCTCTTCCGATTCATACAAACTCATAAGACAGACAGATGGACGCGACAGAAGGATGGACATGATACCAATTCCTTAAACATTCTTTTCGCTTCATGTGCCCATAGCGTAACTACATGGTATGATTATTTTCAACTTTTAGTTCATCATAATTAAAGAAAGCTAGTTCATCAAATGAACCTACCTATATCCTGAATGGTCAGCCAATGGAAGATGGTTCCGTGTGCTCTTAAACTTTAGGCCTCTAAAGCAGCTACAGATTAGCCAGGCCATCCATCCACCGATCCGAAGTCTTCCTTGGAAAAATCAAGAGCTACTCCCAGACACATCAGCCTAAGTTGCTCCCATAACCTTCCATTGGTAACCCAGTCACTCGCTCACTTCCTATTTGGCTGGTTGCCCCAAGCATCACATTGTCTTTCCCAGATTCTAATTGAAATCTATAGCTCTGAACACTATTGAAACTTCCCACAAATGCCACAAGTATGTTGCTTTACGACATCAAACAAGGTCAGTCGACAGTTCTCTCTGTTTTTTCCCCACCTCTTAATCCCTAATGAATATGCTTCTTCTGCTCTCTCGAGTCCTCTAGATCTTCCTCCACAGGGCAACTCCAGGCATTGCCCTGCTTTCTTCCAAATAACCCCTTGTGGTTAAACTTTTCAAAATCCAAAGCTAACTGCACACCTCAACTTCTTTTGTTTTCTTTACTTCTCCCATCTATGAACGCAACTTTCCGCAGAGGCTATTCATTCCAGCTCTTCCCTACTAGTGCTGTCAAGCAGACACCCTCACCTCATGTCATCCAACCATCCTAAACAATGATCTTTTTATTAACCCACACTCCCTTACTTGCTCATTTCATGTGTTTTCCTCATCGATATACCTATATATCATACTATATATATATTATATATCTATATAGTTATAGTATTATATAATATATATTATACTATATATATATTATACCATCAGTGCCCGGTGAGAATAAAGTTATTTTGGTATAACACTTGCACCATATTTCGAGCAGCGTTTCCCACTTACAAAGCACGTTAGACGGTCTGTAATATTTATATCATTAGGTACAGTTCAACTCGCTGAAACACGCCACGGAATACTAGAAACAAAAATCCCCTAAACAATCACAAATCTGATGATTTAAAATAATTAAATTGCATCTTGTATCTGCATGAAATAAGTTATTTGCATCACCTACCACACAGTAAGAATTCTGGCTATCTCACAGGACCTGTTAGTTTTGTCTTTAAGAAGCCCTCCCGATTCTCAATCGGATTTACCTGCCTATTAAGCTAGCACCTGTTTTGAAACTCGTTATCTGCCCATTGAAAAGACAGCCTGTCCTCAATCAAATTCATGACTCCCAACCTCTCCACACCATGACGGCAAGAACCAGAGAGACATGCTCTATAAGGAAGCATCAGGGACAAAATTGTAGGACTTGCCCACAAGCGCTGGAATGCCGGCTACAGGACAATAGCGCAAGCAGCTATGGTTGAGAAGCGGCAACAACTGTTGGTGCAAAATTCTTCTCCGATAAATGGAAGAAGAAGTTCAAGATACAGCTCAATCTCCCTCGGTCTAGGGGCTCCATCAAGATCTCACCTCGTGGAGCCTCAGATGATCATGAGAAAGGTGAGGGATCAGCCCAGAACTACACGTCAGAGACCTGGTCAATGACCCTGAAGAGAGCTGGACCAAACTAGTATCAAAAGAAAACCGATACAGTAACACACTACGGCCAGTGCACCCTCGCGCAATGTAAAAATCCTTGCAGACGGCATTGCAAACTACACAACATACAACGTTACTACATCCAACATAGGCCAGGCGGCATAAGTGACCACGAGCTCTCCGTGTACTTGCAAGTTTGCCAATGACCATCTGGATGATCCAGAGGAGGAATGGAGAAAGGTCAATGTCGTACATATAGATAGACCAAAATAGCGCTTACCTCGTCCAACCTACACCCACCGCCGCCCTCGGGTTTGGGAGGAAGGAGAAGAAGACTGACCCCCAGTCCTACTAAACAGCGGCCGCCGCCCAAGAACACCATTCCCAATACCAATGCCTCCGCTACATCTCCCTCTTCAAAACCTTTAGGACGCGGCTCTTGGACACA
This sequence comes from Eptatretus atami, assembly GCA_035128595.1. Taxonomy (NCBI): domain Eukaryota; kingdom Metazoa; phylum Chordata; class Myxini; order Myxiniformes; family Myxinidae; genus Eptatretus; species Eptatretus atami. Next base: position 138,177,357 of record CM068958.1, read on the forward strand.
TTTGTCCTTGTTACGGTAGGGCTTCCTCAATAATGCCCGCGAACCATCGTCGCCTCCCGGCGAGTTAAAGTCTATACTCTTATCGTATGACTCAGTCGGGTTCGAGTTCGAGTTCGAACCACCGACCGCCACGAGTGTTGTTGCAACTTCACACACAAAAGAGGACAGCACTGAGAAAGATAACAACGTGGTGCAGCAGGTTATTCTCAAAATGTCATAGTCATGCACAAAGGGACCGCCGGATAAAACCAAGCAGATAATCACCATCATCATCATCATCATCATCATTGGACGCCATGCTCGTCGTACAGTACCAGAACGAAGAACTACAATCCGTTTCTCCCTCCAGAGACGGCCACCATGTTGAACCACCCCGAATAAATATACAACACGGAATGATAAAATGAACACAAATTGTTATTACATTGCAAAAAAATGAGAAAGGTAAGGATAATTTAATAACCCATCAAGGTGAGTTTAAAATTTATTTTGTTTTATTTAGTGTGTTCATCTAGATTGCAGTAGATCGGAGCGGCAGAGAAATGTAAATTTCTCGGTTTTATTGCAGTAAACAGAAATGCAAAAACCGCAAATCTCCTCATTGAAAAGCCACGGGTGTGCTCGGTCATTAAGTTTCTTATAAAGCGCTCGCCAAGCGGCTTAAGCATTCAAACAAGCGCTCCGTTGGAAACAGTGCATAAGGAACGGCTGGCTTGGCAAGCTGCTTGGTAACTGAACGCACCTTGCTGTCTCTTCAGCTTCGTCAGTGGATCCGAGATTTGCGACAAAATAAATAAAAAAAACGCCGAATTAACAACTGATTTATCGGAGAAAGTAATGGAGAAAACGTCTCAACGGGGAAAAAGGAATTAAATAAATTCACGTGAACAAGTCAAAACGAAGAGTGAAGATGAATAAACCTCGTCCGAGATGATTAAACTAAATAAAATAACTAAACCGCGGACCCGTCCCTGGGTGGGCTCGAACCACCAACCTTTCGGTTAACAGCCGAACGCGCTAACCGATTGCGCCACAGAGACGTGCTCGACGCTAATCCTCCATTACACCCTTATATGGACATATAGTCTGTGTATCCATACGTACATATAAATTATTTAATTACTTGTGTCAGTGCATGAAACTTTCACGTCACACGATGTTTTTTTTTTCACACTTTCGAGGCCTCTGGCCTTTCCGTGCAAGCCCCCCGCTTCTGCGGTTGCCATGGAAACGTCTCTCTCAAGGTGTGCAGCGTTTCGATGTAATTTAACAAAACAAGGAAATTATACACACACAGGGTACACGTTGTACGTTTAAACGACCCCGCGTTGGTGACGTACGTTGCCTTAATTCTCTAAAAAAAAATTTCTCTTTGTTTAACTTTGAGTTAAAAAGGGTTTTCGATTTATTTTATTTTTTTTCGAAACGTACTTCGGTTTGCTACGTTTTCACTTTTCGTTATTTTAAAGCCGATTTTCCTTGTTGTTATTTTAAATGAATTATTTTTGTTGGATTGCCCGGGTGATGGACGCTGCTGTTGGTGCAACGCAGGCATGATGGGCCGAATGGCCTCCTCGTCCTCCTGTGCCCAGAGTTCATTGTGCGTGCGCTGGTCACGGTTGGTTTTCTCCACGTGTTGCGCAAGTTTTCCTTGCTCTGTGGAAACCGTCCTCACTACATCGTGCAATGCTTCAATCAGGTAGGTTTTAGATCCCGTGGAGCCTTTCAATCACCCGCTATTCTTTGAGAATACCTATCATGTCAAGTTGAATTATATCTCAGCTGTGATTTTGTAAACAAACAAAAATAAATAAATAAATAAATAATAATAATAATAATAATAACAACAACAACAACAACAAGTCTGAAGACGACGATGGTTCACGAGCGGTATTTGACGATGTAGATTGTTTCAGAAGTCAAGGATGAGACGATGTGATAATTTTTGACCGAGTTATAATTAATTATCGTGGCCTTCAACCAACGGCTGCAAAATGTCGAAAACCCGGTTTCGTTCAACAACTTTCAAAACTTGACCTTTGCATAACCTTTAAAAGGTCACAAAACAATGTTGTGGACATTAAAATAAGGAAACAGGATAC
>CM068958.1:138179472-138190775 GCA_035128595.1 Eptatretus atami
AAAAAATATTGTCATCCTGGCTCTCAAAGTTTGGGCGGTCGTATGATTTTTATGTCAAAATTCGCAATTTACTAAGTTTCTGACCTTGTGACCTTGACCTTGGGACGAAAGTGAAAAATCGGACAACGACAAGTTTTAGCTGATTAAATTCATTTTGCTATTTCAAATCCGAAAACCCATTCCATTCAGCCAATTCCCCAGGAGAAGATAGATTTTTAATCCGACTACCCCCTAAAAATGGCTATTTTTTGCGGCGTGGCTCCCCACACATGGGCTTAGCCACGCCCTCATCCAGGAAAACACAACTAGACATTGATATCGAACAAATAACCAAGTTTCATCAAGATCGGATCAAAGTCCACGGAGTTATCCTCTGGACAGACAGACACAACAGACAAGCCGGACGGCGAGACTGGGTAGTCGAATCAAGTCGAATTTAGTCGTTTTTCAGCCGTTACTAGCCAACAAAAGCGTCCATAAGCAACGGTTCTTTCTCAACAATAACTAGGACATTACCATGACCTACCATACCAGTTTCACTGTATATCTGCTCATATGTCTCTAGTATATACGAATTCGTTTTTTATTGTGTTTCAACCAGGGTTCATTCAAAGTCTTCTTCTCCTTACAGTTATTCATAGGATCCGGCTGGAAATTTTTGACAATATGGCTGAATGTACTGCCCACGGTCGTTCATAGCCCAATTTTTGATTTTCGAAAAAATTAATGTTTGAGATTTTTTTGAAAATTTCAAAGGTCCGTTGCTAGGCAACGGATGGGTCCATAGCAACGGTTCTCATTTGCACACAACTAGGTCATGGTTTGCACACATGTCCGGTAAGGGACACACAATTTGCACACAACTATGAACCTACCAACCAAGTTTTATCGAAATCGCCATTGTATTAACGGAGCACTGGACCGAACAGAGTGACAGACAGACAGACAAACATATCGTCGGAAATACTGATAACAAGGGTAGACTAGATTGACTACCCAACAGACAGACACACAGACATAACGAATATAGTGGTCACTCTGGCTGGCGCTCATGAACCAATAATAGAAGGCTGTAAGCTAAGGTGGGGGGTTGCGGTGCTTGTGGAGAAAGCATTTATTCCCTATTTGAGTATCAAACTGGATTGGAAACTACCTTGGTGATGCTTGGAAGCTTGGAGAGGCTGCCGGTCAATCGGCTCCCCTCTTTGTTTGTCACACGATTTTTGGCCACAGTTTTCAAGCAATTGCTCTGAATTTCTTTGTGTATGGAGGTGACCGGCCAAGGACGGCAACGCTTAACTTCGGTGAAGATCCGAATCCGGATCCTGATCTGAGAACTTTTCAAGTGATTCTTCACCATTGAGAGATCGGGCCAAAAACGATACATAGCACAATATCTGAAAAAGCTGTGGATGGATTTGGATGAAACTTGATGGACAGGTTGGGAATGTGACAAGGACAAAACGATTTAATTTTGGTTAAGATTCAAATCCGGATCCGGATCCGGATTCGAGAATTTTAAAGTCATTCTTCACCATTGAAACATGGGGCCAAAAACTATGTGTACATGATATCTCGAAACAGTTGTGGACGAGTTATAACAAACCTCGGTGGATGAGTTGGTTAGGTGACAAGAACGAGCCGATTCGATCTTGGTTCAGGTCGATCTTGAATCAGATCTGATCTATCGGTGGGATACAAAACGTAAACTGTTCAACCTGGCGAAGGTTTGGACCCTACCGAGTGCCATTTCATTTTGCCAAGTGTCACTCTACAAGTGATTTTTCGTTTGTTTGTTTGTTATCTTGCCAAAACGAAGTTTTTGCAAGATATGTTAGTCAGTCTGTATGTTTTTTTTTTGTATTTATTTTTTTTGTTTTTGTTGTCTGTAATCACGAAAAAAAATTCTGCAGACCACAGTTTTCATTGGAAATTTTTGTAACTTCGCATATCAAGGCCTATGGAGGTCCTTTCAGGCATAAAAATTTTGAAGGTCAAGGTCACTGTCGCAAATCAGAGGGAATCGACAAAACCCTTATTTTTTTGAGTAATTTTGATCGGATCATCTTCAAACTTCATGGGAAGATAGTTCATGGTCTGGCGCTCAGCTGATTAATTTTTGGTGGCGATTGGCCTTACCTTCATGTGTTTTTGTTTTTTTGTCTGTAATCACGTATAAATCACTCTGCGAGCACAGTTTTCATTGGAAATTTTGTAACTTCGCATATCAGAGGCCTATAGAGTCCCTTAGAGGTCCTTTCAGCGCATAAATTTTGAAGTCAAGGTCAAGTCAAGGTCACTTTGTCGCAAAACAGGGGAGTCGACCGAAACCCTTATTTTGGAGTAATTTGATCGGATCGTCTTCAAACTTCATGGGAATATAGGTCTTGGTCTGGCATTCAGCTGATTAATTTTTGTGGCGATTGGCCTTGACCTTCATGGTTACGCCTAAGGATAACATATTTGACCCCAAGTCCAAATTTTCAAGTTTTAGGAACCATATCGTAGTACTCAAATTGAACACCTCGATGAGTGCTTTCAGATATATTCAAGCTTGAGACACTAATGACGTGATTTGGTGACGTTATGAGGCAAACGCATATTTTTCATGGTTACTCTGTAGAACGATTCTCCATCGAATCTCTCGTAGGCAGATATTCCTCAAGGAGTCGCTCTGGTGGATAGCAGCTCTGTTTCACCTCTGTGTGACCTTAAAGAATCAAGCACATGTCACCTTTTGGCAAGATACGGATCACCCTACGGGTGACATTGGTTTATTTGTTTGTTTGTGAACAGGATATCCCAAAACGTTTTGGACGGACTCAGACGAAATTTGATGGCGAGCTTGGGTATATGACAAGAACTAAATGGTTAGATTTTGGTGAAGATCCGAATCCAGATCCGGCATATCAGTGGGATACAAAATGTAAACTAATCAGCCTGGTGGATGTATGTGCTCTCCCGAGTGCCCCTCTATTTTTTTTTTTTATTTACATCAATGATAATGGGATTAAGCATCGGCTTACTAATTTTCCAGGTGACGCAAAGCTAGAAGTATGGTAGATAGCAAAGAGGGTAGCAATTAGATTCAGGAAAGTCTAGATACTTCTGTAGATTGGCCAAAAGATTGGCAGATGCAGTTTAACATAAGGAAATGTAAGTTGCTGTGGATGGGTAAGAAAAATGAAAATGTAGACAATATGATGTTAGGGGCAGTCTTGCAGTATGTGACACAGGAGAATGATCTGTTGATTGCAATGGATGTGGTGAGGGGGTGAGGGGAGAGGTGGTATCCATTCACATCCACAGATCAGTTTATATTTGAGTCAGGAATCAAACCCAGGCTTGATAGTTTACAGTTAAGTTCACTCTCTCCCCGCAATCCTATCGGACTGACGAGATTGCATGCTATATACATTATTATGTTTGCTAAGATGCTGCTATTGCAGCTTCCTTGTCGAGGAATGTGTTCAGTGATTTCCCTATCCAATGTACCATACTCTTGTGGTACAGAGCGTTGGTTCTGCCGAAGACGTTTCTCTGCCTGGGGTCAAGCTGGGTGGTTTGCCATCCCTCTTCTAGCAGTAGTTCACATAGGAATTTGGAATTTGCTCATATTGCTGGCAATAGCTCGCCTACTCTTCGCAAAGGACACCATAGGATCTTTAACATCCACTAACAAATGCCAGCAGGTGGGACACCCAGTTTAACGTCCATTCTAGAGATGGCACACACATTGATGAATCACCCCACCTGTGAAACACTGGTATGACAGTTTATAGCTAGGCCGAGATTCAAACCCAAGCTAGACAGCTGAGAGGTGAGTGTGGGTACCTCTAGGCCACCCTGTCAGACCCACTCGGTGATTTGCCTCTTCATAATTCCTAGTCATGGAAAATCAAGAGGCAGCACCTTAGCAAGGGTACTGGCACACAATGGTGTAATCTCCTTGAAAAGCATCTGTAGGATCTCACGTAGGATCTCACGTGTCTACCAGTGAATGATACCAAATGGTAAATGGGCAGAACAACCCTGAAAAGCAACTTATTGTCTGATTTTATAAATACCCTCAATAATGTGCCAAAAGTGAGTATGCTGCTATTGAGCTGTTTTGTCAGGTGGTATTGTTGCGGACCGGGTATTGGTTGCGAGCACGACCGCTAGGTGGGGCGGTAGGGTTGACTCTACCGAACACCCGGAATCTAGATCGTACCTTTCGGAAAACTCCGAAAGTATGGGTCCCTTACCGGACCGTGAATCGTCAATAATTCCACCACGTGGTGCAGGGTTATTTGCCAATCTTCAAAAATACCTAGAGATCCATGTGGCGAGTTACCGAGTATTCACACCCTCGACGGCCCTCGTACGAGTCGAGCTGTAGCGTGCCCGACCCGTGCGCAACCCGAGCGGACGGTTGCGAAGTTCCGTGCGGTCCAAATGTACATTTACAGCGGCAACAGCCTTTGTAATTCACCAACACGCGCCATGCTAAGCCAATGGAAGAAACACAGCAACGAACTGATACATTTAACAAATTTAATTATTTATAATGGGGGAAAGGGGGGGAGCACGCAAGAAGCAAAGTTATCACGACTAATAGAGAAGCAAGTATGTACAGCAAAGAGCACTTAAGCAATTCCTATTTACAGACGGGCCCACAAATACACACACACACCCACAAGAAACGGTGGCCACAACCTTTATTGAGGCCTCCAGCTCAGAGGGAAAGGCGAGCTGAAGACCAGAGCGCAACTCGACCTGTCCGCCTCGTGCGGGTACGTTGAGCTGGCGGGGTGGTGGGACTCGGACCTGTAGCAGCCCAGGCGTCCACACGACCGGGCTCCGGCGAACGGAGGCCGGCAGGGCGAAGTCTGGCAAGACGAAAAACTGGCTTTCCAAAAGAAGAACCACCACCGGGACCTTTCGCGTGTGAGGCGAACGTGATCACCACTCATGTCAGGCGAACATGATCACACTCGTGTCAGGCGAACGTGATCACCACTCGTGTCAGGCGAACGTGATCACCACTCGTGTCAGGCAAACGTGATCACCACTGTGTCAGGCGTACGTGATCACCACTCGCGTCACAAGTTTCTCTCTTTCCGAAAAACAGAGCCGGACCTTTATCCTTGCCCCCCCTCAGCCGAACCTCGGTGTCGTGGTCTATGTCCTCCTTCATTGGCTGGTTTTGCCGCGCAGAATGCGCTCGTCGCCCTGTCATTGGCCAAAATGGGCGCCAAGGTCGTTGATTGGACCGGGGGGGGGGCGTGACGCGGCGTCTCGACTCCCCGCCCCCCTAAGAGGCTTCGCTTTCTTGAGCCACTCTGTGCCCTTTGACCGACTTACGGCCACCTCGTCCCACGCCCCCCCCGAATTGGGCGAGAGAGACGTCAGGTCTTCGTGAACTCCGCCCACGTACGTGCTGACACGCACGTAGGCCATGGCGCGTGTGAGGAAGCGAGGTGAAGGCGTGTTGTTGTCGTTGATGTTGGTGGTGTAAAAATAAAAGAAAACCCTGACTATCAAAGTAACTCACAGCGCATGTACATTTATTCACCCCTTAAACGAGGACGGGGAACCCTAACTAAAAAACAACATACTTACCGATATAACTGTTCTATAGGACCTGTATGTTGAGTGCTCATGGCTTCCATATTCGCAACAGTATAACATTAACCAATCTATAATATTAATTGAACAAATGCTTAACTTCCGTAATGTGATTATTAGCTACCCTACTGACAAATGCAACACTGTTTCACTGGATTCAACTCGATACTTAAGATCTAAGATAAAATGTATCTTTCACAAGAGTAGTTTATGTGCCCTCTCGACAAATAGACTGTGTCAATAGATCATTGAAAATACAATACATATCCAATGGCTTATTAATCTAGTATACATCTTTCTAATTAATGTCCGACAGGATGGCGTAGAGGTAATGAGTGCACTTTCCTTTGAACTGTCAAGCATGGGCTTCCTTCCACCGTCAGTCACACATCAGGCCAGGCCAGCTGGTTTATGAAAGACTTGGGCCAAAAACTTTCCCAGGCTGACTAAACAAGAAGGTGGGAATAATTTTGGTTGTTAAAGAAATAGTGGAGTTTAGGTGCTTCCCAATTTAATAGTTTCAGAGTCTAGGTGCTGTGATTCAATTAAACTCCAATAGAGCAAATTAGAGAGTTCACGGAACACGATATCCCACAAAGTGTTCAAGTAGAAACAGGAGGGCCTTGCCGCTTGCAGGTGGGGGGTTACATTCTTGAAAATCCCCGTTAACCGCAAATCAGCGATGCACAAACTTAGGAGTGAGTAATGGGGATAATAGTGTGAGAGTCTTCAACATTATAATTTGTCCAAACGGTCCCCTTTATTAACATGTCTGTGCATTGTTTTTGTGCTATTTATTTTCATGAATAAAAGATCAGTTATTAAGAACATAAAAGAAATTATTATTTTCCTCTATTAAGAACATAAAATAAAGTTAATTTCTGGAGTTATTAAAATCATGAAACTTACCTTTAATAATAATGATAAATTTAAACCAGTATAATACGATGGCGAGGTTGATGATGGTGACGATAAAGACGAGTTAACGGAGATGATGGTGATGATGATGTTGGGGGATTTGAGGGGTTATTGTGTTGACAGCCCATGCTAATTAGGTGAATAAATGTAAAAAATAGTTCAACAACCCACGATTATTCGAGCACATTGACCACAATCCGCAAAACTTGTATCAATAATTTCATTGCAAGATGAAAGAGCAAGACAGAGCAAATCCACGAAGGGGAAACCCTTGAACGACAAGGCCCTCCTGAAGTTCAATTTTAATAAAATACTGATTTTAAAGATCGTTGAAAAAAATCCAGAAACTTTAGCCCGACTGAAGCTGTTTTATACACCAACCATCCAAATACACTGTAATAAGATGATGTTGAGTGTAAATTTTGGAGATGGAGGCGTTATTGATCACATTAGAACACAGCTTCAATCAACATCATATATAACCATAATGGCGGCCTCTTCTTCACCCCAATACACATGCTGCACCCTCTATTGCTATATATCGACAGAGATACCATGGTTCTTTGAAGTATTATGAAGACTATTTGTGTTCTACTGTCTTGAAGTATTTAATTAAATTATAATAAAGGTTAAAAGAGTTTTAAGTTTAGGTAAGGTCAGGTATGTGAGCATGTGCCAGAGCAGCACGTTGCTGGGTCCACTTTCCGCCGGCACTTCAGGGGTCTCCGTCTCGCCATCCATCAGGCAGATGCCTGGCCCGTCCCCATCTCCTTGAGATGCCGATCAACCTGCTGCAACCATGAAGTATGTGGTCGGTCCATTGGTCTCCTCCACCAATGAGACTCCCTCGCTGAGAGAATCTGGTGAGCAGGATCAGCGTCAGGAAAGCAAGCCACATGTCCATACAGCCACAGCTGAGCATGGCTGAATCTCTCAGCAATTGCTCGTTGGACACAAAGTCTGACCAGCGATAGCCAAATAGTCTCCGAAGAGACCTGGTACCGAAGGAGTTATTTGTCTGTCTCAGATCCTTCGTCAGAGTCCAAGTCTCACATCCGTAGAGCAAGACTGGAAGCACCAAGGACCTGAAGACTCGGACTTTCATCTTCCTGCATAGGTCACAGAGCCACATCCCATGATCCAGAAAATCCATGAATCCATGACCAGCCCCAACCCAGACGTCTATCGACCTCTGGCTCACAACATGCGGATACATGAATGTCACTGCCAAGGTAAGTGAATCTCTTTGTGACCTCAATATCCTCACCACAAACAGGTACAGACAAGATAGTAGCATCCAAGATGTCATTTCAAAGCTTGGATCTTAGTTTTGACCCAGGAAACCTGCAATCCCAGTGGCTCCTACTCCCCATTCTGCGCCTGGAGGGCCCCCATAGGGATATCCAGCATCTCCACAAAGATGACTGCATCATCTGCAAAATCAAGGTCAGAGATATTGACATTCCTAAATGATGCACGTAAACTTGATCTCTCTGACATCCTTCCCAGAATTGAGTCCACACAAGCACTGAAAAGTGTGGGGGCCAGTACACACCCCGGCCGAACTCCAGTGACAACTGGAAATAAGTCAGAGATGGAACCACCACTCCTCACAGCATTCTTAGTAAATAGTTCAGAAATCAGATTGATCAGCTTTGGTGGCACCCCACGAAGACCGAGAATCCTCTACATTGAGGCTTAAAGAAGTTTAAAGGCTTATAAATAAATTAATTCCAGGTTTTACCATCGGTTCCCCAATGTCTATTACATCACTCTACCTAACACATTACATAATTGCTTCCTACCTGTTGTTTGTGTCCTTTATGACATCCATAAAAACTGCAACTTTCTGGTTTGGAATTATTTTCAATTTTGCTTACCTGCCAGGCAGGCAGACAGAGTAAAAATATTATTTCACTCCTATCTGCGCATTTGTAATTGGGACATTTCAGAGCCAAATTATGGTAAAACAGCAGACTTGTCTTCCGATTCATGTCCCAATTCATGTTCAAAATATAACTTTCAATTTTAATAAATTGCTCTTCGATCATAAACTCATAAGACAGACAGATGGACGGACAGAAGGATGGACATGAACCAATTCCTTAAACATTCTTTTCGCTTCATGTGCATGGAGTAACTACATTGGTATGATTATTTCAACTTTTTAGTTCATCATAATTAAAGAAAGTAGTCATCAAATGAACCTACCTATTTCCATGGTCAGCCAATGGAAGAGGTTCCGTCTCTTAAACTTCTAGGCCTCTAAAGCCAGCTACAGATTGGGCATCATCCACCGATCCAAGTCTTTCCTTGGAAAAATCAGAGCTACTCCCAGTAAACACAGCCTTTGTCCATACCTCCATGGAGTACTGCTCTTCCCTATTGGCTGGTGCCCCAAGCATCACATGTCTTTCCCAGATTCTGTGAAATCTATAGCTCTGAACACTATTGAAACTTCCCACAAATGCACAAGGTATGTTGCTTTCACATCACAAGTCAGTCGACAGTCTCTCTGTTTTTTCCCACCTCTTCTCTAATGTTGCTTCTTCTGCTCTCTCAGTCCTCTGATCTTCCCCGGCAACTCCAGCATGCCTGCTTTCTTCCAATAACCCCTTGTGGTTAAACTTTCAAAATCCAAGCTGACTGCACACCTCAACTTCTTTGTTCTTTACTTCTCCCATCTATGGAACCACTTCCCAGAGGCTATTCTTTCCCACTCTTCCCTCTAGTGCTTCAAGCAGACACCCTCACCTCATGTCATCACCATCCTGAACAATGATCTTTATTACCCAACACTCTTACTTGCTCATTTCAGTGTTTCCTCCATATATATATATATATATAGTGGGGAGAATAAGTATTTGATACACTGCCCATTTTGCAGGTTTTCCCACTTACAAAGCACGTTAAGGTCTGTAATTTTTATCATAGGTACACTTCAACTGTGAAAGACGGAATCTAAAACAAAAATCCTAAAAATCACAAGTATGATTTTAAAATAATTAATTTGCATTTTATTGCATGAAATAAGTATTTGATCACCTACCAACCAGTAAGAATTCTGGCTCTCACAGACCTGTTAGTTTTGTCTTTAAGAAGCCCTCCCATTCTCCAATCATTACCTGTATTAACTGCACCTGTTTGAACTCGTTATCTGCATAAAAGACAGCTGTCCTCAATCAATCAGACTCCAACCTCTCCACAATGGGCAAGACCAGAGAGCTGTCTAAGGACATCAGGGACAAAATTGTAGACTTGCACAAGGCTGGAATGGGCTACAGGACAATAGGCAAGCAGCTTGGTGAGAAGGCAACAACTGTTGGTGCAATTATTAGAAAATGGAAGAAGTTCAAGATAACAGTCAATCTCCCTCGGTCTGGGGCTCCATGCAAGATCTCACCTCGTGGAGCCCTCAATGATCATGAGAAAGGTGAGGGATCAGCCCAGAACTACACGTCAGGACCTGGTCAATGACCTGAAGAGAGCTGGGACCACAGTATCAAAGAAAACCATAAGTAACACACTACGCCGTCATGGATTAAAATCCTGCAGCGCATGCAAGGTCCCTCTGCTCAAGCCAGCGCATGTCCAGGCCCGTCTGAAGTTTGCCAATGACCATCTGGATGATCCAGAGGAGGAATGGGAGAAGGTCATGTGGTCTGATGAGACCAAAATAGAGCTTTTTGGTTTAAACTCCACTCGCCGTGTTTGGAGGAAGAAGAAGGATGAGTACATCCCCAAGAACACCATCCCAACCGTGAAGCATGGGGTGGAAACATCATTATTTGGGGATGCTTTTCTGCAAAGGGGACAGGACGACTACACCGTATTGAGGGAGGATGGATGGGCCATGTATCGTGAGATCTTGGCCAACAACCTCCTTCCCTCAACAAGAGCATTGAAGATGGGGCATGGCTGGGTCTTCCAGCATGACAACGACCCGAAACACACAGCCAGGACAACTAAGGAGTGGCTCCGTAAGAAGCATCTCAAGGTCTGGAGTGGCCAAGCCAGTCTCCAGACCTGAACCCAATAGAAAATCTTTGGAGGGAGCTGAAAGTCTGTGTTGCCAGCGACAACCCCGAAACCTGAAGGATCTGGAGAAGATCTGTATGGAGGAGTGGCAAAATCCCTGCTGCAGTCTGTGCAAACCTGGTTAAGAACTACAGGAAACGTCTGATCTCTGTAATTGCAAACAAAGGTTTCTGTACCAAATATTAAGTTCTGTTTTTCTGATGTATCAAATATTTATTTCATGCAATAAAATGCAAATTAATTATTTAAAAATCATACATTGTGATTTTCAGGATTTTGTTTTAGATTCCGTCTTTCACAGTTGAAGTGTACCTATGATAAAAATTACAGACCTCTCGGTGCTTTGTAAGTGGGAAAACCTGCAAAATCGGCAGTGTATCAATTCTTGTTTCTCCCCACTGTATATGTATATCCATATCTTCTATATATTACTAAAACTCTCATCTTGTATGTATGTATGTATGTTCCCAAAATTCAGCCAAAATCGTCCACAATAGTGCAAAAATTTTCGGCCCAATTTACTCACCATTCTTCTGCGGTGTACAGTATCAAGTTTCGTTCAAATCGGGCAATGAAAAAATTATTTAAAAATTAATTCCTGATTCAGTCAAGTACTCTTCGGGAGAATTTGATCATGCAAACAACCTCAGCGGTCTAGTTCGCTGGAGCTATCTTTATTTTTCTTGAAATGATCTTTTAAAAAAAATCTCAAACATTTAGTATAGACAAATAACGAT
>CM068958.1:138199612-138226379 GCA_035128595.1 Eptatretus atami
ATTCCCGCCAGTTTGCCCGTGGCGTCCCCTCGAAGGTCAAAAAATAAAAAGGTGAACCGTGTACATTGCTCGTGAACCATCGCCGTTTCCAGACTTGTTATGATTATGATTTTTTTTATTTTTTTTTACATGTTTATTTAAATTGTGATGTGTTTTTTTCTTGCTGCCATCCAGCTTCCTCTATATTTTCTCGAAGCCCAGGAATCGATCCACAATTTTCCCATTGGCCCTTGGTTTCCACTTTCGTGGTTTTAACTATCACAGCATATTTCCAGGAACCTAACCCCTGTGATAATTGAGGGTTCACTGTATTTCAAAATTTGAGAACTGGAAGAAAAATCAGTGCAGCAATGATGAATGACAACTTTAGTTTGTAAGTGGGAGAAGCAGGAAACTTTATGAGATAATGGTTTGTGATAAAGTTGGAAAATCAGAAACATTACCAACGTAGATTTGGTACTCAATGATCATTCTTCCCCCAATCAGTTATACAACCAATCACCTTCAGGCAATACAAGGAAAGCAAAAAAATGGGGTGGTAATGACAATGTATTGTCTCTAGAGGGTGCCAATTGCTCTTATAAATGATGTCATTGACTCCCTCTCCTCGACCAAAACTTGCTTCCCGAATTATTATCAAACTCACTTGCTGTAAACTATGACCTCCAAATCACAATCTACCAAAAATCTTGATCACCAACAACTTCAAAGTATGGAAATAGAGAGTTCGGACTTTTAGTCTTCCCATGATTTTGTTCATCGAAATATGACAGGATAATGACTTGCGCACTCTATACATCAATACACATGTACAGTTTGTGCACACATACAAACATATATACATACATAGTACATTCATACAATGATTATATGAGTGCTAATCACCATTATATAAGTTGAATAATTAGCCTTGCTTGAAATGGAGAGGTTATTGTGTGTGTGTGTGTGTGTGTGTGTGTGTGTGTGTGTGTGTGTGTCGATACATTGTGTGGTTGCTGGAGGGTGCAGTAGAGCACTTTGGAAAAATGTTAAGAGTTTCTGTCTTTGAATAACACCTCATTTCATTGATACGCAAAAAGTTCTAGTTCGGAGTTATCTACACATATTGGTTGAATCTGTAGCTGTTGCCTTCACCTCATCAAAGCTAAGTTAGTGAAACTGAATGACTCATGTTTTTCTGTTATATTTTTGTCCAATTTTCCATGTTAAATCGTAACTTGTGCTGTGTTGTCAAATTTGTTTTCGTGTTTGCTTCAGGCCTACTCCTTGGATGTGCTGTGTTCTCTGTTTTGATGTTGTGTTCCTTGTTCCTCTTCTTCTTTCCTAAGTACTGTATCGTCATTTCTGCCTCCTCAACATTGTCCAATTCCTCTCCTAATTTCCAAAATATAAATAAAAACAAACAATATGAAAACATTATTTTTCACTCCAAAACGATCTCAATCTGCCTGAAATTTCCTTCTGCTTGTATTTCCTGTATGCCATTCATTATCTCTCCCTTTTTTCAATATCTCCAAACTGAATCTTCAGTTGAATGAAACACCTCTTTTTTTTTTTTCTTCCTTTAAAAACATTTTGAAATATTAAAAATGCTTCACTTTCCTGTTTCTTCATCACAAGTACCACGTGTGTTCTTTTTCTTCATCACCATCTATTCCTCCACTTCTTCTTTACAAATGTTATTTTCCAAACCTGTTTCTCACTGAAGCGCTTGGTCTATCACCCCTCCTCGTATACATACATCACTACCTTTCTCCATGCTTTCAAAAATAATGTTTCCACCCATCCCTGATCTTTGTCTATGTATGTCCAGTTTGGGAATCTTGAGAAGTCCAGTTTGAAGAGGTTGTTTGCTCAAGACAATCAAATTCCCATCACATCCTTTAACGGTGTCAGTACCCTCCCCCACATCTCCTAAAAGTCTGCGTCCTTCCAACCCCACCTCTTTTATGTGTCCCCCTCTTCAGCATCCCTCCAATTCATGTCCCATCTCCCTGCATTCCCCTCATTCATCACCTCAAATCTGCATGTCCCCAACATTTAACCTCTCACCCCAACTCTCTCTTCCTCATATGTGGTGATCTCCATCTCTTCCTCTCTCCCTCCCTGTGTGTGTCCACTCTTGGGAGAGCCAGAAAACAACATCCATCCAACCTCAATAATGAACTTTCAAACTTGTGTCCCTCCTCTAAAACCTGGTGATGCCTTGTTCAGTCTGTCTCTGGGGTAACCTCCTCCCCTTCCATCCCTTCCCTCTCTTCAAATGAAACTACAGCGGACTCCGCTCGTGAGAAGTCCGAATGCCTCAATTATGTGTTTGCTTCCAAATGTTGGGTCTCCAACCCCTCATTCTCTGTACTCATCCTACCCAGTTTCACCCACTGCTCCTGGACCCTGTTTCTTTGGCACATGAGAAGGTGAACGAGTTTCTGGCAACCCTAAACTCTGATTCCGCAACTGGACCGGACGGCATCAGCTCACATGTCCTCAAAACCTGCTCTGTTGCTATTGCACATCCTCTTTCTGTCCTTTTCACCCAATAATTTTCCCTAGGTAATCTTCTATCTGCTTGGAAGTCACACAACATCACTGCATTACATAAACAAGGTGCAAAAACTAATCCCCTTATCTGCAGACACAGCTTGCTTCCAATCATCAGGAAGGCCATAGAAATGCATCATTGCATCCTTACTTTTGATATAAAATCCTTCCTTCACTTTTCTAGTTTGGTGGACAGAACACCACAAAGACAAACATTAAGTGGTTGCATTGGGGATATGCATGGTCAGAGGCATTGCAGAAGGTTAGGAGGTATTTGCACAGAACATGGGCAGTGGGGGATAGAGTTATTGACATATTGTCAGAACCAATAACCACCGCTTGGTTCGGGCTAGACCTGCCAAGGAGAACACATTGTCCAGAGTAGAACACTTTTGTTAATGCACACAATTTCTGGAGCAGCATCAGCAACCTTTTGGAGACATCTGTGATGTTATAATTGAGATCTCAAATGTTGGAGGAAAGGGGGAGGAATTGAAGCTGAGTGTGTGAGACACTGGCTGGACATGAATGAGAGCTGAAGGAGAGTGGAAAGGAGAGCTGAAAAGCAAGAAATATCGTTTAATTGATAACACCTATGAACAGGTGAGTAGGTGGTTTTGGTCTACACACAGGAACTCAATATAATGGCACAAAATAAATGCAGAAGAAGATAGGGGAATGGACACATGAGACTATAACAAGACAAATCCAACACCTTATCCTTAGCTTTGGAGGTGGTTCTCTTGCGGCAGAGAAAACCATGCCCACACACAAAGGAAGCTGCAACCAGTCATAATTTAACTTGTCTCTAAACTCAACAGGAAAAATTATTGTCTGTTGTACCAAACATACTTGGGACTTGTTACTCTGCCAGGTTCATCAACATGAAGGAGTACAATGCTGTGTTGTATTTTGAACAAGGACTGATCTGTATCTCATTTTATCAACCAAAGTGATAATTTTTTTTAACAACCTAACCAAATCACTAAGGCAAAGACTTGCAAGGAAATACAAAGTGATAATTGTCTGCATTAAACCAACAAGCTGTCAGATACATGCATGACTTGGAAAATGCAGATGATGTTCAGAGATGCATCTAGAGCTATGATGCAACTACCTGTGGAGGTAAAAGAAAAGATACAGGAGTCACTACAATGATGAACTTTAATTTATAGTGCTACTTTGAACACTATGGGAAGCTGAAAGGGACCAAGAAAAAAAAAAACCTTCCAAGCAAACAATATCTGATTTTGGGGACCATACTTTGTTTACTTGTGTATGTGTAGTTACGTACTCATTTCGTTGTTTGTTTGTTTCCTCCAATACCCCTCTGGAGGACATGTGGGGCACCCACAATTAAGTCATGAATGTCTCCATTACAAAAAATGTAGCCTGGATAGGTTACAACTCCATCACTGGGTCATGCCAAAGCAGCCATCATTCAGGTTCAGTAATTTGGAATTATGGCCAGGGTACCAGTATACAATGACCTACATTTTATGCAAGGTGACATGGGATCTTCAATGTTCACAAGCAAATGCTAATCTCTTGGTAGCCATGTTAATGTCCACTCAGAAGGACTGAGTACTTTTTTTGTATATTGTATATAGTCAAGGCTTGTGGAAGAGCTAGTACACTGAACAGATCAAGGTGTAAGAGACAAATACAGGACGCAAAAATGCATACATGGGGTTGACAAGTTGGACACAGAGGATGCATGGACTGGACAAGATGGATACAGAATGAAACTCCAAAGAGCCAAAACTGGAAAATTGAAAGGAGGAGGGACTTGGGTGGGGTTAACAAGGTTCGGTTTTAGATTGGGGACGATCTGAGATGGTGGTGAACAGTTGTCTTGAAGACCTGGAGGGAAGAATGAGATTGAAGAGAATGTGGAGGTTTCTTCCGCAGGTGGGAAAAAAAGCGGAGCAAATGAGTGGAGGTGATCAGTGATCCTGGATTTAGGGAGTTTCACCAGAAGGTGGTTGATGGTGGACCATGTGTGGCTTGCAGAAATCTGGGGGAGGGGGGGGGGGGCAAAGCATGGAAAGAATAGAGGGTGCAAGATCAGAAAGGAGCCAGTAGAAGACAGAGACCACACACCAGTCTGCAATGGCAAAGTGATAAGCTCATAGACTCAGCTTCATTGTGGGTGAACCCATTAATCTTGAAGGCCTTGGTTTCCACAGCATCAAGCTGAGCAAGATGTAAGGCAGGAAATCCACCCCATAGAGGTGGGCACTGCTCCATCAAACTGCATATGAAGGTCTTGTAGGTGGATAGAAGTTCAAGTGTGCCAAGGAACGACTTTTTATGACAGAGGATACCCACTCAGTGCTGAGCTTTGGAAGCCAATGTTGAAATGTGGTTTGCCCAAAAGAGATCATGGCTGACAGTGAGACCCAGGAATATGAATGATTGAACTTCCTCAAGAAAGTTGTTTAGAAAGTAGATAGGAGGCTTTACCAGATGGTCCTTTCAGAGAGAGATCGTGAGAGTGTGAGATTTGTGAGTGAGTGTGTGAGATTTGTCAGGATGTGAAATTATTCCAAGTGTTTGACCAGCTTGTGATTTTCTTTACATCTGAAGAGAGGGAAGAGGCGGCAGCCTGCCTGACTGAAGGATGAGGGATGTCATGGCAGACGGTGGATTCATCAGTAAATTGATAAAGAGGATTTTCCAGAGAGTCAGTGAGATCATTGATGAAGATTAAGAATAGGACTGGGCCCAGAACACTTCCTTGGGGCACGTCAGCCTCGACAGGGAGAGGAGATGAAAGGATTTGGTTGAGTGCCACACGTTGCCTCAGAGAGGAGAGGGAGTCAGTAAGCCATGTGTGGAGTTGGACTTGGATATCACAGGCAGACAGTTTGAAGAACAAGGCTGTTCCAGACTGTAACAGACTGTAACAAAAGCATGAGATATGTCAAGAGAGATGGCCCTGATCTCATGTTTGACATTAAGGGCTTCCATCCATTGTTGGGTGAGTAGAAGCACAATGTCCAAAGTGGAGTGACCTGGTCTGAAATCAAATTGGTGATCTGAGATGAGGTTGTTGGAGAAAAGATCACTTTTTGCACCTTTATATGTAATGCAGTGATGTTGTTGGATTTCTAAGCAGATGAAGATAACCAAGTGCAAATGACAAGGTGTCGAGGTTAGAGAGAGGAAGTGCAAGAGCAGCAGAGCAGGTTTTTATTAGGAGTGAGCTGATGCCATCCATTCCAGTAGCAGCATCAGAGTCGAGGATTTAAAGAACCTTCTCCACCTTCTCAGGTGCAAAAGGCAAGAGTCCAGGAGCAGCTTGGTATGACAGGTAATGATGGGTACTGAGAGAGAATGGTTGGAGACGCAATATTTTGAAGCAAACACAGAATTGAGGTGTTCAGCCTTCTCACGAGCGGAGTTGGCTGTGGTGCCATTTGAAGAGATGGAAGCACAGCATACTCTAGAAACAGGCTTAACAAGGTGCCACCAGGTTTTAGAGGAGGTAGACAAGTTTGAAAGTTAATTCTTGAGGTTGTACAGATGTTGTTTTCTGGCTGTCCTGAGAGTGGACACACACTTGTTGTGGACTTTTTGGAATGCACTGAGATTGCCTTCGGTCGAATTTGCCTTCCAGGAAATGAAGGCAAGTTGTTTCAGAGCAAATGCCTCACCATCGGATTCATTGTACCATGGGTGGAAATAAGGGAAGGATAATTGAAGACGAGATGGGATGCACCTGTGCATGAGAGAGAGCAGATTTCTGTGAAATAATTCCCAGGCTGAGTTAACATCAGGGACAGTATATATGGGAAACCATTCCTGAAGAGAGAGGGCTGCTTGCAGTCCCTGCCATTCTGCTTGAGCAAAAGACCAGACTCGCCAGCATTGAGGAAGTTCTCTGAGAATAGCCAGAGAGATGTTGACTTTCACAAGCACATGATCAGATGAACAAATTGGAGCAGAGGAAGAGCAGGAGACATTTGTGGGAAAGTTAATCATGACCAAGTCCAGTGTAGAGGATTTGCCATTGGGAGAAATCCAGATTGGAAAGTTTACAGATTGAGTCAGTCTCATGAAGTCACAGAAGTCCTTTGCTGAAATACTATGGCTGGTGAGAGAGGTACCAACACCAAGACAAGTTGCATGGTGACAATTAGAATCAGGCTTCTATCCTCCATTCAATCAGGCCTACATTGGATAAGTGGTTAAAAGTCTGTCCATGTTGAGAGAGGGAGAGAGAGAGAGAGAGAGGTAGACGTAGATGTAGATGTAGATGTAGATGTAGTCATCACTGTTAGGGGGATTGTACAACACACAAATGAACAAGAGATGAGAGCGGAGAGGACATTGCAGCCACAGATACTCCTGGGGGTTGGGAAGTGTACGTTCACTACAAGGGCAAGGGGAAATTAAGTTCTTGGTGTAAAGAGCAACTCTGCCACTGGGGTGTGGTTCAGGCTTTTCAAATCAGAGGAGACAGCAGCCGCGGAGAGACACTAAGGAGTCAGCGATGTCCTGTGGGAGGAAGGATTCTGTAAAACAGATGATGTCTGGTTCATTGGCAGTGGCTTGGATTGAGGGATCTGTCAGGTTAGAGCAGAGACCTCAGATGTTTGAGGTCCACACAGTTAGAAATATGGGGGGATGTGTCATCGGGATGGTGCAGGATGGTGGGGTGAGGCTTTGCAGGGGAAAGAATGAGGCTATGGGGGTGGGGGGGGTCATGGGGTGTGGGGGAAAGTTTGAGGTGTGTGTGGTGTGGGGAAGATTTGAGTTTGGGGGTCTGGGGAAGGTCTGTGTCTGTGAGGTGTGGGGAAAAGCTTGTGTGTGGGGGGTATAGGGAAAGGTTTGAGTGTGTGTAGTGCAGGGGAAGGTTTGAGTGTATGAGATGCAGGGGAAGGTTTGTGTGTCATTTGTGGGCAAGGTTTGAGTGTGTCGTGTGTGGGAAAGGTTTGAGTGTGGGGTGCGGGGGGAGGTTTTAGAGGGTGAGGTGAGGGGGAAGCATTTATGGAATGTAAAGTGTTTTGTTTGTTCTGATTGATTGAAATGAGGAGAGGAAATAGAAATAGGAAATAGGACAGGATAGTGTTGAGGAAATAGAAGCAAGGTTTTAGATATGCAGTACTGATTTAGATATGTGGTCCATGAAAAATATGTCATGACTGATGGTGAAAGCCTAGGAGCTCGAAAGGCTACCTCTCTACCATATATATTTATCACCAAGTTGTTGTACTGAATTTACCCAGAGATCTTTTTGATGATACAGAATGAAGTAGAGTGTTCCGAGGTAGAATTAAGTTAATGTTTGAAGTAGTTGAACAGTTTCTGAGTATTTTCGGATGAGGAAATGGAGATCCATCTCTCCATTGGGACCATATTCTGAACAGGGCGTCGGTCCTGCCGAAGCAGTCTCCTGGGTGATTGGGCACAATCCTGGACAGGTCGAGGAATGGAGATACAGGAGCAGATGCTTGTTTAGTTCAATCTTGGGGAATGTTTCAACACATTGGAGTGTCACCAATCCATCTCTCTAGGTCTTCCTCGGTAAATGTGAACTTCTCATGGTCTACAAGTCTTTTCTCCATATCTCAGTGGAGT
Organism: Eptatretus atami; assembly: GCA_035128595.1. Classification (NCBI taxonomy): domain Eukaryota; kingdom Metazoa; phylum Chordata; class Myxini; order Myxiniformes; family Myxinidae; genus Eptatretus; species Eptatretus atami. The sequence goes on from CM068958.1 coordinate 138,207,740, forward strand.
ACTGATCATTCCTATATGTCAGTACCCCATACCTGACCCTCCCTTTAGATGTCATATAATCCAATACACTCTCACCAGAGACATGATTAATGGTATTTTGACTTCCTGCCACCTCTCATCCAGTCATATTCCCCCTGCTCCTCTCTTCAAACCTCCACAGCCCCTACACCATACACTTGTTCTGCCAGTAACCCTCTCCTCATTAGCCTTCCAAAATCCACACTGAATACTCAATGACACTTCTTTTTTCCTCATTTTCTCCCAACTGTGGAATTGTTTCCCCAAGTCAATACAATCCCACTCTTAACTTCAGGGTTTTATGATGGCAGCTCACCACCATCTCATGTCATTTTGTATTCCTACCAATGATGTTTTCTACTCATGGTAATGCTCCCCACGTCCACCCCTCTTACTCTTTTTTTTTGTCATTCTCCCGTCCTCTTTTCCTGTTTATTCATCCAAATATGTGTTTATACGAGGTTGTTTCCCCACAACCGCAGCCTACTTTTATCATGTTCTTTTTTTTATCTTCTGTTATCTTGCCCATCCATGAGCTTATATCCTAACTCCATATTTTTGTCGACAAAAAAGTAATACAGGGCATTTCTTCAGCAGTTCAATATGTCTTTGAAGTAAACTCAGAGCAAGCTTGTTCACAGGATTCAATCTTTATACATGCTAGCTTACGTGAAGCAGAGCAAACTGAGATGATACCGCAAGAAATGTAATTATATTGATGTTTTCTTTTTTTTCCACCTATTCTGATCTTTCTCTTCAATACATATTCAACTTTGCTTTACGCACTTGAATTTTTGCTTTACACTTCACCACGGTACCTGAAAAAAATTGAGATAATTATTTTTTGACACGATCGAGATTTTAACAAACTAGGTGTTTAATGCATGATTCTTTACCATGTATACAGTTTTGTTGTTGTTGTTGTTGTTGTGTGTTTGTGGTCTTTCTAGACTGGTTATTTTGATTTATTTTATGAAGGTTTTTTTTCTTTCAACCCAATTTTTGTTTTATAACTTCTTCAATTCCCTTCTTACGGCATTAAACTTTTAAACGTGTGTTAATGTAGTCAGAGAAACGATTTTGCTGTGACACTGTCTAAATCCAAGAGCTGGAGTTCCAATTCATTGTTGATGTCATTGTCAGCTGGTGATGAATGGATGGCTCCCAGTGTCCACAGCTTTGGATTTTGAGGCCCAGCTCTGGGCTGAGACGAGACCACGGATTTGCCATAGGTCGGCCACTTGCTGTGCCATAATAAAGTGGCCAAAAGCTCAGCTGGAGGCCATTTCTTTATTGGACTAAGCAGCAGTGAGCTTATCCTAATCCTCTTCTTCTTTTACCTCATATAGGAATAATAATAATGCTTCTCTGAGAGAAAAAGGAAAAAAAAAATCTTCTAAGCCTAGAAAAAATGCAGTAATGTGTGTGAAACTTAAAAAAAAAAAAGATTGTTTCTGCATGTCTGTCTACAATGTGTTGCAGTCCTATTTCCATCTTTTTTCTTTTCTTTACACTTTTCTAAAAGTGTTTATTTTTGCCTTTTTATTCTTTTAGTCTTTTTTCACATTATTATGTTTAATATTGTTTCAATTTTTATTTTCCTGTCTCAAGCCCATTTGAAATTTTTGACATGTATTGAATAGTTCTTTGGAAATTATTTTTCTTAGCTGGTCAGAAAACTTGTAAGTTTAGGAATTGCTTATGTCATGGAATCGAAAAGTAACGGAAATAAATGAAATTATGATGATAATTTTGCAAAATTTTCAGAATAGTTTTGATGTTTATCATGAAACAATGCACTTCATACTGCCATCATTGCGTGGACATAGTCTACTAAAATTTTATTTCTTCCTTGTGATCTTTGCTCCACCCTCCAGATGGCTCAGGTGGAATCAGACGTGGGTTGCTTCAAATCTTTGCAGGAAAAGCAGACTCTTGAGGAAATACAGCGGCAGCAGCAACGATGGGATCAGCGTGAGCAGCAGGTGTGAAACGGGATACTTGCTTACTGGACACGCACTTCACCTTAGTCTATCCCACGCTCTCAAGTGATAATCCGTTACTTGTCTGCTGGAGATACTTAGGTGGCCTCAATTTATTTGGTGTCTTTGCGTGCATTCTTTTGGAATACCTGCAAATTATTGTTCTTTGGTAAAATGGAAATGATTGTTGATTTGATTTTCTTTGGTCATACAAGTTTGTTTTTAACTCTTACCTTTTGCGTACACATCACAGATCACTTCACTTTAACCGTCTATTTAATGTCAGGCATTTCACTTGAATGTCTTGCTTTTGATAGTGTTGTGTTGTTTCAGTTCTGTGTAACCTTCTTATTGATGTTGATATTTTCATGTTATAAGCTCATTATTGGCACCGCAATCATGTTGTGCATTATGAAGTCTTTACAAATTCTCAGTTGAATGTGTTCATTGTCATCATCGCCCTATTGTACTTCCACTCAGTATCCTTGGCTTTGAGCCCAAACTCCATCATGTCATCATAATAATATACTGGCGAGGGCGACAGTGGCTTGTTGGTAGTTGGGATGTGAGTAAAACTGCTGCTATGGCAGCTTATTAGACTTAAAGTGGGGGGAATGGTCCATTATTTTGGCATAATTATTGAGCTCATTAGCCTTGATTTTTGGTCCAACATTCAATCGTAATTAAACTTGTCTTTAAAACCACCAAGAAAAAGTGACATTTGGGTTAACAAACATATTTAGGACTCGTTCCTCTCTGCCAAGTTGATTAATTTGAAGTAAAATCATGCTGTGGTTCAATTTGAGCAAAAACTGATGTTTAAGTCTTTTCAATACTACCCCGATCACGAAAGCAAAGATTTACTAAGAAATTGAAAGTGATCAATTGCATGGCGAACAACAATCTGTCATGTATGACTCGGAAAGTTGATGATGGGTAGGTAGCTTTCAATTGCAAGAGTCAGTATTTTCTTGCTGACTTTCCAATTTATGTTCATGGGTTTTGAATTTGTTTATATGCAAGTTTTCTGAGTCAACAAATCATGTGATGTCAAGTGTAATTGTTTGTAAACAAATGTAAATTTATTCATTTCTATTATTACATTCATACATAAAAATGACAAATTAAAGCTGGCTTCACTCTTTTCATTGAAACTAAAAACCTTTTTTTTTCCATAAATTTACAAATGGGGTGTTTAACCAATTAGACCTTTTGCTTTCTCCCATTAGATGGCAAGTGACGACCAGGATTGAAAAAGAGCGAGAAACTGAGAGTACCGAGACTGCATGGGTATACAAGGTAAACAAAATGCAAGGCCATGATGGAGAGACTCACATTGCTGCTTATTTTTTTATCCATACACAAGAAATGGGAAGTTGGCAAAACTCTTCCCTTTTCTTAAGAGCTGTCTTTGACCATTCTATGATGTTTTTTTTATTTATTTCGCCTTTCCTTTTGCTTTCTTTATTCTTCCTCTCCCGCAAACTCGACACTTGATCTAGCTCAGTAAAACGCCATGCACAGCAGGGAGTGCCTGACGCTGGGCACGCGTACCGCCATTTTAACTCCTGATTGTGTTTCATTCCGGTGGGGGGAGGGAGGCTCTAAGGGAGATGTGGAAAAGCAGAAGAGGGGGGGGGAGAAGAAGTGGAGGAGAAGGATGTGGGGAGTGGTGTGCGGGTGGGAGCCAGGGGGAGAAGACAGGCAGCTGATCTCAACAGGGTTTCCTGTGCCCAGGCGGCCTTGGATTGTGAGAAGAGCAGCTATTGGAGTTGACTCTGTGTATGGAGCGAAAGGCGATGTGCAGAAGGACAGAGAGAGAGAAGAAAGAGAAGAGAGAGAGAGAGAGAGAGCACAACAGTGACACCGATCGAGTGGAGGCGTCGTGGTGGCGGCCTCATCTGGCCAGCCATTGAGCAACGCGGGCGGCGCCATGATGTGCCACGGCCCGAGCGGGATGGCGCCCTGCCGCTTTCGTTTGTCGCAGTGGGGAAGCACGGCTGCAGGCGGCTGCTTCTTTTTCGGTCCCAGCAGGAGCAAGGCAAATGTGGATCGCGATGAGAGAGTGAGGGAGATGGGGGGGAACAGGCGGCATGCTGCGCTCTGGGACTGGTAGGAAGAGAGGGGAGGGTGGGAGGCTGTCAGCTTGAAACAGACGTTTTGTGGGCTTTTTTTCTTTTTTCTTTCTTTTTATATTAATTTTGGCTAAGATCTTCCTTTTAGCTGCCTTTTTCAAAAGGCAGCTGTTTTAGACCTCACACCCAGGCAGCTCTGCTTTTGCTTCCTGTGTGTTCGGCCTAGGCATATTGGGGGAATGAGACAGTAGGGGGTGGAGACGTGCCGCAGAGTGTGCTGGAAGAGAAAGAGGTGACTTGGGGCTGGAGGTGTTGTAGTAAGGTGGCGAGGTGAACCCTCCTTCATCCCTAGCCTTGACAGAAGACTGTTGATGGCGGTTCGGGTGCTGCAGGGAGCCAGAGAGATCAGGAACATGCACGGTGGTGAGCCAAAGGAAAGCGACAGAGCAGTTGAAGGCTGCATTTGGGTCTTAGTGGCCCTCCTGCTATGTCTGGCCTTCAGATGTTAGCAGGGGGATGTGGGGCCAAAATATGTACTATTTCTTTTCAACCTCTGCCCCTCCTCTCAGCCTTTGCAGATAATATAGTAAAAATAGGAGGTGGTGAAGATGTGTTGATTATATAAATAAATAACTTTTATCTTTTCCAATAGGGAAAAGGAGTAAGGATGTGAATTTGTTTTTAATTTTATTCCTCTCCACATCTGATGGCAATGGAGAAATCTGATTATGCGGAACCATAAGATGCAGGGACAGGCTAACAAAGGGCTGTCCTTTCAGGGCCTTGCAGCTTGCAAGGCCTCCTGTTGCCTTGCCCTGCCTCGGAAAAACGCTGTGGGGTGGTTCATGCCTGACGGCACCCCTGTGGTGGCGAGGCGCAGTGCGGCACGGCAGGAGAGAATTGGAATGAAAGAGCGCCGGGATTCACCCCTCTTTTGCAAAGCTGAGAAAAATAGTATTAATGAGAAAGAAAAAAATTTGTGGGGGAGTTTCACCAAAGTGCCACAATCACTGAAGATTGGGCCTGGTGATTGGCTGAGAGCGTTTTGGACACTGGAAGGAAGCTACTGCAGGTGGGCTACCTGTCTGTGGTGACACTTTTACTCATTCACCCTGCATCCCTATCTCAGATTTTACATTCTTCTCATACATTCCATTATTCCTTTACCCTTTCTGTCTTGAAATGACATTTAAACAGACAGCCTTCATTTCCCATTTTTTTTTTCTCTGCTTGATTTTATTTATTTTATTATTTTGTTTAAGTTGTTAGTTGTCTGGTTTGATCTCATAGAAATGCTTTGCATATTGCAATTAAAATGGAGAGCACAATTTGGTTTTCAACTATTTGCTAGGCAGGTCGGTTTTGATGTTCTCAACTGGATTGCTTACAAAAAAACATAACTGCAGAAATACATGGCTACATTGCTGGAGAATCATGTGACTTAATAGCACCACAATGTATATGCAATCATCATCCTGCATCCCTTTCCCAGTCATTGTGTTTCTCCCCAACTGTGTGATTGGTAAAAAAAAATTTTTTTTTACAAGAATTAATAGAAATGGAGAACAGAAAAAGGTTATGAAAAGCCAAATCCCAACAGTGCAAAGCATCTCAAAGACAGAAGGCTCAAAGAGAGAAGGCTCAAAGGCTGGTGGATATATTTTCAAAATACAAGAATCTGACAGCTGAACGGGCTTTGTGAGTTAATTTGAAAGTCATCTCAGTTGTTTCATTCTTTGCTTATGACTATGCAGCAGAGTGATACGACAAGCAAAATTCGAAAGTTATTTTGTGAATTTTTCTTTTAATGTGGTTGTTGTTCAAATGATGTTCAAACTTCAGATATAGTCTGGAACACTCAAGTTTTCATCAAACTTAATTTTGCAGTCAAATATATGACTGAAGGCCAGTGATGCTAGTTTCAACAGGGATTTTGGTGAATCTAATTTTCTTGTGATTAAACACAGCAGCATGAATTAATTAAATTGATTTCCCCATTGGTGTATTTGCACTTGCCTTTTTTAAAAAATCTCGGTACTTCCGTTTATTCAGTCATTATTGTGAACCTTATTTTCTTGTTGCGAGAACAGAGCCCATCATCCAAAAGTTCTCTTAGCCTCATTGCTCACGTAAAACAGGTTTTGTCCAGGATTTGTTGTTGGCCTGGCAGGCTCACCTACCTAATAATTGTAAAGTCATGCCATATTACCGTTTCACCAGCCAGGTGGCACCTGTCACAATGTCAGCCAGTGATCAGGTTGGCCCTGTGGAGCATCAAGCCAGACCTGCTGCTCTTTATGTGAACCAATAGTCCTTGTTACAGTGACTCATCACCAACAGAACACACCAGCCTGACATATCTTAACTCTGAGATATCTTATCCTGTCATGGCAAAGCCACCCTACTCTTGTTAATGTCATAACTTCACAAATTCATTCTCATAAATAACAATTCTTAACCTGATACAAAATGAAGAGCAAAGCATGAAAAGCAAACATGGCAAAATGTTCCTTTCAATTTCATGACATGCTTTGTTTTTACAACTTTGTAGCAAATTCCCAGATCTAATATTCAGTATTTTTTTCACTTAAAAGGGAAATATCTGTAAAAATGCCAACAGTACATAGCTTAGATGAACAAGCAATGGATATGGAAACACTTTGTGTGCTAAAAAATACACTAACATACACCTTTGACAATGTACAACAGCTGTAGCACCTTGGTACAGCACCCAGTTACCTGCTGGAGAGAACAGATAAAAGAGAATTGGTATCAACCAGTGAAGGATAGCCTCAGATAAAATGTAAATGTAAGCAATGGATTACCACCTAAGATACTGCACTAGCACAATGAAGCATGCATTTGTTTCCCGACTGTTTTGGTCACTTAAATACAGAAAGAAAGTGTCCATCAAGCCTTTTTAACCAATGTTTTCAACCAAACCATTTGAAGTTGCACGAATAATTTAATATTGTGATTAATTATTGGTGTGTGTGTGTGTGTGTGTGTGTGTGTGTGTGTGTGTGTGTCATTGGTTGTCTCCAGATGTGGATTTCAGGAGGTGCAACAGAATCCTCCTCAGGCTCGAATTATTCCACCTCTGTTTCGGTAAGACATCACAATTCATGGACCAAGCTGTGAAGTTTTTTTTTGTTCTCAATATTTTGTTCTTAGGGGTCTTTTCAGGATCGTCACTGAACCCCGGACTGCTTTCAACTGTAGTTTGTTTGTAGCAATACATTAAACCCTCAAATTGTCGTGGGTTCTAATATCGTGGCTTTTGACCAATCAGAGGCAACCAATTGTATTCCAATTTCATTATCGTGGGATTTAATTTCGACCAATCACGGTTTTTGAGATGAGGTGAGTCATTGTTTGCGTCCGTCCTGTGCATGTACAATTATCTCCCTTTTCAAGCCTTGTGTTGTTTTTCATGCATCACTTTTAATGAGCCCAAATGTAAAGCGATGGACAAAGTTAGTTGTGCCAAAAGGCAGAGAAAGGTTATGACATTGGGCGAAAAGATTGAGTTGTTAGATCAGTTCGGTTAAGGTGAAAATGCAGCATCTGTGGGGAGATTATAGGGAGAACCTTCCCCATTGTTCTATTACTCATTCCAAAACCTTCATTTTCCTTCATACCTCATTTCCAAACCTTCATTTTCCAACTCCATATTCGAACATCATTCTCATACTCTCACTTTCTGACACCCGTACTTCAACTGCCATTCTCAAACACCCATTCTCAATCCCTTATAGTCTGACAAGCAGACTCAACCCCCCATTCTCAAACCCTTATTTTCCAACACCTAGACTCGAACACCCATTCTCAAGCACTTGTTTTCTGACACCCGAACTAGAACCCCCATTCTCATGCTTCATTCTCAAACAAACATTCTTAAACCGTGTCTCCTCACCAGTGTTTCAACTGAATAATCGCCACTTTAGCGTTGTAATGGTCATGGTTCGATGCCGTTCCAGCATCCAACTGAAATTGGATCAACAGAGGCGCTTCCTGAAACGTCGTAACCGATACGTAGGCTCCAGTTCAACCATGGCTACCTACACGTTCCACACCAGGAAAGGCTGATTTTAGAAATTAAAATTAAGATTCGACCTCCATCATGTAAAATTAGTTTGGAAAGCAGCATCGACCGACCATGATGCTGCGAAAAAGTATGCACCGCAGCTCATGGAACTAATCGAGGTGAAGGGATTTGTGCCAGCGCAGGTTTTTAACACCGACGACACAGGATTATTCTAGAAAAGGCTGCCTACCTCGTATGCACCTTTCTCTCCAAGCAGGAAAGATCGGCTCTGGGGTTCAATGTCGTCTTACCTTATCATTTTCCGATCGGGCAATACTGCAGGCGACTTCGTCGTAAAGCGAATGCTGCTCTTCCGTTCCCCGCTTCCCACTCCCCACTCTACACTATCCACTCTAACAGCATCTTCATCAACCCAAGCTAAGCCTTGTGTTTTCTATTTATGGAACAGTATGGTTTGAGTGCATTATATTCTTATCTTCACCCTCCTCACTGTTTTGTAAAAAAACATCTCGCTGTTTTGTAAAAATTAAAAGGTAAAAGTCTTGTGTTTTCATTTAACTAGCAGTGTACCCGCCCAATGAGCGATCTTGTTTCAAGCATGCAACACGTTCTTGTGATGCATACCTTCATTTGGCCGGTGTATCGGCAACTGACAGCTCTGTATACGCAACAAAAAAAAAATTACCTGGGTGACGTGCATGAAGCAAAAACATACCGACTGCTTATAATTCAAAATTTCTCACAGCAATGGAAAACGTGGGCACAGGAGTACTGTAAATGGAGGAGACTCCGTAATACCATGCCCTACCTGGATGCGGCGCTGCACGATACACATTTACATAGAAAATTTGCGTGGCCCCTACCCCCACCTTCCCGAGACCACCGGCAAAGATAAAAATATGACAATACATTAATTGGGGTCCTGCTGATCCTCTGTAGCAATTCTGGATGTAATTGGCCCATAACTGCAGGAGTAGTGCGACAAACAAACAAACAAACAAACCAACACACAAACAAACACTGGTCGGTGAATTATAGTAAGGATTTACACTGTGTTCATTTTATTTGCATGTTTATTTCAATGTTAACATGCATTGTGTATATCTTACATGTTTAATACCTTCACCGCCGTAGGTGGGAGATCATGTTTTCACCCCTTTTGGGTGGTCGCTAGACTACCGTTATTCTCAGATTTTCCGTCTGTCTGTTTGTATGTAATGGACAGCTCTGGAGGCCAGAGGAGTCAACCGATTTTGATGAAACTTGTACTGTAGGTCAACAGGATCTAGTTGTATGCTTTTGAGCACCGTTGCATGGACACCACCGTTGCCTAGCAACAGGACTGAAATTTTTGAAAAAATCCGAAAAATATTATATATATTTTTTTCGAAAATCAAAAATCGGCTCCCGCGCTTTTATGCGCACTATAATCAACCTCTTTGTCAAAAATATCAGCCTGATCCGTCAAAAACTGTATGACTAGTATGCAATTATATAGCGACCACGCATGTCGCCTCCCGGCTTGTCTGTCTGTTTGTTACTTGGCGAAATCTTCGATTTTGTCAAGTATGTTGGTCTGTTCCGTTTGTTGGTTTGTTTGTTTGTCCGGTCGTCTACAGCCCAAACGCTGGACCAGTCGTTCTTAAATTTTTACACCTGATAGGCAATCCACCTGAGACGGTCCGCGTCCAAACCCGTCTTAATCGGATAAACGTCACACAACGTGAAAACACATTTTTGGACATAACTCAGTGACCGGAAGTCGCTACGACTTCGGGTTGACGCCAAATTAAACTTCATTCAAATATATAAATGATTACTAAATGCATCTTATTACAAATTATGCATAGTTTTCGCAAGCGTATGACGTTCATTGTTTAAAAAATATTTACGCTCGTGTGCAGCCGAAACTACTGAAGCAATCGTTCTCAAATTTTAACACGTGATAGCCAATCTTGCTGAAATAGTCTGGGATCAAATCACGTCATAATCGCACTTAACGTCACGACATTACGTCAAAAAAAGGTGAAAACAAGCTTTTGAACATAACTCAGTAACTGGAAGCATAGCGACTTCCTGTTGACGCTAAAGCAAACTTCAATGGAATATCTAAATGTTTTAAAATGCATGTTAGTACAAATTATGCACAGTTTTCGCAAGCGTATGACGTCAAAGTTTTTAGCTATTGGCGTGATTTAAAAAAAATTGTATTCGTTCTACAGGTCACAATTCTTAACCGATTTGATGAAATTTTAACAGCTATAGAAATCCACAGTGCAAAAAGATATGTGACTTTTGGTGATGTTCAACATCAGGATCTGGATTCTGCATCACTTTATATTATCGCCCATTATAAACCAATGGGGAATTTTGTGAATTACACATGGCTATTTCTCAAACCGTTTTGCACTTATTATATTGAAACTTATACTGTCTATTTATGCATGTAATATTAACATGTGTACAAAGTTTGATCGAAATTGACCCACGGTCAAGGACAGGGTCACCCAAAACATGAAAAACACACATATAAAATACATATTTTTGTTTTACAACATATTTCAAACCTGATAACGGGATCGTAAAGCTGGTTGAAAAGCAATGTTCCTAGGTATTTTCAAATATTTTCTACGATCAGAATGAAGGCAACAAGCACCGATGATAAGTTGTTGAATGTCACATGTGGCTATAAATGAGTTGTGAAAATTTTCAATCTGCTGCCGTTACCATGACAACGCACACCTGATAATTGTTATTTGTGACGTCGCGTCATTTTATTAATGTACGAACAAATAACACCACACATTCCATGACATTACAGCTTGGACCACCACACGGAAAGGTCAACTAATTCGCCAAGTGTCGTGCTAAGCACGATTTTTCATTTGTTTGTCTGTTTGTCTGTGTGCAGGATTATCTCCAAAAAGTTGTAGATGGATTCGGATGAAACTTGGTGGACAGGTTGGGTGTGTGACAAGGACCAACTGATTAGATTTTGGTGAAGACCCGGATCCGGATCTGGCTTTGAGAATTTTTTAAGTGATTCTTCACCAATGAGAGATAGGATCAAAGACGATATGTAGCACGATATCTCAAAATGTTGTCGACGGATTCAGACAAAGTTGGTGGACACGTTAGGTGTGTGACTAGAATTAATTGGTACAATTTTGGTGAAGATCCAAATCCAGATCTGGAACCAAAATTTTTGAAGAGATTCTTCACCATTGAGAGATTGGGCTAAAAATGATACATGGCATGATATTTCCAAAAGTTATTAGGCTCGATATGTTCCACTGGATCGGGCATTGTGTGGCGGAGGTATGTGCTCCACCAAGTGCCCTTCTAGTTTCAATTGTAATGTGTTTATTTCTGGCTGCCACCCACCTCGTGCTATATTTTCTTTGAAGCCCAGGAACCGAACCCCCTTTTCCCACTGGCCCTTAGTTTCCACAATCATGGTTTGAACTATCGTGGAATTTTACAGGAACCTAACCCTCACGGTATTTGAGGGTTTACTGTATTCCCATGCATGGTTTTTAAGATCTCCGTAAGGCTCTTCTTTATCATGGTGGAGACTTCTAATACCTTTGATAGCTTGAGCATTGATGTGCAATTGTGTGCATGTACGAAGTGTTGGTGGGGGTCTCATGGAGGGCTGTCGTGTGGTTGATGTTGCGTGTTTATTACCCAAGTCCATGCCCCCTCCCCTTAAAAGAAGTGGGGAAAAGACAAAAACTACAAAAAACAAAACAAAACACAAAAAACACTTTTTAAAAATTGCATTTTCTTATTTCATCTTGTGTTGATAAATTGGTATGGTGTTGATGTGGCACAGCCATGATGGACTGAATGGCCTCCACCTGCATCCATTTTCCTTGTAATTCCTTGTGATCATTCCCATTGCTACAATTATCACTGGTACAATTTCAGCTTACAGGTTATTTTGACTTCATTCCTGAGAGCATGGGATTTGGTCATTTTCTTGATTTCTGCATTGTTTCGGCCAAAATTGCTGGGTACTGACAACTCATTCAGCAAGACTGTCTTTCTTTTATTGTACCGAAGTACTATATCCGGTCACAATGCTTTGTTTCGATGTTCACGCTTGAGGGGATCATCACATCTTACATGAGGGTTATTTCCTTGTTTTCAGTGATTGCTTTTGGTTCATGTTTCCATGAGTTTTCTGGAACTGGGATGTTGACGTTTTTGCAGATGTGCAGATGTCAGACCAGGCCACCTTAGATCTGTAACTTGCTGCAGGTACCATGTAAACCTGTACTCACCTGTTTCATGGTCGGGTTGTCGGCGACTAAACCGTCTCCCCCACCAGGTTTCTTGGTGAGGAGGGTGTATGATATGGACACCCAGCAGGATTAAAAACAAAACCTGTCAAAGGGCGGAGGAGCTCCTTGTGAGCCAATGGCCATCCATATCTAGTGCCCAACTGTGTCTGCGGGCATATTCCTACAGTTGGGTTACTTTTTTTTAGGAGTTTGGTGAAAGGATTTGCACTCCGGCCACCGTAAAACCCTTCACACCGCAAAACACAAAAACGCAAAATCTGAAAACCCACTTCATTGGAGTACCTCCTGTGCAGCTGCCCTCCACAGGGCAGCTCACCGGTTGACTAGATTGGGGCAAACCCTTCAGGACCCCCACTCTTCGATGAGAGGAGGAAAACCACGGGGTAATCTTCCCGGGTCAGATTGCGGTGGTGTGTGTTGGGGCGGTGCTGAGGTGTCATCCACCAGACGGCAGTCTCCTTGGGTTAACCTGAGGCGGTCCCTTCGGGTGGGTGCCTGGAATGTCCTATCCCTAAGTGAGGATGATCACCTGTCTCTGTTATCATCTGAGCTCAAGCGTTTGAACATCGGTAGTGCAGCACTCTCGAAGGTTCGGAGACCGGATAGTGGCGAGATCTTGGTGGGTGGTTACACCTACTATTGGACTGGTCACTCTGATGGTTACCATGCCCAAGGAGTTGCTGTAGCTGTGTCCATAAAACTGACTCCAATGATAATTGAGGTAACACCGACCAATGAGTGTATTAGGAGTGTATAATGAGACTTAGGATTCATCACTCCTTGAGTGTCATTTCCCTGGTCTCTGTATCTGCTCCAACTGAGGCGAATGATCTCACTGTGAAGGACACATGCTATACCATGCTCAAGTCTGCGGTTGATCAGTGCCCCAGGCGAGATACTCTTCGAGTCTTGGGGGATTTCAATGCATCGACTGGAAATGATAAGGATGGTTACGAGACATGTGTTGGTCCCCACGGGTCTGGAACTATGAAGCAGAATAGCACTAAGTTCCTTGACTTTGCAAGAAGTCATGGACTGAGGGTGGCTGGTTCATGTTTTCAGTGCCCACAGGCTCATCAATGGAATTGGTGTACCAACGCTGGTGGTGTGGCAATGGAGATTGACGATGTGCTCATTGATGGTCGCTGGAGGATGTTCCAGAACTGCAGGGTCTAATACAGTGCTCAGTTCCTCAATATCAACCACAGGCTTGTGGTAGCAACTCTGAAGTTGCAGCTTAAATCTGAGAGAAAGGTACCATCCCAGCCGAGGCTGGATGTTGGCAAGCTCAAGGATGACAGGGTAGCTGAGGAGTTTTCGAACAGGCTGAGTGGAGATTTGGGGGGTCTGGTTGCTTTGGGTAATCCTGAGGAGTTGTGGAGTGCCTTCAAGACCACCATCCGTGATGTTGCCGGTGGATGTCTTGGAACTCACCGTAGGGCAAAGAAGAATTTGGTCTCTCAAGGGACACTGGATACCATTGACCAGAGTCGCAGGGCCAGGCTTCATGGCAGAGCTAAGCTGTTCAGGGAGTTGAGGCGTAAAATTGTACGTGCACTGAGGGTGGACAACGAGGCCTATGTGCAAGGAATCTGTGAGGGGGTAGAGCATAACCTGTGGTCAAGTGATTCTCGTCCTGCTTACAGGGGAATTTGCACATTGCGTTCGTCCAAGCCCTTCCCTCGTTGTACTGCAGTGAATCGGGATTACCTCTGGAGGATTCTTGGTTTTTGTGGGGTGCCACCAAAACTGATAAATCTGATATCTGAACTATACTCTGGTACTGAGAGTGTTGTGTGATGTGGTGATACCATCTCCGACTTATTTCCAATTGTTACTGGAGTTTGTCAGGGGTGTGTACTGCCCCCCACACTTTTTCAGCGCTTGTATGGACTGGATTCTTGGGGAGATGTTGGAGAGTTCAAGCTGCTGTGCATCATTTGGGAATGTCAAGATCTCTGACGTTGATTTTGCAGATGATGCATTCATCTTTGCGGAGACTCTGGATATCTTTTGGGGGCCCTCGAGGTGCTGATTGAGGAGTCGAGCCGCTGGGATTATGGGTTTCCTGGGTCAAAACTAAGATCCAGGCTTTCAGTGACATTTTTGATGCTGATATCTTGTCTGTACCTGTTTGTGGTGAGGATGTTGAGGTCACGGAGAGATTCACTTTCCTTGCCAGTGATATTCATATCTCTGCTGGCTGTGAGCCAGAAGTCAATAGATGTTTGGGTCGTGCCTGGGGAGTCATGGATTCACTGGATCATGGGGTGTGGCGCTGTCGGTACTTGTGCAGGTGGACGGAAGTCCAAGTCTTCAGGTTCCTGGTGCTTCCAGTCTTCTTGCTCTATGGATGTGAGACTTGGACTCTTATCAGGGATCTGAGATGGAGACTTGATTCCTTTGGTACCAGGTCTCTTCAGAGAATCCTTGGCTGTCGCTGATCAGACTTTGTGTCCAATGAGTGGTTGCTGAGAGAAACTCAAATGAAATTTGTTACTTGTACAGTCCATGAGTGTCAGCTGCGGCTGTATGGACATGTGGCTCGTTTTCCTGACGCTGATCCTGCTCACCAGGTTATCTCAGCGAGGGAGCCTCGTGAGTGGAGGAGGTCAATGGCCTGACCATATACCTCATGGTTGGAGCAGATTGATCGGCATCTCACGGAGATGGGGATGGACCAGGCATCTGCCTGGGGGATGGCCAGACGGAGGCCCCTGGAGTACCAGCGGAAAGTGGATGCAGCGACGTGCTGCTCCGGCGCATGCTTCCATGCCTGATCTGGCCTGACCAGTGGATTACTCCATATACTTTGTTGTGCCTTTGAGTGTACAGCTGTACTGACATGAGCTTTATTTTACACCCCGATAGGAGGTGACCGATGCTCCCTTTTTCTGTCTTGCAAATCCTACACCTGTCTGATTGTCTCAGTCTTGGCATTTTCTTTAAGCCATTGGTATAGTGACCTTGCTCTTGGGCATTCATGGTGATTGGCTATTCCCAGTCTGTCCAACTATTTTGTTATGTCTCCCTGCCCTCGTTCTCCCAGTTGTTGGTCTCTACAATATCGGTTGATATTTTGCTTTGTATTATATTTTTGTCTTTTTTTGCAAGATTTGGGGCTGTATTTGTTGCTGTTTCAGTTTCATATGTGACATCTTCTGTTCACACCAGTCTTTGGAAATTTTTTGCAAGGTGGGTTAGGGATACCTTTTCTGGCTTGCTGTCTTTGTATTTGTCTACAACTTGGATTCGGTAGTCTGTTGAACTTTTCGTGTTCTCAGCCAATCCTACCTTTATCACTCTGTGCACTTAGTTGAGCTCCATCAGGCCGCTACCTCTTTCTTGTCTCGGCAGGTACATTTTTGCAATGTATTGATTTTTATAGAACATTTTGTGGTTACTCCTCCGTAACTAATGTGTCCCTAAAAAATGCGACATTGTCGGAAACAAATTGTCACATTTAAATTAATGTAAATAACATTTAATGTGTTCCAAGTCAAAAAAATTTGCACTAAAAACACCTTTAATGAGTCCAAAAAAGCATATTTTTGTATGTTTACATCCATTAAAATCCCAATCATAGAATAAAATACCTAACAAACAAACAAATGAAATAATAGCATTGTATGAATATCAATAAAGTGACACGGAAAGTCAAGTCCTGTACTCACCGACAATGGTCATGGATGGAGCTTGTGAAGGTGGAGTTTGAGGAAAATGGTGGAGGAGTGGGCTATTGTGAGGAGGAGGATCATCAAGCATAATCCACCTCCAAATGTCTCTATGTTGTGATGCTTAGTGGAAACTCACTTCACAATAAAAGAGCATAAGTTCACCGGGTGGATGCTGAACAAAAATTAAGATGGCACGCCTCTTTGCATCGTTTGCATCCTTACATACGTGTGCAGTAGATACGGTTTTTCTGTAACAACCGCCTGCAATTCTGTTTTGCCAATGCAAGTGGTTCCTAATTCTGTGAGGGGGGGGGGGGGGGAGGAAAGTCGAAAAATTCAGTGCACTGATGGGAACCAATGACGTTATGTGGAAACGTCACGACGTTGTTAGAAAAGTGTTCCCTTAATGGTTAGCAACGTTATAGCGAAACGATGTTGGTAGAGGTGACATTGTAGTCAAACTTACTATAGTGATGAGTTTCCTTGTTTTGATATCTGGTTTGTTGATTTCTGCTTTTGGCCAGTTTATTATTCCGCAGCTGTATTGGAACACTTGCACTGCAAATTGGTTTATGGCTTTGATTTTATTTCTCGGGGAGATGTATGTTTTCAGGGTCAGCTTTTATCGATGCAGGTATTCTTTGGTAACTGATTTGTGCATTTGTTTGTGACATATTTTGTGGCACTCTTCTACTCCAAAGTATTTGTGTGATGCTTCGTTTTCAATTTGCTGTATTTTTGTATTTTGGTCAATTTTTATGTTGTCTGTTGTTATTGGTTTACCATGTACGAATGTGCACTTGGCACAATTATCTAGGCCAAATACCATTTGAATGTAGCTGGAGTACCGTTTCACTAATTTCAGCTGTTCTGACAATTTTTCATCGATTGGTGCGAAGAGCTTCCAAACATCTATGTGCAGTTGATGTGTCACCTTCCCTGTATCTTTGGACGTTCCTCGATTGGATGTTCAGGTGTCTCCGTGTGCTTACTCAGGGGAGAAAGGCTGTCACCTTGAAAATTTTTGCATCGCATCTTCACTCCTCGTATTTTGATCTTTCCGAATGAATCTTTCCATCGATCTTTCTGCTTACACCTCCAAAACCCCATGAGTACCTATGGCTGCGCGTTCCCCTCTGCTCCCATCTCATGTTTGTCTGTGTATTGTACCGTCCTCCCAACAGTGACGACCTATCTGCATCTCTCTCTCTCTCTCTCTCTCTCTCTCTCTCAATTTTTAACTACTTATCCCAACTCTCTCTTCCTCATATGTGGTGATTTCAATTGTCACTATGCTAATTGGCTGGGTGTTGGTACCTCTCTCCCCAGCCATGGCACTTCAGCAAAGGACTTCTGTTCCTCCATTGGACTGACTCAATATGTAAAATTTTCCACCTGGATTTCTCCCACTGGCAAATCTTCCCTTCTGGATTTGGTGATGACCAACTTCCCTGCCAATGTATCTTGTTCTTCCTCTGCCCCAAATTGGCTCATCTGATCATGTGCTTGTGAAGGGCAACATCTCTCTGGCCATTCTCAGAAAACAGCCTCAGCGCCGGTGAGTCTGCAGTTCACTTGGGCAAACTGGAAGGACTGCAAACAGCAATCGCACTTCAGGACTGGTCTTCTATATCTACCCTCCCCCTCCCCCCCCCCAATTATATTTATTCAGCCTGGGAATTCTTCCACAGAAATCTGCTCTCCCTGATGCACATATTCATCCCATGCCATCTTCAATTATCTTACCCATCCTCCCACCCTTGGTACTCTGTGCTGAGGCAAGTGCCGAAAAACAACTTGCATTCTCAGATCGATTCTCAGTTAGACATCAGATCGATCAGTTTTGGTGGCACCCCACGAAGACCAAGAATCCTCCAGAGAGCATCCCGATTCACTGAATCAAACGCTTTACAGAGATCAACGTAGCTGTAAGCAGCCCCTGCCGAAACTCTCGTCTGCGTTCTCGTGAGGACCCGAAGAGCAAGGATACGGTCAATCGTTGACCTCTTTGGTGTAAAGCCTGACTGCTCTAGACACTGGTGCTCAAGCAGATGGTGTCAAACCCTATCAATAATTATCCGAGCAAAGACCTTGCCGGCACTGAGAGCAGCGTCACCCCTCGGTAGTTGTTGCAGTCTTTGCGATGACCCTTCCCTTTCCAGAGAGGGACAAAAAAGCCCCTCTTCCAGTCAGTTTGGATGATGCCGTGTTCCAGGCAGAGCACAGAACTGCATGCAACGACACGAGTGCAGCATTTCCACCATCCTTGAGAAGTTCAGCATGGATGCCACAAGGTCCCTGGAGCTTTACCCCATTTCAACCGGTTCACCGCAGCCTGTGTTTCCACAAACGAAGTGGGCCACAGTTGATTGGAGGGTCAGCAACAGGGATTGTAACACCCATGTCCAACTCGACAGCTGGTGGATCAGCCTGGTACAACTGCTCAAAGTAACGCCCAGCGGGCCTTCACTTCGATTCCTCTGTCAAGATGCCCGTGTTCCAGGCAGAGCACAGAACTGCATGCAACGACACG
>CM068958.1:138259352-138272505 GCA_035128595.1 Eptatretus atami
AAGTATATTGGTTAGTCGATTTTGTCATTCTGTTTGTCTGTTTGTTTGTGACTTTTTTTTTTATTGTTACTTACAAAATCGAAGATTTTTCAAGTATATTGGTTAGTCGATTTTGAGAGGGGTGGTCCAAATCGTTTTTCTTGATTGTTACTTACAAAATCGAAGATTTTTCAAGTATATTGATTAGTCGATTTTGTTATTCTGTCTGTTTGTCTGTTTGTCTGTCTGTCTGTCTGTCTGTCTGTCTGTCTGTCTGTTTGTCACCAACAGGTCACAATTATAAACCGATCGTCATGAAACTTCACCACATGGTAGAGTTTGTCATAAGGAAGAAGCGTATTGTTGTTGAGGTCAATAAGTCAAAAGGTCAGCATAGGTCAAACAAAGGTCAACAACTAAGGTGATATTTCTAAAATCCTCAATTTTCATCTGATTGACTTGAAATTTGAAGAAGATTTATATTTCATGTCACTGAATTCAACTAGCCCATTATTTTTGAGGCCAACCTGGACCAAAAGGTCAACATAGGCCAAAAGTCAACTTAGGTGAGATTTGTAAAATCCTCAATTTTCATCTGATTGACTTGAAATTTGAAGAAGATTTGCAAATCAGGTCACTGAATTCAACCACCAATTATTTTTGAGGTCACCAGAGACCAAAAGGATAACATAGACCATATTTCTAAAATTGTCAATTTTCATCCCATTGACATGAAATTTGAAGATGAGTTGCATACTTGGTCATTGATTCAACGATCAATTATTTTTTAGGTCAAATTTGTTTTATGGATTTTGCAAGTATCGTGCTCTGCATGACGTCTTCTTCTTGTTTGTTCCATCATTTATTTTAACATGACCTGGAGAGTCATTGCATCCGCTCCCTGTGTCTCATTTTCTGCTATTGTGGAGGAGGGGTGGCTGCCGCTTTGGACAGGGGAAGCTTCCATCCTATCGTCCTTGAACAACTCTACCCTCGGCTCGCTTCCTTCATCCTCGCTATCTTCCCACTGAAACGCCATCTCGTGCATGTCCGCCATTTTCCTGTATGTATTTAGTCTCCTCAGGAAAAGAAATTCCTTAAATATCTGAGCACGCTGCTATTAGCCGTGCTCCCCTGTCTGAATCAACTACCCTTGGCTCCACTAATCACCTCCCCAAAGAGGCAATGATTACCCAAATTTAATTTGAGATGTCTCCACTCTGTCACAAAAACAGACAAGGGAACAGATAAAATAAAATAAAATACTACCTTTGTTCTGGCACTTAGCTGTGTGTCTAGAGATGATCTTTCAGGAGCCTGGCGATCCTCGAAACCACGTAGCTACCATGTGGGAAACGCACAGCAAAATGCCGCCAAATCGCTCCTCGTGGTCACGTACATGAGGTAATTCCCAGACCGTCTTCAACACCAGGAACCACGAACCAAGAACCGCTGTGCAGTTTCTTCTCATGATCGAGATTGCCGAACCCACTCCTCTCTCAACACCAGGCCTGCTCACAGCAAAGGGCGCCACCTTTCTCCTTGATCGTACAACAAGGTGATTGCCAAGGCTCCGAGACAAGGCAAAGAGATGCGCTCTTCTTTTCCTTCTCTTCTCAGAAACGTACAAACTTCACGACCCAGCCGAATAGTCAATGGCTAGTGTCTTATTTTAGTATGTGAACGAATTCACACCAACACAACCAACGGGAATTGCACTGCCTTCTTGTCGTGCCGAGAGGAGAAGCCAGGGACATCCTACATCTTCTGACTGCCGTCTCCACACTCGATTATCCTCCCTCTGACGTCACAATGACCAACGATGAACCTCGAGGGTGTGGCCTACCAGCTACCGTTCTTGGCGGTGGGGTTTAGCCTGCCAATTGTGCTCCGACTCCGTCAGCAGCCTGGTCGGCCATTGTTGTAATTGCTGTTCTTGTAATTGTTGTTGTTGTAAAATGTGGTCTTTTTATGGATGGCTTTGTAAATGCAAAAACGTGGGAAAAGGTCACAGGGGGCAATCACATACTGGGAGAACTAACCTTAGACCCTACCGAGTTATCACAACACCACCCTCCATGTGGTGACACGTAATGACTTAAGCTGACATTTTCCCTACTTAAATTACATCGAGATGTCTCTTCCTCGTCCACGGACCATGCTATACTATACAAGTCTATCTTCACTATGGGATTCCTCCATCTACTCCCACAAACATAACAATATCTTTTGACAAAGAATAAGCAAGTCTTCACCAGCACCCTGGCCAAATTCTAAATTGTTGCCCGAACTCACCCCTACAAAGTCCAACCCCCTGAGTTGGGGCTCTTTCACACTCTCACCCACCATGGACCAGTAGTTTATGGTAAGGCTTGAAAAATGGCTGAGATAAGTCACAACAATTAAATGATAAAAACACAGAATTACTTTCCTTTGACGTTTGTTTATTTATTCTTTATCCATGCTCGTACAGCAGTGTCGCTTGTCTTTGTCACAGAATTCCTCAATTATTTCTGCGTCATTTTTTTTTTCAAGTTTTCACAATCTCTACTTCACCTGAAATCCATTATAAAATGGTTGGCTCTAGCGAACTGCCATCTTATTCCTTCTTTTGACAATACAACCTTGAAAAGGCTATTTTTTATTTGGCTTTACATTTTATTGTAATGAAAATGGTTGATTTACATGTATCCGGTTCGTTAAATACCACTGTGTATTACTTTAATTCTTATAATTCCAGGAATATCAATGTAAATGTTACATTTTTGGGTGATGCAGGGTAAATGTTAGATGGTTAGAAGGTGGTATTTTAGTTTGTCGACTGTTCGTAATTTATTCTGAGCATTCCCCCACAACCTACGGTAACTTGCTGGCAGCCAGAGGGTGGGCTGGATATATGAGCATCCTTTATATCAACTCCCTATGGCTGGCTCAAACTATCCATTGTTTGAGCTGGCCCATCTGATTGTTTGGGGGTTTCAAAGAGGGACTGGGGAAGGAGCATGGGGATAAACTATTGAAGAGGATGCGTCAGTGGCAGTGAAGATTTGAGGAGATTCAGAGAGAAACATGAGTGCTGGGAGAGTTAAGGCAGCACAATCGATACCAAATAGTATATAGAGGAGTTGCTTCCAACTTTTGGAGTTGATTCATCTCACAGCCTGCAGGCACAGCAATGCGTGCTAAGTCCTGCAATCGGATAAACTTGGTTATGGTTCAATGATGTTTGTATCTTTCTTGACGAGCCTGTAATTTGACTGTGTAGTTTTCACTCTGCCAACACACTCGGTGTTCTCCCACCTGCATAAACCACATTGTTGGTCTGCCGTTGATGCCCTCAAAACTCTTTCACCTGCATCAACAACACCATCTCACTACTGTGGTACTTTGTGTGCCCTGAACACCCCTATTGTTTCCCTGCCTGGACCCACTATGCCCTTTCTTGCTGATGATACCCCACAGGGTTACTTTATGTGCCAAAAGCTAATCATTCACCACTAGGGTACTGCAAGCAACGCTGGCTGAAACAGTCACCTTTTCTTCATTCTGTTGTTCCCAAACCTCACTCCCTGTGTCCTGTTCTCAACATCCTACTATCAGGCCTGCCTTATCTTGATATTATTTCCTAAAAATTCCTCCTCCCACATTTGATTTTATTTCTTCTACATTGGACATTAGCTTCCATTGCTTGCCCATATCCATTGTAATTAGTGATTATGTTTTTTGTTTTGTATACAAAGTCCAGGTTCATGGAAGAGCTCGAACATAGAGCAGATCAGGACAGAACAGGAGAAAAGGAACACTACAAAGATAAAGGGGAAACACACCAATAGCAGGGCTGAGGGTCAAATAGAGGGAGACTTGAGCAAATATCGGATGTGGTGAAAAGTGGGGGGTAGGGGAGGACGCACATGCCTGGTGTTGGCTTAATTAATGGTTAGGCTGGTGGGCTTGGGATCCTAGGGTCCTGAGTTCAAATCCCACTCAGATGTTGAATTAATACCAGGTGGGGTTGACTCTGCCTGTCATCCTTCTGAGGTTGACAAAATGAGTGCCTGCATGCTGGTATCCTGTGTCGAAGTGGCGACTCATCCAGGATTGTGTCCAATAGCCAAGGAGACTGCTTAAGCACCAACGCTCTGCACAGAGTATGGTCCCAATGGATGGATGGATGGATGGAGGACGCACTGGGTTGACAAGATGGATACAGAAGAAAACTTTCAGGAGGGAGAAACTGGAAATTGGAGGAACAGCTCAATTATGAGCCAATTCTCAAATCAGATATGTGCCAATCGTTAATTATTTATTATTCTGTGTCATTTGCTTTTTGTTCGACTTTTCTGCCGATAAACATTATTTGTTTATTTTCAAGGTAGCTCGATCACTTATGTGGTGCTATTCGGCTTTGAATCAAATAATTTGAAAGATAACAGGTTTCTGCTCAACCCATTTTTGCTTTCAAAGCTTGCTTTATTGAGAGCTCACTCCCCTGGTTATTGTAAACTCTCTCCTGGAGATTCATGGCAGTGTTGTAGACTACAAAATTATAGCATTATGTTTTATCCTCCAAGCTATAATCCTTATAGCCTAGTATATTTGTAGGTCTAATCTGGGAAATTGGAAAGGCTATGCATCAATTTTCTATAAAGACAATTAAAATGGCTGATTCGTTGTTATCAGAGTTCCTCAATATTTAAATATACCATCAGAGATGGGGAATCCCCCGCCATTGAAAAATCATTGAAATCAAATAAGCGGTTTTCCATTTATTACAAAAAACATTTTTTTCAAGATGGCCGCCCCAGTCGGCCATCTTGGATCCGGCCACGCCCAAAATCAATAGGGTTCTTCCTTTTCAGGTGGTACATGTGTGATCCAAATTTCAAATCGATATGGCGAAAAAACATTTTTTTCAAGATGGCCACCCCAGTCGGCCATCTTGGATCTGGCCACGCCCAAAATCAAGAGGGTTCTTCCTTTTTAGGTGGTACATGTGTGACCCAAATTTCAAATCGATATGGCGAACAGTTTATGAGTTATCGCACTCACAGCTATAAATGTTGACGCCATGCCAGCCAGCCGGCCGGAGGACGACTGCCCCAGTCGGCCATCTTGGATCCGGCCACGCCCAAATCAATAGGGTTCTTCCTTTTCAGGTGGTACATG
Organism: Eptatretus atami; assembly: GCA_035128595.1. NCBI lineage: Eukaryota > Metazoa > Chordata > Myxini > Myxiniformes > Myxinidae > Eptatretus > Eptatretus atami. The sequence continues at coordinate 138,264,498 of CM068958.1, forward strand.
TGTGACCCAAATTTCAAATCGATATGGCGAAAAAACTTTTTTCAAGATGGCCGCCCCAGTCGGCCATCTTGGATCTGGCCACGCCAAAAATCAATAGCGTTCTTCCTTTTCAGGTGGTACATGTGTGACCCAAATTTCAAATCGATAGGTGAACAGTATATGAGTTATCGCACTCACAGCTATAAATGTTGACGCCATAAATGTTGACGCCCAGCCAGCCAGCCGGACGACCGCCCCAGTCGGCCATCTTGGATCCGGCCACGCCCAAAATCAATAGGGTTCTTCCTTTTCAGGTGGTACATGTGTGACCCAAATTTCAAATCGATATGGCGAAAAAAAATTCTTTTCGAGATGGCGCCCCAGTCGGCCATCTTTGGTTGGCCACGCCCAAAATCAATAGGGTTCTTCCTTTTCAGGTGGTACATGTGTGACCCAAATTTCAAATCGATATGGTGAACAGTTTATGAGTTATCGCACTCACAGCTATAAATGTTGATGCCATAAATGTTGACGCCCAGCCAGCCAGCCGGACGACCGCCCCAGTCGGCCATCTTGGATCCGGCCACGCCCAAAATCAATAGGGTTCTTCCTTTTCAGGTGGTACATGTGTGACCCAAATTTCAAATGGATATGGTAAAAAACATTTTTTCAAGATGGCCGCCCCAGTCGGCCATCTTGGATCTGGCCACGCCCAAAATCAATAGGGTCTTCCTTTTCAGGTGGTACATGTGTGACCAATTCAAATCGATATGGCGAACAGTTTATGAGTTATCGCACTCACAGCTATAAATGTTGATGCCATAAATGTTGACGCCCCGCCAGCCAGCCGACGACCGCCCCAGTCGGCCATCTTGGATCCGGCCACGCCCAAAATCAATAGGGTTCTTCCTTTTCAGGTGGTACATGTGTGACCCATTTCAAATCGACATGCGAACAGTTTACGAGTTATCGCACTCACAGCTATAAATGTTGACGCCGCCCCAGTCGGCCATCTTGGACCGGCCACGCCCAAAATCAATAGGGTTCTTCCTTTTCAGGTGGTACATATGTGACCCAAATTTCAAATCGATATGGCGAACAGTTTATGAGTTATCACATTTCACAGCTATAAATGTTGACGCCCAGCCAGCCGGACGGACGACCCGGGTGATAACAATATCCCCCTTCTGCCACGCGGCGGGGGATAAAAAAATGCAATTTCTAAGGGAGTTCTTTCGCTAGTATTTTCTTCATCTTCTGATCCATTTTACTTATTTCACCACATGTTTTCTTCAGAGTTAATATTTTTGTAGACACGACAAATTCCCTTATTTTCTAATTTTGTCATTTCCGAGATTCCCATAATTTACTGATAATATAATGCAAGTTTTGTTCCAGCCCTTTCATAACTATTATATATAACGTTATTATTGCATTCCATTTGTGAAAATATGCCTGGTGTTGACTTATTGATTAGGGTGATGGGCTTGGGATCCTAGCATGCTGAGTTCTAAATCATATTTGGCTGTTGAATTAATAACAGGTTGGGTTGACTCTCCCTGTCATCTTTCTGAGGTTGGAAAAATGAATAACAGCTTTCTGGTATCCTGTGTTGGAGTGGTGACCTGTCGAGGATTGCGCCCAATAGCCAAGGAAACTGATTCGGCAGCACCAATGCTCTGCATACAGCATTGTCCCAATGGGTGGATGGATTTGTGAAATGACATTTCAGCTACATGAAATGCAAGTGTTATAAAAGGGTACATAGTGATGCTGTCAAGTGTTTTTTTTTTATGTATCTACCGCTCTTAAGGCCCTGTCACACCTTGACGTTTTAGCCAGCGTATGCCGACGTATGAAAAATTTGGCGAATAACGCCTGGCACACATCGAATACATTCTGGGTAAGTTTTGTATACGTTAAGAGCACGCTGAAGCACGCTGGCATACGTCGTAGTACGCCGAGCTCGTCGACAAATTTTGGGCATGCTCAAAATTTCTCGACGTGCTCGGCGTTGACTCACACGTTCCGCATACGCTGGCCATAAGTTGTAGGCACGTTATGTGATCGTTGACACACGTCGACACACGTTACTTGTAAGTTACTCATAAGTCGAATACGTCGAGGTAATGTCTAGCGTACCCAAAACTTATTTCTAACCTATGAGTAACGTGCTTTGAACCTATGTGTAACGTATTTCCAACGCATATTGACGTATGTAGACATATTTGACGTCTTCCGGACGACCACATAACTTACCAAACGTGTTTCTAACTTACAGCTACCGTATAATGGCGTATTGGCAGCGTTTAGGGGAATTGGTATATAAAAATGGGGTTCACAGGAGGACCCCGTCAGTGTTCCAGACTCCATGTTTGAGTAGATGTCCATGTCAGTAGTATCACTAGTAGTAGTAGGTGAGCGTGTCAGTAGTAGTAGTAGTAGTAGGTAGTAGTAGTAGTAGTAGTGGTAGTAGTAGTAGTAGGTCCATGTCAGTAGTAGTAGGTGAGCGTGATGGGGAGGTGTGGGTGATGATGGATCCTCCTTGCGTCCGCGTCCACGGCCACGCGAGGAGACTTCTTTGCAGCATTCTTCGAAGTTTTCTTCGGCATGACGGTGATGTTGACACTTCGATGTCTAGTGCGGTTATGATTTGAATCGTCGAGTGGCAGCCTTTTAATAGGCTACGCCACATGATCGTCGGCGATACGCTGCCGCGCTATGCATAAGTTAGACTATCGTTGGGCATAAGTTGTGAACGCCGACAACACGCTAAGCATTCTTTGGTATAAGTTATCTATAAGTTATCGAAAACGTTCTGTGTACGTTACTAATACGTTATGCATACGTCCAACACGTTATTATACGCCCAAAACTGAAAAAACCAACAATAGTTCAGTGTACGCCAGCGTTTTAGATCAATTTTGATACGTTGCCATACGCTGGCTAAATCGTCAAGGTGTGACAGGGCCTTTATGTAAGGCACTAATAAATGTGATTGTAATTGGCATGTTTGGCACATCATCGGCAGGGGTGATGACATGAGTCAGTCGGTGTGGAATCAAAACACCTTTGAGAATGTGATAACTTTCCAATGGATGCTGCTCTGAGTGTGTGCAGATTACCTTTTCTGCTGTGTCTTTTCTCACGAGGATCGTAAATAGCAACACCAAATTCCCTCATTGGTGCATAGTGTTGTCATTTCTCAACATAAACATAAACATATTCATATATAAACAAGATACTTTGTTTTCATCACCAGCCTTCTAAGAGAGACAGAGCTAAAGTATTGAAGCCACAGAAAACCGGATATGTAGACAAACACCTAAAGACACTGACACAAAAATGAGTTAGTCGAAAAACAGAGGATAAACACAAGCAATTACAAACTTCCAGGTAATACATACACTTTGTTTAATTTTGTCGACTCAATAATAGAAACGACAATACTCGAACCTGTAATCAAAATATTCCTGCCAAACGAGGCCTCAGGTATGATGGTGAAAACCTACCTCTCATAATCTCCCTCTCGATACTGTAAAAGTTTATGTTTTCATAGTGAGGAAAACTTCATTATTTTCCTCTTTTTTTGTTTTTTTTTCAAACTGAAACACTCTCGTGCCTGAATCTTGCATCCACTATCAACTGCCGGCTAATTCTTTGCTTTTCTTTTTTCCCCTTTGTCAAGGCATGATGAGTTGGAGCAACCACTGACGAAGGTCCGATGTGCATTTGTTCCTGAATGTGACAAGAAGCAACGGATAAACTCCCAACTTTCCAAAATGGTACGCAAGCACAACACAGAGCTAGAGTGGTCACATCATAAGGTGTGCATTTTTTTTTGTGTATACCGGTTCATGGTCGAGGCTCGTGGAAGAGCTGCAGCATCATGAAAGGGAACAAAATGGAAAGGGGGGAACACCAACAACAGAGTAGAAGTGAGAGTGAGATCAAGAGAAGAGGTAGAAGGACACATGTGGGTGAACAAGCTGCACACAAGCTGAAAGAAACACAGCAAGAAGAGGAAGGGGAACATGGGGATGAAACAGAAAATGAACAAACCAACTGACAACTAACAAACAAAAAGAGGTGAGGAAGAAGGTTGGGTGGGGGGAATCACAATAACCTGCAAAAAGCGAGTGCTTGGGAATTGGATAATTTGGGGGTAGAAGACATCATGAGCATCATGAGTATACTTGAGGTAATGGTGAACTGCTGTCTTGAAGCCCTGGAAGTAAGAATGTGACTGAACAGATTGGGGAAGTTGGTTCCACAGGCAAGTGAAAAGAGGAACAAATTTGTGGAGGTGAACAGTGAACCTGGATTTTGGGAGATTAACAAAAAGAGGGTGACTGGGAGACTGTGTGCACACTGCAGAAATCTGGGAGCGATAGAGCCAAGAGAGGGCAGAGGGTGCAAGACCGAAAAGGAACTGTTGGAATACAGAGAGGCCAGCAAGCTGTCTGTGATGCAAAAGTAACAGGCATAGACACTCAGCTTCATCACAGGAGATCCCAATGATTTAAGAGTCTTGCTTTCCATGGCATCAAGAAGGGCAACGTGTGACGCAGGGGCACCAGCCTAAAGGGGAGAACATTATTCCATCAAGCTGTAAATGAAAGCCTTGTAGGTTGTCAAAACTTCAGACTGGCCAAGGAATGACCTTACATGACAAATGATACCCAGTCAGCAGCTGGTTTTGTAATCATCTTGGAATATGGTCTGCCCAAGAAAGATTATGTCTGATGGTAAGGCACAAAAGTTTGATTGACAACCTCTTCAAGTGACTTGTTGAGGAAGTAGGTGGGAGGGTTTTCCAAATGATCCTTTTGGAGAGACAGGGTGCGTGTGTGGGATTTGAAAGACATATTCCGAGAGTTGGACCAGCTTCTGATTTTATCATGGTCCGTGGAGAGGAAAGAGGCTGCTACCTGCCTGTCTGAAGGATGAGAAATTAATTACATGGTAGAAGGTGCAATCATCAGCAAAGACAAAGGCAGGATTTCTCAGGGAACCAGAAGATCATTGATGAAGATGAGGAACAACACTGAGCCCAAGACACTGCCTTATCAGAGAGAGGAGATGAGAGGATCCCATTAAAAGCAACACACTGAATATGGCAGTGGAGGAAATCAGTCATCCATGAGAGGAGGTGGCTCTGGATGCCATAAGCAGAGAGTTTGCAGATCACTTGTGAGCCCGTTGGTCCATTGGACCAAATTTCCATTGGTCTTAACGGCCTTGCAGCATACCTGCCTGCTGTGTTGCTGCAGCATTAGCTTGCCTTTCACCAAGCCCAGATGTGCTTGGGCCAGGGCGGGGATTATATGTTCGTTATTATTATTATTTCCAAATCATACTGCTATTATTATTGTTGTAAATATTATTAATATTAATGAATGTATGCTTTGTTACATTGTTATCATTGTTTTTGTTTTAACTCTCGCCGAAGGAGGGGGTATTGCATTTGGGTCCGTTTGTTTGTATATTTATCTGTCTGTCTGTCTGTTTGTATGTTTGTCCGCACAGAACTTTAGTGTATTTCTCCGCAACCGCTTGTCGGATTGAGACAAAATGGTCACCATCAGAGCGACTACTCATGTGGAATGTTTTGTTGATAATTATGATGTCATTAGACACATGGTGTGGCAGCCATATTGGATTACACAAAAACCTATAAAAAAAAAAATCTCCAGAACGGCTGGACAGATCGAGGGGAAACTTCACACAAATGTTCCCCAAGCTTTGGGGATACCAGGGTATTCATGAATAATTGATAAGTCACATGGTCTGGCAGCCATATTTGATTGAGCAAAACTTTAAAAAAAATATTCTTGCTCTTGAACCACTTAATTAATCATTGTGAAACTTCAACATTATGATCCAGCGATGATGGGGAATATATGTTTTAAATTTCAACTTGATTGGACTCATGGTCTAGCAGCCAGATTAATTTAATTATTTTGATCTAGGTTATTTTTTGTTTTTTTGAATAAGGCTCATTGGCTGTGCTTGGATGGGTTTGAGGGTAGAGGAGTAGCCGGTGAAATGTGAATCCTATCCAGGTTCCTCCTGATGGCTTCATCTTTGCTTTTTTGCTTGTTTGGGTTCCTTCTGATGACTCTAATGCAGGACTGTACCTATTTGGTCTTCCATTTGATTTGAATTTAATCTATTTGAATCCCATTCTAAATTCAATTGCATCATAATAAATGTCATGGGTCAGGGTCAGGTGTCCGATCAAAGCGGGGTTGCATCAAAGCAGGACGTCTTGGTGCCCGGTCATCACTGCCAGCAGTTATAAAGTGGCAGTTCTAGTTATGTCTCTTATTAATTATGTAACACAGCAGACACAAATGCCACACAAAATACATCACACAAAACTACACAAACACCACACAAAACAAGTCCTGGCGAGGGTGATGACTGAGTCAATAATGATGACTGCATTCAGAAGCTGGTTCCATTTGTGAACAGTTTGGGTGTTGAGAAAAGTGCTTTTCTCTGTCATACAATATTTAAATATTTCTTTCTAATGATTAGCATGAGATTCATTAACAGATTCCGTTTACTGGAACATGGGAAGTACCTACAGTGGTGGGTTGTGCTCGGGCTCACGGCATGGGACATCGCCGAATGGCACCCCGACTGCGCTATGTGTCTCACCTCTCACCGAGGTGCTCCGGGTGGTCCACCCCAGCCTGTCCTCATAGGCCAGGTGCTGGGATTTCCTTCTGTATGCTCCCCACCAGTTAGTCAGCTATGGTCTCATATCCCACGAAGGTCTGACCCAATTGTGAGAATGGAGCATTGCAAGATGCAGTGTCAAGCGGGCTTGGGTTTTGCTGGTCCACGGCTCCTGTTGCGATGCTGATATGGCCTGTTTGTCCTGGCCCTACCTGGCTGCAGCTGGCGCAGGGTGGCAAGCCTTGACAGAACAAGGTTCCGCCGCCGGCTTCCCATGCTCGTACCTTGGTACACGCCATGACCGCAAGCCTGACAGTCGTTCAGTACTATGCTTTGCAGGGTCACCAGACGATCTTTCATATCGAATGATGACCTGTTGCAGCACAGACAAAATGCTGATGATGGGTGCAGCTCCAGTGAAACGCTGGTGCATGGCACCAGGAACTGTCACTGGACAGGTCTCGAGGCAGCTCGGTCAGCTTCGGACACGGTGGTGCTCGGTGTGCGGGGTAGATCCTGCTGCACAAGTGCTCCACCTCCTGGCTCAGCTTCACATCCTTGAGGCTCAAGCTGTTGTTTGAGCCAGGCCTAAGATTGATACCAGTGTTTTGAGGGAGTGGGAGCGAGTTCCCCACCCCCTTCTGTTGTGGGAATGGGATAGGGGTTTGACCAAATGTCACCTTGCGGCTTTCTATTTAGCCAATTGTTGAAATGTTCCTGGCAAGGTTCCAACATCCCCCCCCCCCCCCCCTTGCCCCCTCAGCCCTCTTCACCTGACTCTTCACCTCTTCACCTGATATAATCTGGCTTCACCTGACATGCTTGTCAGGTCAGGCTAGATTAGATCTGTGACTTGCTACAGGTATCATGTAAACCTTGTACTAACCTGTTCCATGGTCAGGTTGGCGGCGACTAAACCGTCTCCTCCACCAGGTTTTTTGGTGAGGAGGGTGTTTGTTTTTAATACTGCTGGGTGTCCATATCCAAAACCTGTCAAAGGGTGGAGGAGCTCCTTGTGAGCCAACAGCTATCCATATCTAGTGCCCAACTGTGTCTGCGGACGTCCTCCTGCAGTTGGGTTACTTCTTATGAGGAGGGGAGGTTGGTGGCAGGATTTGCACTCGGGCCACCATAAAACCCTTCATTCCGCAAAACATTCCAAAAGCATTAAAAAAAAAATCTGAAAACCCACTCCATAGGGGTACCTCCTGTGCAGCTTCCCTTCGCAGGGCAGCTTACCGGATGACGGGATTGGGGCAAAGCCTTCGAGACCCCCAATCTTTGATAAGAGGAGGGAAACCACGGGGTAACATTCCTGGGTCAGATTGCGGGAGAGTGTGTC
>CM068958.1:138275224-138306180 GCA_035128595.1 Eptatretus atami
CGCTGATCCTGCTCACCAGATTCTCTCAGTGAGGGAACCTTGTGTGTTGAGGAGGCCAATGGGCCGACCACGTGCCTCTTGATTGCAGCAGTTTGATCAGCATCTCAAGGAGATGGGGATGGGCCAGGCATCTGCCTAGGGGATGGCCAGACGGAGGCCCCTGGAGTACCGGCGGAAAGTGGACGCAGCGACGCGCTGCTCTGGCGCATGCTCCCATACCTGACCTGACCTGACCTGACAACCCGACTATGAAACAGGTTAGTTCAGGTTTATATGGTACCTGTAGCAAGATGATCATGTGTTACGCTTAAACTCTTAGTCAGAGGTCATGATGCTTCTTGGATTAATTGTGCTTGCTTATGCACAAACATCCACCAATGAACTGCAACGGCTGCCTGAATCTGCCAATTGTTCTCATCAAAAATGTCAAAATGAGATCACTGCTCATCATTAATGGCTTCTGGAATGCTTGTCATTCCTTCCAGAATCAATGTTTACATTTGTTCAATTCCAATGCCACAGTTAGTTCATTAGGCAGCCGAGTTCTTTTTTAAAGGATCCTTCAATCTCTTGAATATCTTACCTGGATAGGGTTGCCCACTAAATATTCAAGCAAACTAGAAGGACACTCGGTTGAGTGCACATCTCCATCAGGCTGATTAGTTTATGTTTTGCTTCAAGTCTGACTTTTTTGGCATGAATATGAATATGATTTGTTCGTTAGTCAGCACCTGGCATTGCCCAAATTATTGTTACATTTTTAATACATTTTTGCTTATATATGTTCATTGTCATCAATCGGTTCCAATTTCTTGGTCCTAGGAAACATCCATTAAACTTTGTGTTCATCTAGTTGTGCAAGAGGATGTTTTGTGTTATTTTTAAATAAATGTTTTCATGCTCAGTGCATTGATAATACATACATCACATGCAGGGAAAGGACATTAGGAGACGGTGCACTTTTACTTCCCTTAGTGCACATTCCCAGGACATTAGTATTTGACAGACAAATCAACACAGTAAATGAGATTTGAACCCGGTATCCTAGAATCATTCATTAAGTTCTCATATGATAATACCAAACAAGTCAACGCATTGGCAGCAAAGGGATTCATTGAATTTTATCAAAAAAAATATAAAAAATCAGCTACCAATTCCTATCAATAATGACCGATCAATCCCTTCCAAGGTCTTTTGCTGTGCTCTCAGCATTAAAGGGTTTCATCGAACGAGTGTGAGTAATTATTGTGAAATCCAACAACAGGTTACCAAACCCTTGACTGAAGAAGGATCTGAATCCTCGAGTTTGCACATCTCTCTCTGAACGCCACAATCAGCATAACTCCTGACCAATAAGTGCCATTCGTTTTAATAGCCTAACTGCTTTCCTTTCCGAGACATCACTTTCTTCACATTCAAAGCATCACGGATGAGCTCCTCGCCATTCGTGGTATTTTCAGATATGCAACCCGAAACTGGACAACATAGTCATCTGTACTAGTGTTGGAGTTTGAATCGATCCTTGTTCATCAGGCTCTCTCATGGTTGTTGTGTGCATAACGTTTTATTTGCGTGTAATTATTCTTTCGCTAACCAAAAGCTACGTTGGAAAATGCAGGTTGAGGTCATGTGTATCAGATCTTAGACCTTGATGATTCCAAAAGCATCATGCAATTCTCCTGAAAGATAAGGAGTGTTTTCTTTGAACCAGCTCAGCATCCTCATCGTGATTGGTGGAATATAGCGGGGCCATCTTCTCTTGCAAAGGAATATTCAACTCTTCCAAAGAAATAAAAAAAAGTTAATGAGAATTCATAGAAACAAAAGTGAATTGGCTTTGTTTGTGCTTGTATCCAAAGCTGTCAAATGTTGTTTTTCAAGCGGATATCCAAACAAATATCAGCAAAATGTCTCAACAGGCACTGCTGTGTCCCCCCAGGAGATGATGTTTACTCGCAGCTGCAAATGAAGGAAGAAGTAAAATGTCAAACAACATAAATTGCATGAATTTTTGCACATATTGAATACGTTTGTGGTAAATATTTTGAGCTGACTCTGTTGTTTGAGAGCAGTTGTTGGGGAGGGGGGAGGGGGAAGGGGATGGAAAACAACTCCTCTGTAAATGTACTTGTTTTTCAAATGGATAGTTTTCCTCATTTTATGGAAGGAAATGGGAATGTTTTTTTCCAAGTCTTCATTTGTATTCCCCTCTGAGCAATAGTTACCTCCGCCACCTAAGGTGGATGGAGATTATGTATTCACCTCTGTTTGTCTGGCTTGTTTGTCTGTTTGTGAGCAGAATATCTCAAAAAGTTATGGACAGATTCGGTCGAAATGTGGTGGACAGGTTGGCATGTGCAACAAGGACACATTTATTAGATTTTGGTGAAGAACCGGGTCCGGATCTGGACACTGGAATTTTAAAAGTGATTCTTCACTATTGAGACATAGGGCCAACAAAACGATACACAGCATGATATTTCAAAGAGTTATCGATGGATTTCGACGAAACTTGCTGGATGAGTTGGGGAGGTGACAATAACATGCTGATTAGATTTTGGTTCAGGTCTGGATGCAAATCCTACCTATCAGTGGGATTACAAAACGTAAACTGTTCAGCCTGGTGGAGGTATGCACTCTGCCGAGTGCCATTCTAGTTTTTTTATTTTTAGCTCACCTGGACTTTAGACAGGTGAGCTTATGCAATCCAGCAGTGTCCATAACTGAGTGAGTGAGTGAGTGAGTCAGTCAGTCCGTAAACACTTCAGTCATCATCGCTTGAACCAAACACACGATTTTGATGAAACTTGGCCACAAGCTTCCTATCTGATGCCTAACAAAGGTTTATTGACTGCAGCAAAATCTGTGCTCATTGAGGGGGTCTACAAGGGGTTTTGGACTACCCCCCCCCAAAAGAAATTAGGTATTTGCTCTCTTCTCCGAAACTACACACACAATTTAAATGAAACTTGATCACAACCTTCATCACCCATAATGTATCAAAGTGTGTTGACCACATCAAAATTTGCCTTCAGTAAGAGGTCTACAGGGGGGGGGGGGATGGGGGGTTGAACCCCCCAAAATAAGTATTTGCTCACTTCTCCAAAAGTACACACACAACTTCGATGAAACTTGACTGCAACCTTCATCGCCCGTGATGTACCTAAGTTTGTTCACGGCATCAAAAAATTCAGTGTCTCAGGAGGTCTGCAGGGGGTTTGAGTTACTTTTGCTCCTGATCCAGGTGAGCTTCAGGACAGGTGGTCCTATTTATTTTTTTTTTAATAATGTTTTGATCCCAGGTCCAAATACTGTGTGGACAAGTTTATTGTTTCTCAATGTCTTTTAATTCATGCAACAGTACATCAATGTCTCCCTGCTTTGTTGTCCTGCATGCAGTTTCCGTATGAATCGGCTTTTTCACCGATATCCTGATTGGAGCCGAGGTGAAGAATGACAAAATTGTATTTCATAAGCATTTTGATCGTGCAAATGTTCTGGAAGTGGTTGTCCATCAACTTCAGCATGTTCCTCTCGTGAAAAGTCTTTCACAGAAACTACATTATCTGAAGCAGCAACGCAGGTTGCTGGAATAAAAAAAATCTGGGAGCACAGTGAAATCCATTGGCCTTTTGAAATTGTAATATTAAAAGTATAAACCGATTACAAAGACCTTGTAATTAGTGCAACATCTGTTACATGCTGGTTTTCCTTTTTTCCTCCATTTGGCCGGTTGACAGACTCGATGATTGGTCGTGTTCTCCGTGCAATGTGCAACTAAAGCTCACGTTGGAACTTGTACATTCATGTTTTTATAAAACTCCAGAAAAAATCATTTGATTTAACATAGGATGCCGCAGAATTATAAGGGAAACCACGGTGCGAAATTAATTAGGTACCCAGTGATTCGACCTTGACAAGGACTTGGGAATATAATGGCTTTGCGACTTTGTTCACGTTCCGTTACTGAGGTATGGTTCTGTTTAACAGGCACATCAATTTATTTGCAGAAATGTGGCTCGGACGTTTTCAGGTTTTATCACTGGGTTTTTTTCTTCCTTTTTCGGAGTGCCATCTCGTTGAAATCGAGCATGCATATCATTGATTACGCGTCACTGTCCTTGAGGATGTAAAGGCAGCCAAATCGTCATATTCTTATTATTCCTCCTTACGGGAGGTGTCCACGAGAGGGCCAACTGTGCACAGCTTTGGTTCGTTTGATGTCCGTATTGCTAATCTGTAGTCATTAGCATGACGGTGCGACACGACCAGCTAATACACTATCGTCTTTGCTACGGTCGTGATGGAAGCGGCAAACCCTTTGATGCAGCACCCAGTGGATTAACGCATTCTGCCAGGTATCGCTGAGTTTTAGACAGGCAGCTGGGAGCTTGGAGGTAGTGAGCAGCCTTGAAAATGTGCTTTCAAACACATAGTCCTGCCCGGTATGAAGACGAGGGATCTGTGTCCTGTGCAATCTTTCCATGCACTCGGCTTCCATCAGCTTCATAAAGGAAAGAAGTGCTCGTTGCATTCCCAGGTGTTATTATTCACTCAAATTCAGGGTACCTCGGTCATAGGACATGAAAGGACATTTAACTGGAACAGCAGTAACACTTTCCATAGATAATTGAGGGAAATAAGATCTAATCATGCAAACGAGAGAATAAAGAAGTTCTTCTCATGCCAGGTGTTATTTTCGGCTTTAGCAAGTTGAAGGCCTTGGGTCTGGTCGCAGGACTTGCTCAGTATCGCTGGGCACAAAGCATCGGGCTGGTTTGATGTGGCGTTCTGCAGGTGTCCTGTTTGCATGCTCCCACTGTGCCTGTTTGCTCGCCTGCCTGCATACTCTCCTTTCTTCTCCGCATGCGCTGCCCATCAAATCAAAGGCTCAGCGCCGGAATCTCGTTGTGCTGTCTGTTGGTGCCTTCATGTGTGAATTTTTGAAATGTATTTATTCCAGTGTTTGTGCGTCTGTGTGTGTCGAGACAGAAATAGTCATCAGACCTGAAGTCTTAATGTCCATGAGTTGATCACCACCACAACTGAGTCTATTACATGAATGTATAGTTCACCCACAGTGCATTGGGAAGCGAGTAAACTTGTTCAAGTCGTAGTATTTCCATCACCTCCCTTCCTCTGTTTTCCAAAAAATGCCTCCGACATCACTTCTTCTTTCTTCAATTCATATTTCCACAATGAACATGCTTCACTCCCACCCAGATTTATTGTACGTAATAAATGGGTCATCCCATTACACAGCAACACAGCCAAGAGAATCGTGAATTGGAAAATCTAAAATATTATTTTGGTATTTGTTGTATGTGTCCTTTCTTTTTTTTTCAGAGAGAGAGAGAGAGAGAGAGAGAGGGAGAGAAGAGAGGAGAGAGATCCATGTATAGCATTGATTAACAAAACTTCAATAGGTCACAGTATGTAAGATCAAAAGTTGTTTAGCATTGTGAGAGATGGACAGGGGAAAAGGAGAGCATTGTAAGAGACTGATGCAAAAGTAAGGCAATTTAGAGGTAGATCATAATAAGAGAAGTGGTTGGGGGGAGGAGGATTGTAAAAGACACTCGGGTAACAATACAGTGCAGTAAAGCTGAAGGATTATTTTAAATAGGAGTTATTGGAGGATAGATAAGAATGATTGAGGTTCATTAAAGGATAGCGGTGAGATATCTGAAGGATTTCAGATTCTTCTTGCAATCCATTGTTCAGGGTGGCCTGAAAGTGGCTTTACGCCTGCTAATGGAGTCCTTGCACTGCAGACATCTTCTGTTACAGATATTAAACTATTTTTTTTTTCCTTTTTCTTAAGTTTCCATGGAGGATGTCTCATAATACTGATCAGTGGGAGTGCCTTGTTTGTTCTCTTTGTTCGAACAATTTATCAATTGTTTAAATTTAATCACGATCAAAAAAAATTCCACCTTCAACGTTCCATTTCTGAATGCGAAAACAACATGATTGTTTGACATGGACATGTAAATGGGTAATGATGCCAGTCCAAAAATGATCATAGACCAGCTTGCATTGGCAGAAATGGCTTTACTAATTAGTTTGACCACCATTGACACCAATAAAATCATGGACACAGCTTGTCATCCATCAAATCAGATGGTCCTGCTCTCACAATGGAATGTTTTCACAATGAACATGCTTCGGTCACCAGACCTGAAGTCTTAAGGTCCTTTGGTTGTTGTGACAAGAACAAGCTTAATGGATTTTGGTTAAGATCTGGATGCAGATCGGGCCTGTCAGTGGAATACAAAACGTAGACTGTTCAGCCTGGCTGAGGTATGCGCTCTCCGGCGTGCCATTCTAGTTTTTTACCTCCGCCACCAAAGGTAAAGGAGGTTTTGTTTTCACCCTTCTCTGTCTGTTTGTTACTTGCAAATTCGAAGATTTTTCCAGTATATTGGTCAGTCGGTTTTCTTATTCTGTCTGTCTGTTTGTCTGTCTGTCTGTTTATTGCCTACAGATCACAATTTCAAGCCGATCTTCACAAATCTTCACCACATGGTAGAGCTTGTCATAAGGAAGAATTTGAGGTCAAAAGGTCAACATTGGCCAAAAGTCAACAACTTGGGTGAGATTTCTAAAAATCCTCAATTTTCATCTGATTCACTTGAAATTTGAAGAGGATTTATATTTCAGGTTGCTTAATTCAACCAGCCAATTATTTTGGAGGTCCACATAGACAAGAAGGTCAACATAGGCCCAAGGTCAATAACTAAGGTGTATTTCTAAAATCCTCAATTTTCATTCCATTGACTTGAAATTTGAAGAGGAATTTCACATTTGGTCATTGAATTCAACCACCAATTATTTTTTAGGTCAAATTTGTTTTATGGATTTTTCAAGTATCGTGCTCTGCATGACGTCTTCTTCTTGTTACCTCCACCACTGAAGGTGAAGGAGGTTATGTTTTCACCCCTTTCTGTCTGTTTGTCTGTTTGTCAGTGTACAGGATATCTCAAAAAGTTGTTGACGGATCCGGATGAAATCTGGTGGGCACGTTGGGAGTGCGACAACAATGAACTGATTAAATTTTGGTGAAGATTCGGATCCGGATCCGGCTCATAGAATTTTTAAGTGATTCTTCACCAGTGAGAGATAGGGCCAAAAACTATATATAGCATGATATCTCAAAATGTTGTGCACGGATTCGGACGAACCTTGGTGGACCTGTTGGGTGTCTGACAAGGAAGAATTGCTTCAATTTTGGTGAAGCTCCGAATCCAGATCCGGATCTGATAAATTTTTTAAGTGATTCTTCTCCATTGAGAGATACCCCAAAAATGATATAGTACTGTTTGGAATGATATTTCAAAAATGTATTGGGCTCGATATGTTCTTGTGGATCAGGCATTGTGTGGCGGAGGTATGTGCTCTCCTGAGTGCCCTTCTAGTTTTATAATGTTTTGATAATTTCAGTGGCATTGCAACCAGGGATTTTCACGTCAATTGATGCAACTGCCATTTTTCGACCAGCGTCACTTCCAGTGGATCATGACACAGTAGGCAGACTTGGTGACGAGAAACACACCTCCCTCGGACATCCCAATGATCGTCAATCAGATATATGTCCAGAGATCATATGGGCCATTCCGTGTGAGTGATTTTGTTGTTTTCCTGTTGTGCAGTGTTGACAATATGTGCACGGAGTTGAATGACATTATCATCCATAACGATGACCTCACTGGGGTTTATTTTTTGTTTCATGCAAGATAGAGGCTCATGGAAGAGTGAAGTGATTTCTAAAAAGACAACATACTGACAGTGTAACAGTGGGGCCACAGTTGGAAACAATTACCAAAGGAATGAACGTACAAGAAATGAGGAGTTAGAGAGAGGAAGGGAGAAAATTCTTAGCAGCGATTTTGAAACAAGTAAGAAGGTTAGGTTAGGTAGGGGTAATGAGGGTAGAAATTATCATGGGTAGGGATGGTGAATTACATGACATGATGGTTCATCGCTTGCTTGAATCCCGGGAGGGACGAGCCGGACTTTTGGGCCAGAAGTATGACTACAGGTGCAATTATCTCATAGCTGTATCTGCCACCAGTCATGGCACCTCTCCAAATGATGATAAGATCAGTTCGGCCAACTTGCATACCAGTCTATACCATCACGAGACAGCCCCTCCAAATTGATCATGCTTCTCAAGACACAATTGTCATATCACTCTGAAAGGCTGTGAATGTTTCAGAAAGTGGGGATTGGGGAGCATTTAGAAATATTGTGCTTTGATGAATTTTGGAGCATTTTGGAGCATTTCACAATCTCATTTTTGATAATGCAAAAATAAAAATAAAAAATCAAACATGGCGAAGCCATATTAAGAGTCACCTGGCATTTATTTGGATAAGTAAATACATTATTCAGCCATAAATTGCTTAGGAAAACACTTTAATTAGCTTCTTTAAATGCTTTTTGTGAATAACATCATTCAATTATATCCCTGTCCTTAATTTCTCTGGAAGTCCAGTGCATAGAAGTTGTGTAAATGTTTTCTTTGAGGTTCATTGAGTGAAGTACACTACTTAGCCAGGGATACCAATTCAAAAGTATCAGTACATTTCTTGTGAACAGTCAGCATTGCTACAATGTTGAAATGACACTGATTCATTGATGATCTAGGCCAGTTTTTATACGGCAAGCAGTCAAAAAGGATCTCCCCGACAGCGTTAATTGCTTTATTGACGAGAATGAGCTTTAGGACAAGGATATTTGATCAAAGGATTATTTTTTCTGTTGGTGAGTCCACTGGTGTGTACTTGGAAGACATGCATCACCTAACTGACACCCTATAAGTGTTTACACATCATACAGATCTATTTGGCATTATCAATCATGACTCTCTCTCTCTATCGAGTGCAGCCTGTGGCTGCTGGTTGCATCATTGGTTGGGACGCGGCTATGCCACTGATGCAGTGTCCCCCTTACCAGTACACTGGTGCTCATTTTGCCGACCTCGGAAGGATGACAGGCTGAGTCAACCTCCTGGTGTATTTTAATTCAGCGGCAAACGGGGCTTGTACTCAGGACTCTAGGATCCCAAGCCGCCACCCTAACCACTAAACCAACACCAGGCTTATCAATCATGACTCATCTCACTTTATATACAGATGTCGCCGCTTTCAAATTAAATTAAGAGATGGCATTGCAATCAGTTCAAGTGAAGAGATGGTGCTGCAAAAATATCAAGGGATGGGATGGTGCATATAAAATCCTTTGCTTTGCTTTGCCCAAAAGTAGGGGGGCTATATCCCACAGCCCCTACCACACACTTCCATGACCGCAGACTCTCCCACCTCATCTTCAGATTCTGGCGCATCCATTGTTGAAGATTTGGTTTAAGTAGACGTGTTTGTAAGAAAGAACATGATGCCAACAATTCACCAACTCCACTTGTGATATGTGTTGCCCATTGTCTGCTCTGCTGTCGATGGTTCTGTCTTCGAGGTACGTGGAGCAGTGGTCTTTTTCACCTAATACCACCAGGAAGAAGCCTCTGGCAGTCCTCCCCTTTCTCCTACTTGCTGGAGACAGAGAAACTAATGGGGCCCACCACAATTTACATTTACCCAACGTGTAAAACTCACATCATTAGCTCCAGGGCCAGAGTGGGTTCTGTCTGCTGCAGAAGGTATGGTGAATGATTCCATCTGGCTGTGGCTAATCAACAACAACAACAACTAGATATCTGCAATCACCAAGGGTAAGCCTCCTCCAACCGGGGAGGCTCAAATTACGTCAACTACGCATATTTTTATTCCCATCATTGATGCTAAATTTCATTCTGAAAGTCCCAGGTATATCCAAGATACAGCTTGGACATTGGCAGAAAAAATGGAAAAAAACATAAATAGTGGTTTAGTACTCCTAGGGGTGTGAGACCTTTATGTTTAACCCAGAGCGGTGTGATGTGAATTAAGCATAAATGTACCTTGCTCTAAGCTATCGAGAGAGGGCAATTTTGTTCCAATAGGACAAACTTTAGCTGAGTTATGGTTTAAAATGTTAAAATGCCTATAATTGGGTCATGACCTTAAAATTATGTCAAGGTCAAAATATTATGTCAACCCCGCATAATTCATACAGTATTCACATTATTGATGCAAAATTTAACTCCAAAAGTTCCAGCCGGCTGTAAGATACAGCTCGGAAATTGAAATAGCTTGGAAATTGGGAGTGTTGGGAGTGCAGGAAAAAGATAAAAATTCTAAGTGGTGGCTTAGTACTCCGAGGGGTTGAAGTAACTCTGTGGTACCATTAAAAAAATTGGGGCACTAATTGTAGAAACAAACCCTACAACAGCAATCAGCCTTCCCCAATCCTATAGGGGAGGAGTAGTTGGAAAATAAAAGTTATGGAACATACCCCCCTCCAGATTTTACATGTAAGTGAATGTGGGAGTAAAATGCAATTTGACCATTCTCCCAAAATATCATCCCCATTCCTCACATTTTAGCATCTTATCAACTTGGCATGAAAACCATTCTGACCATCCATCCCCATTTCTCTTCATATTATATCTTGATATTTTTACATCTTATCATCTCAACATATCTTACCATCTTTACATGAACTAGTATGTGCCCGTAAAAAAAAAAAAAAAAAAAAAAAAATTAAACTGCGAGCAAGAAACAACAACCACACAGGCCGTTTCTTCGCTCTCGGTGCCGTATGCCCGTATTGCGTGGCCCGGAAGTTCGCATATCGCAGTTATGATTATTCGCAATTTAGTTTTAATGGCCAATTATTCAATTAGCGCCAACGTATTTTGCCTTTTCGCAATGTCGTCGCAAGGAAAAAGAGAAGAGAAGAGAAAAAAAAAATTTACTTCCTGGTTCGGAGCATACCAGCTCACTCTGATGTTACCGAAATTTATGCACCGTCTAATATGAAAACGATCATAACTTGGGGCATTGTGTTTATCTATAAATGCACATAAGAAATCGAGAAATTATTAGAATACACGAAGTCATCACTCTCCGGAAGTCTGTACGTTGTAACCCGTAATGGGGAACGAGGCTGAGGTTCCCTTCCCCATTGGCCACGCCCACGCAGCAACGTGTCTTGTCATTGGTTGGTAAATAAATGCCATAACTTGGGAGGCACTTGTCCGATTAATATCAAACTTGAGAAGCACATCCTCAGGTCCCCAGCAATATATCTGGCAAGTTTCAATTAGATCGGACCAGTGGTTGTCGAGAAACAGCGGTCACAGA
This sequence comes from Eptatretus atami, assembly GCA_035128595.1. Classification (NCBI taxonomy): domain Eukaryota; kingdom Metazoa; phylum Chordata; class Myxini; order Myxiniformes; family Myxinidae; genus Eptatretus; species Eptatretus atami. Next base: position 138,286,468 of record CM068958.1, read on the forward strand.
CACACACACACACACACACACACACAGACACACACACACACACACACACACACACACACACACACACACATTGCTGGAATTATAGATAGATTAATTACAAGATGGTATTCATAGAATACTTCTTACACTGCACAGTCTTGAGAAGGATTTAGTGCGAGCCAACTCTTCTGGCGGTAAGTTTTAATATTGCATCGATCTACACTTCTGCGGAGAATGTGTACAAATTATACTTTGAGAAGTCTACTGTAGAGTACATTCATAGCCTTTACAAAGTCGCTTTTATTCTCGTTCTCGAGTGTTTTCATAACTACCAAGGCTGATAAAGATGCCAGAATAGATCGATGAAATATAAATTGGGAGATGGTTAACCCCAAATTGACTTCTTCTTCTTATTCACTGTTTTTTCACCCTCTAAGCACAATCAAGGCTGAAGTGATTGCAATGATTCGAATTTTAACACGAGGAAGTGACGTTGTCTCTGGGCATCAGGCTTTGTTTAATTACCATGTAAGTTTCTGAGGGGGCATGCATCATCCAAGTAATTTGTGCTATATCAAATGTTCATGTAACATGTGCTAAACTTTCAATTTCCTCTGTTGAACGGTTTTTGATGTACACTCAATATGTGTTATATCAAATGGTCCTGTAACATCGAAAACCATTCAACGGAGGAAATTGAAACTACAGCACATGTTACAGACCATTTGATATAGCACATATTGAGTGTACATTGAAAACCGTTCAACGAGGAAATTGAAACTTTACCACATGTTACAGGACCATTTGATATAACACATATGAGTGTACATCAAAAACCGTTCAACAGAGGAAATTGAAACTTTACCACATGTTACAGGACCATTTGATATAACACATATTGAGTGTACATCAAAAACCGTTCAACAGAGGAAATTGAAAGTTTAGCACATGTTACATGAACATTTGATATAGCACAAATTACTTGGATGATGCATGCCCCCTCAGAACTTACATGGTAAATTAAACAAAGCCTGATGCCCAGAGACAACGTCACTTCCTCGTGTTAGAAATTCGAATCATTGCAATCACTTCAGCCTTGATTGTGCTTAGAGGGTGAAAAAACAAGTGAATAAGAAGAAGTACAATTTGGGGTTTTAACCATCTCCCAATTTATATTTCATCGATCTATTCTGGCATCTTTATCAGCCTTGGTAGTTATGAAAACACTCGAGAACGAGAATAAAAGCACTTTGTAGAGGTTTATGAATGTACTCTACAGTAGACTTCTCAAAGTATAATTTGTACACATTCTCCTTAGAAGTGTAGATCGATGCAATATTACAAACTTACCGCCAGAAGAGTTGGCTCGCACTAAATCCTTCTCAAGACTGTGCAGTGTAAGAAGTATTCTATGAATACCATCTTGTAATTAATCTATCTATAATTCCAGCAATGTTGTGTGTGTGTGTGTGTGTGTGTGTGTTGTGTGTGTGTGTCTGTGTGTGTGTGTGTGTGTGTTGACCGCTGTTTCTCGACAACCTCTGGTCGATCTAATTGAAACTTGCCAGATATATTGCTGGGACCTGAGGATGTGCCTTCTCAAGGTTTGATATTAATCGGACAAGTGCCTCCCAAGTTATGGCTATTTATTTACCAACCAATGACAAAGTCACGTTGCTGCGTGGGCGTGGCCAATGGGGAAGGAACCTCAGCCTCGTTCCCCATTACGGGTTACAACGTACGGGCTTCCAGAGAGTGATGACTTCGTGTATTCTAATAATTTCTCGATTTCTTATGTGCATTTATAGATAAACACAATGCCCCAAGTTATGATCGTTTTCATATTAGACGGTGCATACATTTCGGTAACATCAGAGTGAGCTGGTATGCTCCGAACCAGGAAGTAAATTTTTTTTTTCTCTCTTCCTCTCTTTTTCCTTGCGACGACATTGCGAAAAGGCAAAATACGTTGGCGCTAATTGAATAATTGGCCATTAAAACTAATTGCGAATAATCATAACTGCGATATGCGAACTTCCGGGCACCACATGCACATACGGGCACGCGAGAGCGAAGAAACGGCCTGTGTGGTTGTTGTTTCTTGCTCGCAGTTTTAATTTTTTTTTTTTTTTTTTTTTTTTTACGGGCACATACTAGTTCATGTAAAGATGGTAAGATATGTTGAGATGATAAGATGTAAAAATATCAAGATATCAATATGAAGAGAAATGGGGATGGATGGTCAGAATGGTTTTCAATGCCAAGTTGATAAGATGCTAAAATGGGAGGAATGGGGATGATATTTTGGAGAATGGTCAAATTGCATTTTACTCCCACATTCACTTACATGTAAAATCTGGAGGGGGTATGTTCCATAACTTTATTTTCCAACTACTCCTCCCTATAGGATTGGGAAGGCTGATTGCTGTTGTAGGGTTTGTTTCTACAATTAGTGCCCCAATTTTTTTAATGGTACCACAGAGTTACTTCAACCCCTCGGAGTACTAAGCCACCACTTAGAATTTTTATCTTTTCCTGCACTCCCAACACTCCCAATTTCCAAGCTATTTCAATTTCCGAGCTGTATCTTACAGCCGGCTGGAACTTTTGGAGTTAAATTTTGCATCAATAATGTGAATACTGTATGAATTATGCGGGGTTGACATAATATTTTGACCTTGACATAATTTTAAGGTCATGACCCAATTATAGGCATTTTAACATTTTAAACCATAACTCAGCTAAAGTTTGTCCTATTGGAACAAAATTGCCCTCTCTCGATAGCTTAGAGCAAGGTCATTTATGCTTAATTCACATCACACCGCTCTGGGTTAAACATAAAGGTCTCACACCCCTAGGAGTACTAAACACTATTTATGTTTTTTCCATTTTTTCTGCAATGTCCAAGCTGTATCTTGGATATACCTGGGACTTTCAGAATGAAATTTAGCATCAATGATGGGAATAAAAATATGCGTAGTTGACGTAATTTGAGCTCCCCGGTTGGAGGAGGCTTACCCTTGGTGATGCAGATATCTAGTTGTGTTGTTGTTGATTAGCCACAGCCAGATGGAATCATTCACCATACCTTCTGCAGCAGACAGAACCCACTCTGGCCCTGGAGCTAATGATGTGAGTTTTACACGTTGGGTAAATGTAAATTGTGGTGGGCCCCATTAGTTTCTCTGTCTCCAGCAAGTAGGAGAAAGGGAGGACTGCCAGAGGCTTCTTCCTGGTGGTATTAGGTGAAAAAGACCACTGCTCCACGTACCTCGAAGACAGAACCATCGACAGCAGAGCAGACAATGGGCAACACATATCACAAGTGGAGTTGTGAATTGTTGGCATCATGTCTTTCTTACAAACACGTCTACTTAAACCAAATCTTCAACAATGGATGCGCCAGAATCTGAAGATGAGGTGGGAGAGTCTGCGGTCATGGAAGTGTGTGAGGGGCTGTGGATATACCCCCTACTTTTGGGCAAAGCAAAGCAAAGGATTTATATGCACACATCCCATCCCTTGATATTTTTGCAGCACCATCTCTTCACTTGAACTGATTGCAATGCCATCTCTTAATTTAATTTGAAAGCGGCGACATCTGTATATAAAGTGAGATGAGTCATGATTGATAAGCCTGGTGTTGGTTAGTGGTTAGGGTGGCGGCTTGGGATCCTAGAGTCCTGAGTACAAGCCCCGTTTGCCGCTGAATTAAAATACACCAGGAGGTTGACTCAGCCTGTCATCCTTCCGAGGTCGGCAAAATGAGCACCAGTGTACTGTAAGGGGACACTGCATCAGGGCATAGCCGCGTCCCAACCAATGATGCAACCAGCAGCCACAGGCTGCACTCGATAGAGAGAGAGAGTCATGATTGATAATGCCAAATAGATCTGTATGATGTGTAAACACTTATAGGGTGTCAGTTAGGTGATGCATGCTTCCAAGTACACACCAGTGGACTCACCAACAGAAAAAAATATCCTTTGATCAAATATCCTTGTCCTAAAGCTCATTCTCGTCAATAAAGCAATTAACGCTGTCGGGAGATCCTTTTTGACTGCTTGCCGTATAAAAACTGGCCTAGATCATCAATGAATCAGTGTCATTTCAACATTGTAGCAATGCTGACTGTTCACAAGAAATGTACTGATACTTTTGAATTGGTATCCCTGGCTAAGTAGTGTACTTCACTCAATGAACCTCAAAGAAAACATTTACACAACTTCTATGCACTGGACTTCCAGAGAAATTAAGGACAGGGATATAATGAATGATGTTATTCACAAAAAGCATTTAAAGAAGCTAATTAAAGTGTTTTCCTAAGCAATTTATGGCTGAATAATGTATTTACTTATCCAAATAAATGCCAGGTGACTCTTAATATGGCTTCGCCATGTTTGATTTTTTATTTTTTTTTTGCATTATCAAAAATGAGATTGTGAAATGCTCCAAAATGCTCCAAAATTCATCAAAGCACAATATTTCTAAATGCTCCCAATCCCCACTTTCTGAAACATTCACAGCCTTTCAGAGTGATATGACAATTGTGTCTTGAGGAAGCATGATCAATTTGGAGGGCTGTCTCGTGATGGTATAGACTGGTATGCAAGTTGGCCGAACTGATCTTATCATCATTTGAGAGGTGCCATGACTGGTGGCAGATACAGCTATGAGATAATTGCACCTGTAGTCATACTTCTGGCCCAAAAGTCCGGTCGTCCCTCCGGGATTCAAGCAAGCGATGAACCATCATGTCATGTAATTCACCATCCCTACCATGATAATTTCTACCCTCATTACCCCTACCTAACCTAACCTTCTTACTTGTTTCAAAATCGCTGCTAAGAATTTTCTCCCTTCTCTCTCTAACTCCTCATTTCTTGTACGTTCATTCCTTGTAATTGTTTCCAACTGTGCCCCACTGTTACACTGTCAGTATGGTTCTTTTTAGAAATCACTCACTCTTCCATGAGCCTCTATTCTGCATGAAACAAAAAATAAACCCCAGTGAGGTCATCGTTATGGATGATAATGTCATTCAACTCCGTGCACATATTGTCAACACTGCACAACAGGAAAACAACAAAATCACTCACACGGAATGGCCCATATGATCTCTGGACATATATCTGATTGACGATCATTGGATGTCCGAGGGAGGTGTGTTTCTCGTCACCAAGTCTGCCTACTGTGTCATGATCCACTGGAAGTGACGCTGGTCGAAAAATGGCAGTTGCATCAATTGACGTGAAAATCCCTGGTTGCAATGCCACTGAAATTATCAAAACATTATAAAACTAGAAGGGCACTCAGGAGAGCACATACCTCCGCCACACAATGCCTGATCCACAAGAACATATCGAGCCCAATACATTTTTGAAATATCATTCCAAACAGTACTATATCATTTTGGGTATCTCTCAATGGAGAAGAATCACTTAAAAAATTTATCAGATCCGGATCTGGATTCGGAGCTTCACCAAAATTGAAGCAATTCTTCCTTGTCAGACACCCAACAGGTCCACCAAGGTTCGTCCGAATCCGTGCACAACATTTTGAGATATCATGCTATATATCGTTTTTGGCCCTATCTCTCACTGGTGAAGAATCACTTAAAATTCTATGAGCCGGATCCGGATCCGAATCTTCACCAAATTTAATCAGTTCATTGTTGTCGCACTCCCAACGTGCCCACCAATTTCATCCGGATCCGTCAACAACTTTTTGAATATCCTGTACACTGACAAACAGACAAACAGACAGAAAGGGTGAAAACATAACCTCCTTCACCTTCAGTGGTGGAGGTAACAAGAAGAAGACGTCATGCAGAGCACGATACTTGAAAAATCCATAAAACAAATTTGACCTAAAAAATAATTGGTGGTGAATTCAATGACCAAATGTGAAATTCCTCTTCAAATTTCAAGTCAATGGAATGAAAATTGAGGATTTTAGAAATACACCTTAGTTATTGACCTTGGGCCTATGTTGACCTTCTTGTCTATGTGGACCTCCAAAATAATTGGCTGGTTGAATTAAGCAACCTGAAATATAAATCCTCTTCAAATTTCAAGTGAATCAGATGAAAATTGAGGATTTTTAAAATCTCACCAAGTTGTTGACTTTTGGCCAATGTTGACCTTTTGACCTCAAATTCTTCCTTATGACAAGCTCTACCATGTGGTGAAGATTTGTGAAGATCGGCTTGAAATTGTGATCTGTAGGCATAAACAGACAGACAGACAAACAGACAGACAGAATAAGAAAACCGACTGACCAATATACTGGAAAAATCTTCGAATTTGCAAGTAACAAACAGACAGAGAAGGTGAAAACAAAAACTCCTTTACCTTTGGTGGCGGAGGTAAAAACTAGAATGGCACGCCGGAGAGCGCATACCTCAGCCAGGCTGAACAGTCTACGTTTTGTATTCCACTGACAGGGCCGATCTGCATCCAGATCTTAACCAAAATCCATTAAGCTTGTTCTTGTCACAACAACCAAAGGACCTTAAGACTTCAGGTCTGGTGACCGAAGCATGTTCATTGTGAAAACATTCCATTGTGAGAGCAGGACCATCTGATTTGATGGATGACAAGCTGTGTCCATGATTTTATGGTGTCAATGGTGGTCAAACTTATATAGTAAAGCCATTTCTGCCAATGCAAGCTGGTCTATGATCATTTTTGGACTGCATCATTACCCATTTACATGTCCATGTCAAACAATCATGTTGTTTTCGCATTCAGAAATGGAACGTTGAAGGTGGAATTTTTTTTTGATCGTGATTAAATTTAAACAATTGATAAATTGTTCGAACAAAGAGAACAAACAAGGCACTCCCACTGATCAGTATTATGAGACATCCTCCATGGAAACTTAAGAAAAAGGAAAAAAAAAATAGTTTAATATCTGTAACAGAAGATGTTGCAGTGCAAGGACTCCATTAGCAGCGTAAAGCCACTTTCAGGCCACCCTGAACAATGGATTGCAAGAAGAATCTGAAATCCTTCAGATATCTCACCGCTATCCTTTAATGAACCTCAATCATTCTTATCTATCCTCCAATAACTCCTATTTAAAATAATCCTTCAGCTTTACTGCACTGTATTGTTACCCGAGTGTCTTTACATCCTCTCCCCCCAACCACTTCTCTTATTATGATCTACCTCTAAATTGCCTTACTTTTGCATCAGTCTCTTACAATGCTCTCCTTTTCCCTGTCCATCTCTCACAATGCTAAACAACTTTTGATCTTACATACTGTGACCTATTGAAGTTTTGTTAATCAATGCTATACATGGATCTCTCTCTTCTCTCTCTCTCTCTCTCTCTCTCTCTCTGAAAAAAAAAGAAAAGGACACATACAACAAATACCAAAATAATATTTTAGATTTTCCAATTCACGATCTTCTTGGCTGTGTTGCTGTGTAATGGGATGACCCATTTATTACGTACAATAAATCTGGGTGGGAGTGAAGCATGTTCATTGTGGAAATATGAATTGAAGAAAGAAGAAGTGATGTCGGAGCATTTTTTGGAAAACAGAGGAAGGGAGGTGATGGAAATACTACGACTTGAACAAGTTTACTCGCTTCCCAATGCACTGTGGGTGAACTATACATTCATGTAATAGACTCAGTTGTGGTGGTGATCAACCATGAATTAAGACTTCAGGTCTGATGACTATTTCTGTCTCGACACACACAGACGCACAAACACTGGAATAAATACATTTCAAAAATTCACACATGAAGGCACCAACAGACAGCACAACGAGATTCCGGCGCTGAGCCTTTGATTTGATGGGCAGCGCATGCGGAGAAGAAAGGAGAGTATGCAGGCAGGCGAGCAAACAGGCACAGTGGGGCATGCAAACAGGACACCTGCAGAACGCCACATCAAACCAGCCCGATGCTTTGTGCCCAGCGATACTGAGCAAGTCCTGCGACCAGACCCAAGGCCTTCAACTTGCTAAAGCCGAAAATAACACCTGGCATGAGAAGAACTTCTTTATTCTCTCGTTTGCATGATTAGATCTTATTTCCCTCAATTATCTATGGAAAGTGTTACTGCTGTTCCAGTTAAATGTCCTTTCATGTCCTATGACCGAGGTACCCTGAATTTGAGTGAATAATAACACCTGGGAATGCAACGAGCACTTCTTTCCTTTATGAAGCTGATGGAAGCCGAGTGCATGGAAAGATTGCACAGGACACAGATCCCTCGTCTTCATACCGGGCAGGACTATGTGTTTGAAAGCACATTTTCAAGGCTGCTCACTACCTCCAAGCTCCCAGCTGCCTGTCTAAAACTCAGCGATACCTGGCAGAATGCGTTAATCCACTGGGTGCTGCATCAAAGGGTTTGCCGCTTCCATCCGACCGTAGCAAAGACGATAGTGTATTAGCTGGTCGTGTCGCACCGTCATGCTAATGACTACAGATTAGCAATACGGACATCAAACGAACCAAAGCTGTGCACAGTTGGCCCTCTCGTGGACACCTCCCGTAAGGAGGAATAATAAGATATGACGATTTGGCTGCCTTTACATCCTCAAGGACAGTGACGCGTAATCAATGATATGCATGCTCGATTTCAACGAGATGGCACTCCGAAAAAGGAAGAAAAAACCCAGTGATAAAACCTGAAAACGTCCGAGCCACATTTCTGCAAATAAATTGATGTGCCTGTTAAACAGAACCATACCTCAGTAAGGAACGTGAACAAAGTCGCAAAGCCATTATATTCCCAAGTCCTTGTCAAGGTCGAATCACTGGTACCTAATTAATTTCGCACCGTGGTTTCCCTTATAATTCTGCGGCATCCTATGTTAAATCAAATGATTTTTTCTGGAGTTTATAAAAACATGAATGTACAAGTTCCAACGTGAGCTTTAGTTGCACATTGCACGGAGAACACGACCAATCATCGAGTCTGTCAACCGGCCAAATGGAGGAAAAAAGGAAAACCAGCATGTAACAGATGTTGCACTAATTACAAGGTCTTTGTAATCGGTTTATACTTTTAATATTACAATTTCAAAAGGCCAATGGATTTCACTGTGCTCCCAGATTTTTTTTATTCCAGCAACCTGCGTTGCTTCTTCAGATAATGTAGTTTCTGTGAAAGACTTTTCACGAGAGGAACATGCTGAAGTTGATGGACAACCACTTCCAGAACATTTGCACGATCAAAATGCTTTAGAAATACAATTTTGTCATTCTTCACCTCGGCTCCAATCAGGATATCGGTGAAAAAGCCGATTCATACGGAAACTGCATGCAGGACAACAAAGCAGGGAGACATTGATGTACTGTTGCATGAATTAAAAGACATTGAGAAACAATAAACTTGTCCACACAGTATTTGGACCTGGATCAAAACATTATTAAAAAAAAAAAAAAAATAGGCCACCTGTCCTGAAGCTCACCTGGATCAGGAGCAAAAGTAACTCAAACCCCCTGCAGACCTCCTGAGACACTGAATTTTTGATGCCGTGAACAAACTTAGGTACATCACGGGCGATGAAGGTTGCAGTCAAGTTTCATCGAAGTTGTGTGTACTTTTGGAGAAGTGAGCAAATACTTATTTTGGGGGGTTCAACCCCCCATCCCCCCCCCCCTGTAGACCTCTTACTGAAGGCAAATTTTGATGTGGCAACACACTTTGATACATTATGGGTGATGAAGGTTGTGATCAAGTTTCATTTAAATTTTGTTGTGTAGTTTCGGAGAAGAGCAAATACCTAATTTCTTTTGGGGGGGGGGAGTCCAAAACCCCTCGTAGACCCCCTCAATGAGCACAGATTTTGCTGCAGTCAATAAACCTTTGTTAGGCATCAGATAGGAAGCTTGTGGCCAAGTTTCATCAAAATCGTGTGTTTGGTTCAAGCGATGATGACTGAAGTGTTTACGGACTGACTGACTCACTCACTCACTCACTCAGTTATGGACCACTGCTCGATTGCATAAGCTCACCTGTCTAAAGTCCAGGTGAGCTAAAAATAAAAAAACTAGAAATGGCACTCGGCAGAGTGCATACCTCCACCAGGCTGAACAGTTTACGTTTTGTAATCCCACTGATAGGTAGGATTTGCATCCAGACCTGAACCAAAATCTAATCAGCATGTTATTGTCACCTCCCCAACTCATCCAGCAAGTTTCGTCGAAATCCATCGATAACTCTTTGAAATATCATGCTGTGTATCGTTTTGTTGGCCCTATTCTCAATAGTGAAGAATCACTTTTAAATTCCAGTGTCCAGATCCGACCCGGTCTTCACCAAAATCTAATAAATGTGTCCTTGTTGCACATGCCAACCTGTCCACCACATTTCGACCGAATCTGTCCATAACTTTTTGAGATATTCTGCTCACAAACAGACAAACAAGCCAGACAAACAGAGGTGAATACATTATCTCCATCCACCTTAGGTGGCGGAAGTAACTATTGCTCAGAGGGGAATACAAATGAAGACTTGAGAAAAAACATTCCCATTTCCTTCCATAAAATGAGGAAAACTATCCATTTGAAAAACAAGTACATTTACAGAGGAGTTGTTTTCCATCCCCTTCCCCCTCCCCCCCCCCAACAACTGCTCTCAAACAACAGAGTCAGCTCAAAATATTTACCACAAACGTATTCAATATGTGCAAAAAATTCATGCAATTTATGTTGTTTGACATTTTACTTCTTCCTTCATTTGCAGCTGCGAGTAAACATCATCTCCTGGGGGGACACAGCAGTGCCTGTTGAGACATTTTGCTGATATTTGTTTGGTATCCGCTTGAAAAACAACATTTGACAGCTTGGATACAAGCACAAACAAAGCCAATTCACTTTTGTTTCTATGAATTCTCATTAACTTTTTTTTATTTCTTTGGAAGAGTTGAATATTCCTTTGCAAGAGAAGATGGCCCCGCTATATTCCACCAATCACGATGAGGATGCTGAGCTGGTTCAAAGAAAACACTCCTTATCTTTCAGGAGAATTGCATGATGCTTTTGGAATCATCAAGGTCTAAGATTTGATACACATGACCTCAACCTGCATTTTCCAACGTAGCTTTTGGTTAGCGAAAGAATAATTACACGCAAAAAAAACGTTATGCACACAACAACCATGAGAGAGCCTGATGAACAAGGATCGATTCAAACTCCAACACAGTACAGATGACTATGTTGTCCAGTTTCGGGTTGCATATCTGAAAATACCACGAATGGCGAGGAGCTCATCCGTGATGCTTGAATGTGAGAAAAGTGATGTCTCGAAGGAAAGCAGTTAGGCTATTAAAACGAATGCACTTATTGGTCAGGAGTTATGCTGATTGTGGCGTTCAGAGAGAGATGTGCAAACTCGAGGATTCAGATCCTTCTTCAGTCAAGGTTTGGTAACCTGTTGTGGATTTCACAATAATTACTCCACACTCGTTCGATGAAACCCTTTAATGCTGAGAGCACAGCAAAAGACCTTGGAAGGGATTGATCGCGTCATTATTGATAGGAATTGGTAGCTGATTTTTTATTTTTTTTGATAAAATTCAATGAATCCCTTTGCTGCCAATGCGTTGACTTGTTTGGTATTATCATATGAGAACTTAATGAATGATTCTAGGATACCGGGTTCAAATCTCATTTACTGTGTTGATTTGTCTGTCAAATACTAATGTCCTGGAATGTGCACTAAGGAAGTAAAAGTGCACCGTCTCCTAATGTCCTTTCCCTGCATGTGATGTATGTATTATCAATGCACTGACATGAAAACATTTATTTAAAATAACACAAAACATCCTCTTGCACAACTAGATGAACACAAAGTTTAATGGATGTTTTCCTAGGACCAAGAAATTGGAACCGATTGATGACAATGAACATATATAAGCAAAAATGTATTAAAAATGTAACAATAATTTGGCAATGCCAGGTGCTGACTAACGAACAAATCATATTCATATTCATGCCAAAAAAGTCAGACTGAAGCAAAACATAAACTAATCAGCCTGATGGAGATGTGCACTCAACCGAGTGTCCTTCTAGTTTGCTTGAATATTTAGTGGGCAACCCTATCCAGGTAAGATATTCAAGAGTTGAAGGATCCTTTAAAAAAGAACTCGGCTGCCTAATGAACTAACTGTGCATTGGAATTGAACAAATGTAAACATGATTCTGGAAGGAATGACAAGCATTCCAGAAGCCATAATGATGGCAGTGATCTCATTTTGACATTTTGATGAGAACAATGCAGATTCAGGCAGCCGTTGCAGTTCATTGGTGGATGTTTGTGCATAAGCAAGCACAATTAATCCAAGAAGCATCATGACTCTGACTTAGAGTTTAAGCGTAACACATGATCATCTTGCTACAGGTACCATATAAACCTGAACTAACCTGTTTCATAGTCGGGGTTTCAGGTCAGTCAGGTCAGTATGGGAGCATGCCAGAGCAGCGCGTCGCTGCGTCCACTTTCCGCCGTACTCCAGGGCCTCCGTCTGGCCATCCCCTAGGCAGATGCCTGGCCCATCCCCATCTCCTTGAGATGCGATCAAACTGCTGCAATCAAGAGGCACGTGGTCGGCCCATTGGCCTCCTCAACACACAAGGTTCCTCACTGAAGAATCTGGTGAGCAGGATCAGCGTCAGGAAAAGAGCCACATGTCCATACAGCCGCAGCTGACGCTCACAGATATGCAGGTAACAATTATCATTTGGTCTCTCAGCAAGCGCTCGTTGGACACAAAGTCCAACCAGTGACAGCCAAGGATTCTCCAAAAGACCTGGTACCAAAGGAATTAAGTCTCCATCTCAGATCCTTGGTCAGAGTCCAAGTCTCACATCCATAAAGCAAGACTGGAAGCACCAAGGATCTGAAGACTTGGACTTTCGTCCTCCCGCACAGATACCGGCAGCGCACACTCCATTATCCACTGAATCATGACTCCCCAGGCCCGACCCAGACAACTATTGACCTCTGACTCACAGCCAGCAGAGACATGAATATTCACTGGCCAAGGTAAGTGAATCTCTCCACGACCTCAACATCCTCACCACAAACAGGCACAGACAGACAGCAGCATCCAATATGTCATTGAAAACCTGGATCTTAGTTTGACCCAGGAAACCCATAATCCCAGTGGCTGCGACTCCTCATTCAGCACCTCGAGGGCCCCAAAAGGATATCTAAAGTCTCCGCAAAGATGACTGCATCATCTGCGAAATCAAGGCCAGAGATCTTGACATCCCAAATGATACACCCGCAGCTTTATATCTCCAACATCCTCCCTAGAATCCAGTCCATACAAGTTGCTGAAAAGTGTGGGGGCCAGGTACACACCCCTGACGAACTCCAGTAACAACTGGAAATAAGTCAGAGATGGTACCACCACATTCTCTCAGTACCAGAGTAGAGTTCAGACATCAGATCGATCAGTTTTGGTGGCACCCCACGAAGACCAGGAATGCTCCAAAGAACATCCCGATTCAATGAATCGAACGCTTTACAGAGATCAACATAGGCTGCAAGCAGCCCCTGCCGAAACTCTCGGCTGCATTCGGTGAGGACCCGAAGAGCAAGGATACGGTCAATCGTTGAACCTCTTTGGTGTAAGCCTCACTGCTTCTGGGACGCTGGTGCTCAAGCAGATTGGTGGCGAACCCTATCAAGAAATATCTGAGCAAAGACCTTGCCCGGCACTGAGTGGCGTCACCCCTTGGAGTTGTTGCAGTCTTTGGCGATCACCCTTTCCCTTTACAGAGAGGGACAACAAGGCCAAAAATTCCAGTCAGTTGGATGATGCTGTGTTCCAGGCAGAGACAAGACTGCATCAAATGACATGAGTGCAGCATTTCCACCAGGCTAGAGAAGTACAGCATGGATGCCACAGATCCTGAGTTTACCCCATTTCAACCGTGTCACCGCAGCCCGTGTTTCCACAAGCGAAGGTGGAACACAGTTGATGTAGGGTCAGCAACAGTTATTGTAGACCCCTGACATCCAACTCGACAGTGGTGGATCAGCTGGTACAACCGCCCTCAAAGTAACCGCCAGCAGCCTTCACTTTAGACTCCTCTCCAAGAGCCTACCACTCTCTGCTCTAACTGCAGTGCTCCGAGGGATGGCTTGGATGCAATGCAATGCCGAATTCCCCTGTAGCAGGACGAGAATCACTTGATCACAGGTGATGCTCTACCCCTCCACAGATTCCTCGCACATAGGACTCCTTGCACCCTTAGCGCACGTACAGTTTTACGCCTCAGCTCCTGAACAGCTCAGCTCTCCATTCAGCCTGCCCGTGACTCTGGTCAATGGGATCCAGTGTCCCTTGAGAGACAAAATTCTTCTTTGCCCTACGGTGAGTTCCAAGACATCCACCGCAACATCAAGACGGTGTCTCGAAGCACTCACAACTCTCAGGACCTCCAAAGCACCCAGACTCCCCAAATCTCCACTCGCTTGTTCGCAAACTCCTCAGTTACCTCTCATCCTTGAGCTTGCCAACATCCAGCCGAGCTGGGATGGTACCATTCTCCTGATTTAAGGTGCAACTTAAGAGTTGCTTCAACAAGCCGTGGTTATTATGAGGAATGAGCACTCCGGTAAGACCCTGCAGTTCTGCATCATCTCCAGCGACCATCAACGAGGACACGGTCAATCTCCTTTGCCACACTGCCAGCGTTGGAATACCAAGTCAGCGATGAGCTTGTGGGTGCTGAAACCATGAACCGGCCATCCTAAGTCCATGACTTCTTGCAAAGTCAAGGAACTTGGTGCTATACTGGTTCACAGTTCTTTGACCCATGGGCCCAACCACACATCTCATAACCATCCTATCAGTCTCCAGTCGATGCATGAAATCCCCAAGACTAGAGTGTATCTCGTCTGGGGCACTGATCAACCACAGACTTGAGTGCGGCATATAATGTGTCCTTCAGGATGAGATCACTCGCCTCAGTCGGAGCAATAAACAGAGACCAGGGAAATGACACCTTAGAGTGACGATCCATAGTCTCATAATACGCTCGTTGACCGTGTTTCCTCAATTGTCATTGGAGTCAGCTTATTGACACAGCTACAGCAACTCCTTTGGCATGGTAACTATCAGAGCGACCAGACCAATTGTAGGTGTAACCACCCACCATGATCTCGCCGCAATCCGGTCTCCGAACCTCAGAGAGTGCTGCCAATACCGAAGTCCAAATGCTTGAGCTCAGATGATAACAGAGACTGGTGATTCTCCTTTCTTAGGGATAGGACATTCCAGGCACCCACTCAAAGGACCACCTCAGGTTAACCCAAGGAGACCGCCATCTGGTGGACGACACCTCAGCACCACTCCGACACACTCACCCGCAATCTGACCCAGGAATGTTACCCCGTGGTTTCCCTCCTCTTATCAAAGATGGGGTCTCGAAGGCTTTGCCCCAATCCCGTCATCCGGTAAGCTGCCCTGCGAAGGAAGCGCACAAGAGGTTACCCTCATGGAGTGGGTTTTCAGATTTTTTTCTTTAATCTTTGAATGTTATTCGCGGAATAAGGGTTTTATGCGTGGCCCGAGGCAAAATCCTGCTCACCAACCTCCACCTCCTCATAAAAAGCTAACCCAACCTGCAGCTGAGGACGTCCGCAGACACAGTTCGGCACTAATATGGATAGCTGTTGAGGCTCACAAGGAGCCTCCTCCACCCTTGGACAGGTTTTGGATTGGACACCCACAGCAGTATTAAAAACACACACCCTCCTCACCAAAAAATCCTGCTGGAGGAGACGGTTTATCGCCGCCAACCTGACAGTGAACAGGTTCAGTACAAGCGTTACATAGATACCTGCCTAGCAAGTCACAGATCTAATCTAGCCTACCGACAGCCATGTCAGTGAAGCCAGATTATATCAGGTGAATGAGTTAAGAGTCACGTTGAAGACGGCTGCAGGGCAAGGGGGGGGGGGGGGATTTGGTAACCTTGCCAGGAAACATTTCAACAATGGCTAAAACTGAAAGCCCGCAATGGTGACATCTGGTCAAAACCCCTAATCCACTTCCCACCACAACAGAGGGGGGTGGGGAACTCCTCCCACTCCCTCAAACAACTGCAGATCATCTTAGGCCTGCTCAAACAACAGGCTTGAGCCTCAGGATGTGAAGCTGAGCCAGGAGGTGAGCACTGTGTGCACGACAGGATACCCCGCACACCGAGCACCACCGTGTCCGAAGTGACGAGCTGCCTCAGGAGACCTGTCCAGTGACAGTTCCTGCGTGCCATGCACCAGCGTTCACTGGAGCTCGCACCCATCATCAGCATTTGTCTGTGCGCAACAGTTCATCATTCATATCGAAAGCATTGCGCTGGCGACCCTGCAAAGCATAGTACTGAAGCACTGCTCAGGCTTTGCGTCCATGGCGTTTACCAAGCGTACGAGCATGAAGCCGGCCGCGGAACCTTTCTGTCAAGCTGCCACCGCCGCCAGCTTGCAGCCAGGTAGGCCGACAAAACAGGCCATATTCAGCATTCGCCAACAGGAGCCGTGGACCAGCAAATACCCAAGCCCGCCTTACACTGCATCTTGCAATGCTCCTTTCACAATTTGGGTCAGACCTTCGTGGATATGCAGACCATAGCTGACTAACTGTTCGGACGAGCATACAGAAGGAAATCCCAGCACCTTGGGGGACCCTATAGGACAGCTGGGGTGGACACCCGGAGCACCCTCGGTGCAGAGGTGAGACACATAGCGCAGCGGCGGTGGCCATTCGCGATGTCCCATGCCCGTGAGCCCGACACACCACCACTGTAGTACTTCCCATGTTCCCAGTAAACGGATCTGTATAATTAATCTCATGCTAATCATTAGAAAGAAATATTTAAAATTGTTATGACATGAGAAAAGCCACTTTTCTCAACACCCAAACTTTCACAAATGAACCAGCTTCTGATTGCAGTCCATCATTATTGACTCAGTCATCAACCCTCGCCAGACTTTGTTTTGTGTCATGTGTGTTTGTGTAGTTTCTGTGTGATATTTGTGGTGCATTTGTGCTGCTGTGTTACATAAATTAATAAGAACATAACTAGAATCCACTTTATCAACTGCTGGCAGTGATGACGGCACCAAGACGTCCTGCTTTATGCAAACCCGCTTTGATCGGACACCACCCTGACCATGACAATATTATTATATGCAATTAATTAGCAATGGATTCAAAGTAATTAAATATTCACAAATCAAAATGGAAGACCAAAACTAGGTACCAGTCCTGCCATTAGAGTCAATTCAGACAGGAACCCATAACAAGCAAAAAAGCAAAGATTGAAGCCCATCAGAGGAACCTCAGGATAGGATTCACCATTTCACCGGACTTACTTCCTCTACCCTCAACCATCCAAGCACAGCAATTGAGCCTTATCAAAAAACCAAAAAAATAACTAGATTCAAAAAATCAAAATTAAATTAATCTGGCTGCTAGACCATGAGTCCAATCAAGTTGAAATTTAAAACATATATTCCCCATCATCGCTGTGATTCATTAATGTTAGTTTTCACTAATCGATTAATTAAGTGGTTCAAGCAGCAAAGAATATTTTTTTTAAAGTTCTTGCTCAATCAATTATGGCTTGCCAGACCAGTGACTTATCAATTATTTCAGATATACCCTGGTTCCCCAAACTTGGGGAAACATTTGTGTGAACGTTCTCCCCTCGATCTGTCCAGCCGTTCGGAATTTTTTTTTTATTATAGGTTTTTGTAATCCCAATATGGCTGCCACACCATGTGTCTAATGACATCTAATTGATCAACAAAAACATTCACATGAGTAGTCGCTCTGATGGTGACCATTTGTCTCAATCCGACAGCCGGTTACGGAGAAAATACACTAAAGTTCTCGGCGGACAAACATACAAACAGACAGACAGCAATAATTAAAATATACAAAAACAAACGAACCCCAAATGCAATACCCCCTCCTTCGGCGACAGTTAAAAAAAAAACAATGAGAACAAATTAACAACAAGCATATCCATCATTAATATTAATAATATTTACAACAATAAATAGCAGTATTATATTTGGAAATAATAATAATAACGAACATCATAATCCCGCCCTGGCCCAAGGCACTCTGCTCGGTTGTAAAGGCAAGCTAATGCTGCAGCAACACAGGCAGGCAGGTATGATCAAGGCCTTTAAGACCACAGGAAATTTGGTCCCAATGACCAAACGGGCTCACAAGTGATCTGCAAACTCTCTGCTTATGCAATCCAAGAGCCACCTCCTTCTCATGGATGATGATCCTCACTGCCATCATTCAGATTGTTGCTTTAATGATCTCTCTCTCCTCTCTCTTTGATAAGGCAGTGTCTTGGCTCAGTGTTGTTCCCATCTTCATCAATGATCTTCTTTCCCTGAGAAATCCTGCTTTGTCTTGCTGATTGATTGCACCTCTCTACCATGTACATTAATTTCCATCCTTCAAGACACTAGGTTAGCAGCCTCTTTCCTCTCCACGGACCATGTAAAATCAGAAGCTGGTCCAACTCTCGGAATATATGTCTTTCAAATCCCACACACGCACCACTGTCTCTCCAAAAAGGATTCATTTGGAAAACCCTCCCACCTACTTCCTCAACAAGTCACTGAAGAAGGGTTGTCACATCAAACTTCTTTGCCTTACCATCAGAATCATAAGTCTTCTTGGCAGACCATATTTCCAAGATGATTACAAAAACCCAGCTGTTGACTGGTATATTTGTCGACTTAAGGTCATTCCTTTGTGCAAGTCTGAAGTTTTGACTAACCTACAAGGCTTCATTACAGCTGATGGAATAATGTTCTCGCCTTTAGGCTGTGCCCCTGCGTCACACGTTGCCCTCTTGATGCCATGGAAAACAGACTCTTAAATCATTGGATTCTCTGTCATGAAGCTGAAGGCTATGCCTGTTACTTTTGACATCACACAGACCTTGCTGGCTCTTCTTATCTCCAACAGTTCCTTTTCGGTCTTGCACCCTCTGCCCTCTCTTTGCCCTCTATCGCTCCAGATTCCTGCCAGTGTGCACACAGTCTCCCAGTCAACCCCTTATTTTTTAATCTCCAGAAATCCAGGTTTCACTTTCACCTCCACAATTTGTTACCTCTTTTCACTTGCCCTGTTGAAACCAACTCCCCAATCTGTTCAGTCACATCTACTTCCAGGGCTTCAAGACAGAGTTCACCATTACCTCAAGGTATACTCATGATGCTCATGAGTCTTCTACCCCCCAAAATTATCCAATCCCAAGCACTCGCTTTGCGGTTATTGTGATTCCCCCACCCAACCTTCTTCCTTCACCTCTTTTTTTGTTAGTTGTCAGTTGATTGTTCATTTTTCTGTTTCATCCCATGTTCCCTTCACTCTTCTTGCTGTGTTTCTTTCAGCTTAGTGTGCAGCTTGTTCACCCACATCGCGTCCTTCTACCTCTCTCTTGAATCCTCAGTCTCACTATCTACTCTTGTTGTTGTGTCTCCCCCCTTCCATTTTGTTTCCTTTCATGATGTCTGCAGCTTTCCACGAGCCATCGACCATGAACGGTATACACCAAAAAAAAATGCACACCTTATGAGTGACCACTCTATGCTCTGTGTTGTGCTGTGCCTACCATTTGGAAAGTTGGGAGTTTATCCGTTGCTTTCTTGTCACATTCAGGGAAACAAATGCAACATCGGACCTCGTCCAGTGCGTTTTGCATCTCTCTCTTTTTT
>CM068958.1:138308634-138324221 GCA_035128595.1 Eptatretus atami
AAAAGCTTTGAGCTCCAGGATGGAACTGGGGAGGTTTAGGGGAGTCAGCATGTATACCGTTGTATATCTTGCATAATTTGGTCGGTCATAGCTGAAAAAAACATGCGACACAGGTTTTGCAGACACCACAGATGAAGATCCAAATTGTTCTCTTTGGTTGCTCTGAGAAACATCAAGACCAGCCATACTTTATCCATATAATCCAACCAAAACTGAGCGGTTTTCCCCATTTCTCCCTTGCGAACCTTTTCCTTGAAACTGTTGTAGAGCATCAGCAGCCGTGTGCAGCTATTGTTAGCCAGAGTTTCCGATAGATTCTCCTTACTTGGAATGAGTGATAATCGTTGCAGGAGGCCTCTGTTTCGTCTCCAATAATCTGCCCCTCTGATGTCTCGAAAGCCCTCAACAACAGACGCTCTAAGGCTTCAAGTGTTAGCCTGTGAACACGCAATGCTCTGTTGTAATGTTTACCGGACATCACTTTGTTAATGGACCCACTGCACAGATTCCAGCTTCCACTACTATTCCTCAAAAGCCATCTGGACTGAGGCCGTTTTCCAAGAGCACCAAGATATGCACAGGTAGTGGTGAAAAACACCATCCTGACAAGTACGTCTTCAAACAAATGGTTATTCTGCCATACAAGAGCATATGCTTTTTTTGCCACCGCCAGATCAAACGTCACGATTGTGTAGTGCTGGCCCACTTCTCTGGATGCTCCTGGGAAAGTTTTAGGAGGTGTTGGACAGTGGCATTCTCAGTAACCGGGGCATTCACGGGAGCCATGTAGTCAACTGTGGATAACACATCCTTGTCATCTTTGCTCTTCGCTGTCATGGTTACCCAACGAGCCATCCAGGTACCATCTGGGTCGCGTTCTGCAGCAGTGCCCTGCAAAATACCCACACTGTATCAGACCATTGGCCCAGTTTCTGTGTCTGTTTGTGGGCATCATTGATGGATACTACAAGGATGGTTCAGTCTTGGTATTGACAAAACATGGCTCTATCTCTTGAGGATTGTAAACCACTGAGTGCTGCTTGTTCTTGAGACATGGGAACTTGAATGCAAGAGGGGTTGCTGCAAGCATCTACAAGAACCTCCTGATCATTATCCATGGCCGTGTGTGTTGTGCCAGTACCCGAAGGTGTTTTCTTCGTTCAGGTCAAAATTGTCCCAGCATAGATGACTAACAACATTTCCGGCTGGCTGAATTGAAGGTGGAATAACGCCTTCTCTCTCCACTATGCTCTTACACATGCAGTTTCCAGTTCCAGCAAACGAGAGTAGGAAACACAGTGTCCATATCGATTCAATGGAGTGACTATTCAGCACTACCAGTCAAATGCCTTAGTGTCATACCAGAGAAGGTGTTGGGCATTGTCCATTGCCCTCTTGTCAAAGCTTGCAAATATCTTCAGCAAAGGAATCAACCAATCTGCTTCTTTCGTCGACGCATCTGCAAATTTCTTCCAGTAATCACCCAGGAGAGAAAATCTTGCAATGAGTAGGTGGGTGGATTCCACGAAGTAAGAAGCTCGGTGAGGTGCCAGGCATCTCTGTGGATTCTTCTTTGGAGCAAGAATAAGTCTTCTTAGGAGTAGTTCTGCTTCTTCAAGGCGTTTCAGTCGGATGCAGCAACCTCAAATGCAGACTCGATGGCTTGACCTTTTGGACTTCCGTCGAATAAATAAGTTCACTCCTGTAATTGGTGCCAAACTGTATTTTGCTTCCAAATTTCTTTGTCAAACTTTGCTTTATCTTGTCAGTTTTGTAATTGACATTGTAAAATTCGGGCTATTGCTCAACATAACTGCAAATATCGGTCCTTGAGCATTGTAACTCTTTCAACGTTAGCCCATGGATAATGCTGTTTCTCAACATATTGGCAGACATGCTCAAATGCAGCTGCATGAGCATTCTGTTGTTCCACGACAGAAGTGTCTACATCAGTTTTTTCATGCGATCATCTGTGCGTGTATAATGCTTACGACACGACGGATGTAGTGTGCCTCACGGGTGATTAAATCAACATCTTTGTACTTTCGCCAATATATTGGCATCTTCATTTTCTCAGCGGCTGCTTTGATTGACTCTTCTGCACTACTTGTAACACACTTCACAAGCCTCTCTTCCTTCCCCTGTACCTTTTTACGTGATCTGTCGCAGAAGAGACATTTGTTCGCAGGAAAATAATATTGCAGCCAATTATGAGGATCTGCGTCTCTTGGCGCGACATGGTACTTCATCCTCTTCAGCAGGACCCTTTCTTTTGAGGAAGCGGGACGTGTTCGTGAAATTTGTATAACACCATCTGTGCGCTCCGTGCACGTTTTTGTGAAAGTTTTTGGTACCTCCATACAAATATCATCAAGCCTTTCACTGCATTAGCTCTCTTCCGTCGCAGTTCCACTGTTTCTTCTATCTTCGAGAAACTAACATCTGAAAGTGGTCTAACTTTTTTATCTGAGGTGTGTTTCACATACTGTATAATACAGGATAAGCCTTCATGCGAATGTTGGCTTTAGACCGTGAGCTGGCCTTTAATTTCAAGGTTTTTCATCTGTTTTCTTCTTGTCGGCCATTGAAAAGTCTCATCTAAACTGAAATACAGAAATCAATAAACATCAACATCAATTCAAACAATCTGTGAATACTACATGTATGATGGCAGTGAGCTAGTGAACAACAGAAATTATGCATAAGTTTTAAGAAAAAAAATCCACAAATGACAAATTCCAAAAATTAGGTCTAAAAAAAACAGCCTGAAAATGACTTTTTCGGAAATGAACGTCACTGTTACGTCACTATAGCGGCCATCTGGATTTAATTTGAGATTTCAGTTAAGACTTGACCCAACGTAAAGTATGAGAAATGTCAGCGTCCTAGCCTAAGGATAGCGAAGATATTTACGGAGACCAAATTCCTTATATCAGAATGGGGGTGTCACGACTGCGGGCGTGTCACGACCACACCCACCACCGATTTTTTTGCAGACAACCGGATTGTGCTAGGGCATGAGTCAGGCTATCTGAAAAACATAGTCTACAAAAATCCCCAGGGGGGGGGGGATGGGGGTCTACGGTGGCCCATGGTCTAGTAGGGTGTGTGCGTTATTCTGTCTGTCTGTTTGTCTGTCAATTTGTCTCTCTGTTGTTTTTTTGTTTTGTTTGAATGTCAATTGACTACAGGTCACAATTTAAAAACTATTAATGAAGCTTCACCACCTGGTTGAGTTCGCCATAAGCAAGGAAGCCTATTGTTTTTGAGATCAAATGGTCGAAAGGTTTTCAAAATAGGCCAGATTTCTGAAATTGTCAATTTTTATCCGATTGACTTGAAATTTGAAGAGGTCTAGCATATTTGTTCATTGCATTCAACCACCAATTATTTTTTGAGGTCAACACTGGCCAAAAGGTCAACATAAGACACAGGCCAAATTTCTAAAATTGTCAATTTTCATCCGATTGACTTGAAATTTGAAGAGCGTTTGCATGTCAGGTCAATGAGTGATGGTAACCACAATTATTTTTGAGGTCGAAAGGTCAAAACATCAACATAGGCCGAATTTCTAAAATCAACAATTTTCATCCGATTAATTTGAAATTTGAAGAAGATTTGCATTTTTGGTCATTGAATTCAATCACCAGTCATTTTTAAGGTCAAATTTGTTTTCTGTATTTCTCCAAGTATCATGCAATGCAAGACATCTTTCTTGTGACGAGCAAAATCGAAGATTTCTCACGTATATTGGTTAGTCAATTTTGTTATTCTGTCTGTTTGTTTGTCTGTCTGTTTATCACCTATAGGTCACAATTCCAAACCGATCGTTATGAAACTTTACCAAGTTGTAGAGGTAGTCTCAACTGAGAAGCTGATTGATTTTGAGGTCAAAGGTCAAATGGCATCTTGAGGTCAAATTACTAAAATCGTCATTTTTCATGCGATTGACTTGAAATTTGGACAGGATTTGCAAGTTGCATCACTGGATTGGGAAACCAACGATTTGTGAGATCAAAAGGTCAAAGGTCAACTCAAAGTCAAACTTCTAAAATCATCAATTTTTATCTGAAAAATCGTCAGTTTTCATCAGATTGATTTGAAAGTTAAACGGCAATTGCATCGTGAATTGCTGAATTGGAAAACCAACTATTTTTGAGATCAATAGGCCAAAGGTCAATTCAAGGTCAAATTTCTAAAATCAGCAAATTTCATCTTAAAAATTGTCAGTTTTCATCCAATAAACCTGAAGATTAAGCAGCAATTGCCGAGTGCATCACTGAATTTGGAAACCAACTATTTTGTAGTTCCAAAGGTCAACTCAAGGTCAAACATCTAAAAACATCAATTTCAATCTGAAAAATAATCAATTTTCATCTGATTGACCTGATCTTTGATTAAGATTGTCAATGTTAATCTTGATAAAATGGACAATTTGATGTATCCATGACAACCTTTGGAGAGGGGGTTGTGGACTTTGCAAGTGTCGTGCTCTGCACGAGGTCTTTTTTTTGTTTGTTACTTCAAAATTAAAGATTTTTCAAGTATATTGGTGAGTCTATTTTGTTATTCTGTCTGTCTGTTTGTCTGTCTGTATGTTTGTCTGTTTGTTTTTTTGTCTGTCTGTTTATCTCCTGCAGGTCACAGTTTTAAACCGATCTTCACGAAACTTCACCACGTGGTAGAGTTTGTCATAAGGAAGAAGACTATTGTTTTTGAGGTCAAAACGTCAAAAGGTCAACATAGGCCAAAGGTCAACAACTTAGGTGAGATTTCTAAAATCCTCAATTTTCATCCGATTGACGTGAAATTTGAAGAGGATATATAATTCACATCAATTAATTCAACCACCACTTATATTGGAGGTCCACATAGGCCAAAAGGTCAACATAGGCCATTTTTCTAAAATTGTCATTTTTCATCCAATTCACTTGAAATTTGAAGAGGAGTTACATATTTTGTCAATTAATACAACCACCAATTATTTTTGAGGTAAAATTTGTTTTATGGATTTTGCAAGTATCGTGCTCTGCACGACGTTTTCTTCTTGTTTGTTTGTTTGTCTGTTTGTGTGCAGGATACCTCAAAGATTTGTGGATGGTTTTGGACAAAACCTGGTGTCCAGGTTTTGTGTGTGACAAGGACAAATTGATTCAATTTTGGTGAAGATCCGGATAAAAGAATTTTTCAATTTTTATTCAAAAATGTTTTGGGCCTGATATGTTCTCATGGATCAGGCATTGCATGGAGGAGGTATGTGCTCTTCCGAGTGCCCTTCTAGTTTTATATGTACATATATGAAGATATACTATATATATGTATATATATGTGTGTAATGTATGTGTATGTATATATAGTATATATACATATACTGTATATACATATATATACATATATGTAATATATATATTGTTACGAATTCTGGCCCGCCTGGCGTGCGATCGGCGCGTACCTCTAATGGAGCCGCGTCACCACACACGACGACGGACGGACAATTCAGTCGTGACCTCCTTGGAACTACTGCCGCAGGACCCAGTCACGGGTGGGGGTTTAGCTCACCACAACCCAGCCGCATCTACCCGCGCGAAATAGGGTGAATCGCCGAATGTCGATATACCTAAATACCGCGCGCGGTAACCTACGAGGGGTTGCACCACGCCGCAGGTCGGCTTAGGACACGAACCGCTTAAGCGATTCGTTCCGTGCTACAGGAATAACCGAGCGGTGTTATCGCCGACCTCGACGGTTCCGATTCTCTTACCGGGCGTTCAAAACCCACTACTCATTCCACGATGCAAGATGGCACTTTCAATGTGGTGAGGAGGAACGCGACGAACGGGATAGTTGCACACAAGGACATTTATTATAGAGCACACGTATTACACACACAACACAAGCAAGGGCAGTCATGCAATTTCAACAAGGCAAATAGAAACAATACAACCGACTATAATTATTATTTACAAGCACTTACACAGTTTTACTTAACAGACGGCGCCGACAACATTCATTCAAAGCAAAAGGAAAGACCCCTCATAGGCAGGGGGTAGACGGGGTTCGTAAACCTTTATGGCCGTGGGCCGTGGATGACCGAATGGGCCCACGAGACCGACGCTGGTTACCTGCACCCTCGTGTGCGACGGTCGGCGAGCTCTCTCCGGCACTCCTCCCCAGCACGCGCAGGTCCGGCACACAGCCGGCAGGGCTGCGCCTCCCGTCTGCGTCTCCGAGGCGTCGCCCGGATCGGCCACCGCGCCGCGCTTCACCGACAGGTCGCTCAACGCCAAGACGAGAGGAGGGAGAGAGAACTCGCCTCGACGACAAAGAACGACGAAGGCACCCCGACGACAAGAACGACGAAGGCCACCCCGACGACAAAGAACGACGAAGCGCCACCGACAGAAAGACGCAAGCCACCCGACGACAAAGAGAGAGAGTGATCCAGCACGACCCCGACAGAGAGGATGACGTCGACGACCCAGGCAAAAGAGAACTTGACCTGACCACCAAGAGAGAGCGAGCCCCGCGTGCGGTCCGCCTTATATAGCGCGGGGCTCCGCCCTTCGCTCTTCCCCGTTTTCGGCTCCGCCTCCCTTCGAGAAGGTTCCGAAAAGGGGCGTTCCCTCACCCCGACCGCCTCACGCCGTGCATCCACCAATCGGCACGAGCTGCCCTCCCCTTCCCTTCACACCAAGGCGGGGAAAATAGGCCGGAAACCCCACAGGCTTCACAAGAGCTTTTGTTCTGCCAATCTTCTCGGACGGTTTCCGCGGAAACCGTCTTCCGTGGTCCGCGGTAGGATGGCGTTCGTAAGCGGGTAGTGGCGAAGATGGTGGTGATTGTTTGTGGGGTGTGTGAGCGTGGTGGGCTTGTAGCGTAGTTAGTGGCGGTTGTTGTTTGCGTGAGAGTTTGTGGCAATGGTGGCTCAAAATAACGATAGATAAAGAAAACGGCTATCTCAAAGAGTCGCAGCCCGGTGAACACGAATAATTCCCTTTAAACAACGGTGGGGACCTATCTGAACACTCACTTACCGGCATAGCTAATCTAAGGAACTTTTATGGTGTATCGGAATTTCCACAGCCGTAACAATATATACATATTATACATATATAATATATAATACATATAATACAATTAATTTAATATATATAATATATATATATATAATATATATATATATATTATATATATATATATATATATATATATATAATTATATATATATATATATATATACAGTACATATCTAACCAATGATGACAACATTCGTCATTTAAACGACAGATGTACCTCCTGACTGTTATGTTGAGCATCATCGCGGATTATGTCTCATACGGTAAAACCACATAATCCACAAAGAACAAACATCCATCTGCCATCCAGACGATTGTTCCCGCTAATGCAAGCCATTCAACCAGAAGGCACGCATGTGAGATGCTTGTGAGAGCACCTGATTGGTCACTGGCTTTCACATCAATACAATTTTTTATTATGGACACTGGGCATCAAATAGTTACATATATCGAACACAGTTTCAAATGGAGCACCTCACCGCCATTAGAGCATTTAACTTGCTTGAAATGTGGCAATAAATGGGAATTGTTTCTCCCAGATTACCAGCTTGATGACAGAAGATGCCATTTGCAGTTTTTTCCATCTCCATCTTTACTCCATTTAGAATCCCATGTGGGCATGAGCAACTTGCTGGTATGAATAATATCAGATTCAGCACCAATGCAGATCTGTGTTACATGTATGTCATCATCAATGTACCACACTCTCTACAGAGTGTCAGTGCTACTGAAGCAGTCTCTTGGCAAGGATTGTGCTGGGTGTTTTGCCATTGCCTTCCTAGCAGTTAGGATAAGAGCTGGATTTAACAATTTGTTCAGGGTGTCTGATCATGAAAGACACCAAGGGATCTTTAATATTCATAAATAACCAAAGAGGGCAGATGGATTCTCTACATTTACGTCTTTCCGATTGATGGCGCATCCATTGATGATGGCGCCCTGCATGCAAAACACCAAGATTGTAGTTTACAGCTGAGTCAAGATTAGAACCAGGATACACAGCTCAGCGGCGAGTGGGCTTACCTGTTGGCTATTCTGCCAACCCTTACATGCATATGTGAACAGAATCTGTTACTGCTCGTCTTTATAATTTTGGGAATTAGATTGCGCTTTCAAGGAAAATGACTATATTTTCTTCATAACTAATCACCTATTATCAATTCGTAATTATTAGTTATTTTCCTAATATTAAATATGCTAAGGAAGACAATGGAGATGAAAGCAAAAAAAAAAATTGGGAGAGGTAACCCTCTCCCAAATATGTGTTCAAAATACAGATCAATAATTAAATATCTCACTATTCTGAACAATATGTTGAATACCGACATTTCTAAAGCATGGTAAACCTTTATTGTTGGTTCATTCAACCTTTGTCCGGATTCTATATGGATAGATGTTTTAGTCTCCCTTCATCGAGTCTGGTCCTTTGATAATGATCAGCTTCATGCTGATAACAAGTCAGTTCTTTGTAGTTCACTGAAGCAGTGGCAGCAGTATTGATCGGAACAGCCTGATAAATGACATCCCACGTGGATCCCAAAAGCACTCTAAAAAGTGTTCATTCCCTTGAAGAAAAATGATAAATACATGAATTTCTGTCACAATTTAAGGATTGCTGGAAATGATGTCGGAGGGAAATGGATTCCCAACACCCTATATTCAACTTATTTTAATTGTAAACCTCAAAATAGTTCCCTTACCTAAAGGTACAAGTTTAACCTGTGAGCAATTGACTGATTTCCTAACTGCCCAGAACACAATTGGGCAACGTTCTTCCTCGAGGTTTCGACACACACACACACACACACAACACACACACACACACACACACACACACACACACACACCACCAATACACCTGTAATCTGGGTTTTTTGTACATTATGATCTCAGGTAACCTTTTTGGTGTTTCCAATGTGAGTCCAAAACTACTGATGCTGAGATCTCAGGTTTGTACAAACTCCTTGAGATTATAACTACATAAACGAGATGCTATTCATAGAATACTTACCCCGCACAATCTTGAGAAGGACTTGGTGCGAGCCAACTCTTCTGGTGGAGAATTTGTAAGTAAAAAAAATTAAATTCAAATCAAATGGAAGACCAAATAAAATAGGCGCTGCATTTGAGTCATCATAAGGAATCCGAACAAGCAAAAAGCAAAGATAAAGTCTTCAGGAGGAACCTGGATAGGGCTCAGGTTTCAACTGTTACTCCTCTACCCTCAACCATATCCAGGTGCAGCCAAATGAGCCTTTTTGAAAAATAAAAAATAATCAAAAAGAACGCAGATTCAAAAACATTAAAACATACTGGTTGATAGACCATGCGTCCGATAAGGTTGAAATTTAAAATATATATTCTTCATCACTACTAGATCATAAGTTTCTCAACTATTGATTCAGTGGTTCAAGAGAGAGAATTTCTAAAATATTTTCCTTCAATCCAATATGGCTGCCAAATCATATGATCTATCAATTATTCATGAACACCATGGTATCCCAAAAGCTTTGGGAACATGTGTGTGAAGTTTCTCCTTGGTCTGTCCAGCCATTCTGGTGAAGAAATTTTAAAAGGTTTTAAGGTAAATGCAATATGGCTGCCAAACCACATGACCGATGATGTCGTAAGTTTTTTTTCCTCTTGATCAATTTATCCCGAGATGACCCTCAAAAAATTTCATATTGATCTGATGTAGCATTCTACGTATGTAATTTTGATGTCATAATGAAGGCACCCATGACATCATTAAAAAAAAATCACACTTATTCCCAATGGAAGAGTACTTGACAGGTGCTAAGTTTCAATTTTTCCAAGGAGCGGTTTCAGAGATACAGAGGTCCAACATTTCTGCTTTTTTCCAACATGGCTGCCACACACATGACCTATGACATCATAATTATCATTTAAACATTCTACATGAGTCGCATCGATGGTAAAAATTTCGTTCCAATCCAACAAGCGGTTCCAGAGAAAAGGGAATAACAAAATGCAGACACGTACGTACACACATACGCATGTACGTATGGGATGGATCACTTAACCCTACTTTTCGCTTAAAAGGGCACACGGTAGAGCAAATACCTCCGGCATGCAATGCCTGATCCAGTAGAACATATCGGGCCCAATAAATTTTTGAAATATCGTGCGATGCAATTGTTTTTGGCCCTTTCTCTCAATGGTGAAGAATCACTTTTAAAATGAAAAAAATTATTGTATGGATCTGGATTCAGATCTTCACCAAAATCAAACGAATTTGTCCTTGTCACACCCCCCAAACTGTCCACAAAGTTTCCTCTGAATCCGTCCTCAACATTTTGAGATTACCGTATTATCTATCATTTTTGGCCCCATCTCTCAAAGGTGAAGAATCACTTTAAAAATTATTGGATCTGGATCCTGATTCAGATCTTCACCAAATTGTAATCAATTCGGCCGTGTCACACAAATAACCTGCCCACCAAGTTTCGTACAAATCCGTCCACGACTTTTTTGAGATCCCATGCTATTTATCATTTTTGGCCCCATCTCTCAATGCTGAAGAGTCACTTAAAAATTGTAGTATCTGTATTTTCACCAAAATCTCATCAATTCGTTCTTATCACACACCCAACCTGCCCACCAAAATTCATCCAAATCTGTTCAAAACTGTTTGAGATATCCTGCACACAAACAAACAAATGAAATTGCTCGTTGAGCAAGGAATTGCCGAATAAACTTTGTCATATTCAATGATCTCTGAAAAACAAAAACCTGCAAATCAATTTGGTTCTTATAAGTCGATAGTGCTACTGTTTAATGAGTTATAGCACTTAGTTTGGTCATGATCATAACTTGGAAGTCAATCAGACTTGAAATGGCATTTTTATCACAATTTGAAATTTTTTACCCGACCCCCTGACATTCGACCCCGACTGCTAAGAAGGGTGTTGGTGTGACAGACATATGGTTTGGATGCAGAATTGGAAGATGCCACCTTTTTGGATTTGGTTTGAAGTCGATACGACCATTTTCGCGGACGTTATTGCGAAAATAAGAATTTCACTTTTTCAGTGACCTTGACCTTGACCTTTGACCTAGATTCACCAAAAACGACAAGTGTCTAATTGACCATGGCGACGTCTGTACCCAGTTTGGTCATGATTGCTGAAACGGTGTGGCTGCTACAGGGTAAACAAACACACAAACAAACAGACAGACAGACAGACACACAGAATGACACACACAACCGACCAACATATTGCCGAAATCCGAAGGATTCCGGCAATTAACAAACAGACAAAACAATAAGAAAGACGTCATGCACAGCACGATACTTGTGAAATCCATAAAACAAATTTGACCTTAAAAATAATTGGTGTTGAATTCAATGACCGCAAAATATGAAAATTGCCTTCAAATTTCAAGTCAATCGAAAGAAAATTGATAATTTTAGAAACCTGGCCTATGTTGACCTTTTGGCTTAGGTTGTTGTTTTGGCCTATGTTGACCTAAAATTACTTGTTTGTTGAATTCAGTGACTTGAAATGCAAATCGTCTTCAAATTTCAAGTCAATGCGATGAAAATTGACAAATTTATAAATTCGGCCGACGTTGACCTCAAAAATAATAGTTGGTTGAATTCAGTGACCTGATGTGCAAATCCTCTTCAAATTTGAAGTCAATCAGATGAAAATTTAAGATTTTACAAATTTGAAAAAGTTGTTGACCTTTGGCCAATGATGACCTTTTGACCTTTTGACCTCAAAAATATATCGTATTGTCGGACCACAAACTCCACCATTTGGTGATGCTTCATGAAGATCGGTTTAAAATTATGACGTGTAGGTGAATAAAGGTGAGCGGACAGCCAAACAGACAGACACGGGTGAAAACATAACCTCCTTCCACCTTCGGTGGTGGAGTCAAAAATAATTCCTCAACATATACTGGAGATGGACATTTTATATACTGTATGCATTGCAATGCAAATATGGCAGAATCATTGACCTTTGATTTTCATATCTTACGTCTCACATTTTGCTTCTATTTTATCCCCCTTGTTCCTTGTCCTGGCCTTCCATCCATTTTCTTCCTATATCTCCTTCTTACTTTTTTCCCAAAAAATTATTTGTGCACCTTCCTCAATCTTCAGTTGCCTGGAACTTCCTAGACTGTCAGAAACACGAACTCACAAGGTTTGCTTCAAAGTCTGCAGGGCAACGGGAAGGTTATTTCAATGTCATTTTAACCTCAAATCAAGCTATTTCTCGGAGGATGGATAAAATTAACAGGATGGTGATTGAGGCTTGCTAACCACAGTGGGAAGCAAGGAGAAGCTGACATTTTTGGCTTTAACCCTTTTTCAGAGTTTTTTTTTTTCCAAAAAAGGGCTTTTGCTCTGATAAAGGCTTCATGCCCAAAACATCAGCTTCTCTTTGCTTCACATGATGGTTAGCATAACTCGGTCATCGTTCTGTTGATTTCATCCGTTGTTCTACCTGTCCACCGACGAAGATCAACATTTAGCCTTCACAATCAAGACTAATTCGTCATACTATTTCGAGGAGGGCTGTGCATGTTAAATGTTTTATTTTTGTTAATTGTTTTTGGCAGGATGGCCTGGAGGTATGCATACTCACCAGTGAGCCTTTCAGCCTAAGTTTGAATCTAAACCCTGTTATAAACAGTTATCTTGGTGTCTTACAGACAGGTAGAGGCATAAATGTGTGTGCTGTCCCGTGGATGGACGTCGAACTGGGCATCCCATGTCCGGCATTAGTTTGTGGATGGTAGATTCCATGATGTCCTTCATGAAGAGCAGGCGAGCTATCGTCAGCACCATGGTCATATTCAACAATTCTGCCCTAATCTACAGAGGGCATTGCATGAGCACCACAGCCGCACCCTCAGTCAGTGGTGTGACTCGCAACCTTGTGCCGCACATGACAAAATAGGACCACTGGACCTGTAGCTTATCTGGTATTTGACCTAATGTTGTAACCCAAATTTGGTAGCAATCTGACTGGTGGGTCTGGAGAAGAAGGTTTCTGAAGGATTTTATGCAATTTTCCAAAACATTTACCAAGTCCACCATTTTGGCATACTTCTGGTTATGTGATCTGCATGACCTCCGCAATTTAACATCATGACCCTTTCCTAATGTTGTATCCCAAATTTGGTGGCATTCTGACTGGTGGGTCTAGAGAAGAAGATTTTGGAAAGAATTTGCACAACCGCTATTTTGACACACTTCTGGTCATGTGATTGGCATGACCTCCGTAATTTAACACCAGGACCTTGTCCTAATGTTGTAACTCAAATTTGGTAGCATTCTGACTGATTGGTCTAGAGAAGAAGATTTTTGAAAGAGTTTGTGCGATTTTTCCCAAAAATTGATGGTCAGCCATTTTGACACACGTACAGTCACGTGATCAGCTTGACCTCCACAATTTAACATCCCTACCCTGGCCTAATGTTGTAATCCAAATTTGGTAGCATTCTCACTGGTGGGTCTTGAGAAGAAGATTTTTGAAGAAATTTACTAAGTTGGCCATTTTGACCTACTTAAAGTCATGTGACCGAAATGAGCTTCACAAATTCCTGTTACCAGTCAGGAGATGAACGTTGCTGCCAAATTTCAGCCGGATCGGCCCAGCGGTTTAGTTGGAGAATTCGAAATAGGAGACGGACGGACGAACGGACGGATGGATGGTGCTTGATGACAATACATTATCTGGAAATAAAATTCCAGATAAGCTAATAACAAACATAGGGGCAATACCCCTGAGTGCTCACCTGGTAGTGGCTGGATAAGATCACCAGGGAACCTCGGGTAGGCATGGATGACACACAAAATATGTAATGGAGAATAAAGTAAATACCTATGGATGTTTGTTTAATATCGTGAACAAACTTTGGTACATCACGAGTGATAAAGGTTGCGGTCAAGTTTTCTCGAAATTGTGTGTGTGGTTTCAGAGAAGCAAATACATATTTTGGGGAGCAAACCCCCTGTAGAAACTCTTAGACCCCAATGTTTTTTTAAATATCGTGAACAAACTTTAGTACATCACGGGTGATGAAGGTTGTGGTCAAGTTTCATTAGAATTGCTTGTGTAGTTTCTGAAAAGAGCAAATACCTATTTTGGGAGGCAACCCGTGTAGACCCCCTTATGACCCAATTTTTTTTAATGCCATGAGCAAACTTTGGTACATACACTGTGATGAACGTCGTCAAGTTTCATCGATATCCTATGTGCAGTTTCAGAGAAGAAGTTGCAAGTATTTGTGGATGGAGGGATGGACAGACGGACTGACGACGCGCCATCGCATAAGCTCCCCGGAACTATTTTCCAGGTGAGATAATAATCTACACTAATAAAAGGCTGTGTGTGTGTGTGTGTTAATTAAAACACCCCTTTTGAAGATAATTAACGGCCTTATTTAATTATATCTTTCATCAGGCGATCCTTGACCACCTCGCTGTCTGGGGTCTTCAGATGTTTCCTGGGTAACATCGCTGGTGTCTGAAACCACCATGTTTTTTTGGCCTGCTCAACCACGCTTTGACATGGAACAGGCCGCAACGATTTCTTAACGATGAAGTTTTTTTTTTTCACTTTCTTCACTCATATTATGGAATGCCTGTAATCATAGCTCCGAATCGCTGGGCATATCGCAATGCTTTTAAATGTCTGGAGACACCAGCGTTCGTGGCTTTATTTCATTTGCGCATATGAATAAGCGAGAGAATCTCTTAAACGAAGCAGAATTACAAAATGTAAGCTCCAGATTTGAAAGTATCAGCAGTTCAGACTCCCCAAAAAGTGTTGATTTGTCCAACTCGGACATTGCACGGGCGTTTCTGGGTGCATAGTTGTATCGACGGCAATTGGTAATCGCTTGCCAAGCCAGGCGTTCTGTTGGAGTGCTTGAGTGCTTAAGCCACTTATTGAGCTGTGCAGTTCAGTTTGTGTCCTGATCGGGATGTGCAATCGACAGTTACTACAAGGTAGAGGTACGTATACAGCACACATGGACGTGGTACGTGTGGGTAGATTTGGATTTGTATGGACTCTTCGTGGGTGTATGGACATGCTATGCCTGTTACGGGTGCCGTGGTGCCAAAGTTTTATCCAGTATCTTGTGTGGTTCTTTCAGGTTTTCCTTTGTCCTCGCGCTGTTTCTAAAGCATTTGGTTATCGCATTTGTATGTTTCTCTTTGTGAGTTTCAAAGCAAAATATATTTGATAACGCCCGATTTCCAAGCCGCTTGCAGTAGTAACGTGTTTTCTAAATTACCGAGCCGATTTTTTTCCACCCATCACACACAGCTGTTCATAAGGAATAATGTTTGTGAACATCTCCCTGAAAGATCTATATAAATGTAACGTTGTTTTTCGGTGAAAGCTACTCAAGGTTTCTGGGTTGTATACAGTATGTACTGTAGTCGGTAATCAAACTGACTCCAACCTGCCGAAAAATTGCCAATATCAGCCAAGCGTGTGTGTGTATGTGTGTGTGTGTGTG
>CM068958.1:138326949-138361078 GCA_035128595.1 Eptatretus atami
TGTGTGATAGACCAACAAAAAGTGAACTGGAAGGACTTATAAAGAGCAGATAGTATTTTTGAATCCTTGCTGGGAGTCAAAGTGTTGAATGGAATACTTATACAATTGGGCCAAGTTGGTGTTGATTCATACTTGTGGTTTTAGCTACCTGATCTAAGCACTGTAAATATTACTGAGTGAATTGTAGAAATATAGGTGTTGTGTTGTTCTGTCGCAGGCCTTCGAAGAGATACAGGATGATGCAATGCGGGAGGCTCAAGAGGGTGGATGGCGTGAGGCTGTACTGGAACACCGAATCCAGGAAGAGATCGCCCATGCGGCCTATACTCGGGCAACCATTTTGCAGGAACAGGAAAGACACATGGAGGTAGGAAATCTGGAGGAACTTCTCTTTGGTGGTTTTTTTATTGGGGTAACAAAGGAGCTCTTTCATTAAAATGCTTGCATCAGAGTTGTATGCTTATAAAATCATTTCCCAATCTCGTAAATTCCTTGGATTGAACCCATAAAACTGTTGACTTCATATTCATGTGGGCAGAAAACAATGCATTGTAGAGCATAATGTTCCTCTGACGGTAGGTCAAAGTGAAATATGGTCTTATTTCTTAAAATGAGGATTATAAAAATTACTGATCATGATACAAAATGTTTTTTTACTTCAGTTGTTTGTTTGAAAAACATGCACCAATAAGCAGTAAAAGCACCTTCCGTAATATCCCCTGCAATTTATTTGGTGGCAGCCATGTCTTGTCCACTATTGGCTGATTACCCCCGCCACCGAAGGAGGACGGAGGTTATATTCTCACATTTGTTTGTCTGTCTGCCTGTCCGTTTGCTTGTTTGTAAGCACATTATCTCAAAAAAAGTTAAGGATGCATTCAGACGAAACTTTGTGGAGAGGTTGGGTGTGTGACGAGGACAAATTGGTTAGATTTTGGTGAAGATCCAGATCCAGGTACTAAATTTTTTTACGTGGTTCCTCACAATTAAGATATGGCCAAAACGATATGTCGAAGAATATCTCCAAAAGTTATGGACGGATTATAATGAAACTTGGTGGACAGGTTAGGTGTGGGAGAAGGGTGAATCGATTCGATTTTGCTGAAGATCCAGATCCGGATACGATAATTTTTTTAATTTTTCAAGTGATTCTTCACCATTGAGAGATGGAGCTACAAACGATATATAGCGCAATATCTCAAAAGGTTGTGGACAAATTATGACAAAACTTGGTAGATGAGTTAGGGAGGTGACAAGAACAAGCCGATTTGATGTTGGTGTGTGACAAGGACGAATGGTTTGCATGCAGATCCGGCCTATCAGTGGGATACAACAAACCATTGTGGCCTGTTCCAACTCAAGGCATTGTTGAGCAGGCTGAACAAAATGGTGCCAGGGAATATAGCTAAGTATGTGCCTGATAAAGGATATAATTAAATAAGGCTGTTAATTTTCTTCAAAAAGGGTGTTTTAATTAACCCAAACACCCAATTTCCACTCACGCACTCCGTTGGAGTTCCCTTAGTATGCATGCAAAGTTTCAGGCTGAGAGGTCTCAGGGTTTTGGAGTTATGGGGGAGACACACACACACACACACACACACACACACTGACTGACTGACTCACACTCACATTTGTTATTATAGATCATGTAGATATTGGTAAATGGTTAAATTTTCAGAGGAGACGAGGAAAATTCCAATTATGGACTAAGGACTTTAAAGTTACTCAGATTAGTCATTGCTCTGCAGCACAGAAAACAATATATACCTGGTGAAGAAGTTTAAAGTGCGTTTTATCGGTGTGCATGATAAGAAACCTACTAGTGCTGAGCCCTGCCATATTCTTCCTCACAAATATCTTCTATGGAGTAAATGTTTTGCCAAAGAGGATCATCACATGCAAGTGATGTTATTGAAGAACGACTCATTAGTATTGAGAGCTTTAAATATATATCTATGTTTGTCTGTCCTCAACATGTGTAAAAGTGTAATCATCAGGAGAACCATCCTCATATCAAGTTAAATGTGATACGTTTGTAAGTTTTCCTATAAATCCCTGTATATTGATAACAATTAAAGTAGGTTCATACTTCCCAAGTCATTGGATTTGCTCAATTTGTAAATTCTCAAATTTGACTCTCTTGTTTACAGTATAATCATCACATGGGAGTGTTTTGCTGTTTCTCCACTACACAATGCGGCTTTCATATTGTTACATATTGTGGTGTAATGTTCATGGAACCAAAAATTGTATTTGAAAATATCATTTGTTAAGCAGTCAAACACATTTCGCTCATACCGATGGCCTTAAACTGAGTTGATTTGCAAGGATCCATAATAAATGTCCTGAGTGACACAATTAATCCTTTCTTTGGCAACAACTTTTCTTTTTGCGCAATGAATCCTTCTTTTCTGAAGACACAGTGAATCCTTCTTCCCTAAAGACATCTCAAATCATCCCCAATCCAAAACCATGATCTTTTTTTACCCTTGTTAACCCCACCCAAATCCTTCCTAATTTTCCAGTTTTTCCTCCTTGGAGTTTCCTTCTCCATGCATACGTGTTTTGCGTCATGTTTTTGTCTGTTCTGTCCTGATCCATTCAGTGTGCTAGCTCTTCCACGAGCCTCGACTATGTATAAAAAGAAGAGAAAAAAAAGCCAAAGTGACCTCATATTCTTGAGTGCCCAGGTGCTTACCATGCTGTAAATATGAAGGGCCATAATTATACCTCTACATGTCCAGCCTCTTTAGATCAATGCTTTACTTCTACATTTCTGGCTTCTTTAGATCAATAGAGTTATCAAGATAAAGAGTGGTCTCAAAATAGCACTTAGGGATGCACAGCCTCTGAGCTGAGAGAAGCGACTAGTTGTGTTTGTAAACCATGTATTAAGAAAGCTGTATATACAAGTACTAAAAGTGTAAAGCTTATGGAAATTGATAATTGATGTTGGGTGTCTAAAAATGTAAACATCATTGGATATGCCAATAGAAACAACTCTGACTTCTTGCTGAAAGTTCACAGCTTTGTTCCAAGTTTCCAGTAGAAGGATAGCATATCCAGCATCGATGTTGAAATTAATCATCGGTCAATTGCAGAAAAATGAATGCTTAATTATATATTTGAGTACTCATACCATTACCTTGCTAATGATTGGGATCAAGCTGACTGGTCTTCACTGGCATTATTCTTATGGATTGAAGTGAGGGATGGCATGCAGAGTGAAGTTAGCAAGTAGTAACGTTAACTGATAGAGAAGATTCCAATTTGGGAGAGCAAAATTTGCATCAGAGTTGCTAAAACCATTCAGGCACATTGCAAAGCAATGTTGAGATCAGCGAAAACCTTGGGAAACAAGTTAAACTAGAACGGGCACTCAGTAGAGCGCATACCTTCGCCAACGCTACATTTTGCCCCCCCCCTCAGAAACCATTGATTGTGAGGGTATTTAATCCCATACCACATCTGCCATCTCATATGTGTTATGATGGCTTAAAAACATTAAATTTCCTGTGTCATATCGTATATCACAAGATTGGGCATTGAATTCACAACATTTTGGCATTGGTTGCATGCAAATTGGATAAAAATCGACCGCACTATGGCAAAATGACGATTTTGACCTTTTCATGATCTCGACCTTGACCTTTGTACTCTTAATTTTGTAATTGGTATTAGAGTGTGGGGAACAGAACAGTCAACATTTTGGTGTTGGTTTCATGCAAATCGGATAAGAATTGACCGTGTTATGACTAAAACCGCACATTTTGCAATGTCGTGAGCCCCCTGACCTTTGACTCGCAACCGCTAATAAGGGTTATTACGTCATTGTGTCAGGTCAGGTTAGATCTGTGACCTGCTACAGGTACCATGTAAACCTGTACTAACCTGTTCCATGGTCGGGTTGTCGGCGACTAAACCGTCTCCCTCCACCACAGGTTTTCTGGTGAGGAGGGTGTTTGGATATGGACACCCAGCAGGATTAAAAACAAAACCTGTCAAAGGGCGGAGGAGCTCCTTGTGAGCCAACGGCCATCCATATCTAGTGCCCAACTGTGTCTGCGGACGTCCTCCTGCAGTTGGGTTACTTTTTTATTAGGAGGTTGGTGGCAGGATTTGCACTCCGGCCACCGTAAAACCCTTCATTCCGCAAAACACAAAAACGCAAAAAAATCTGAAAACCCACTCCGTGGGAGTACCTCCTGTGCAGCTTCCCTTCCCAGGGCAGCTCACCGGATGACGGGATTGGGGCAAAGCCTTCGGGACCCCCAATCTTTGATGATAGGAGGGAAACCACGGGGTAACATCCCTGGGTATTGCGGGAGAGTGTGTCGGAGTGGTGCTGAGGTGTCGTCCACCAGACGGCGGTCTCCTTGGGTTAACCTGAGGCGGTCCCTTCGGGTGGGTGCCTGGAATGTCCTATCCCTAAGAGATGATCATCACCTGTCTCTTGTTATCATCTGAGCTCAAGCGTTTGGACATCGGGATTGCAGCTCTCTCTGAGGTTCGGAGACCGGATTGCGGCGAGATAATGGTGGGTGGTTACACCTACTATTGGTCTGGTCGCTCTGATGGTTACCATACCCAAGGAGTTGCTGTAGCTGTGTCCAATAAGCTGACCCCAATGATAATTGAGGTAACACCGGTCAACGAGCGTATTATGAGATTAAGGATTCGTCACTCCTTAGGTGTCATTTCCCTGGTCTCTGTCTATGCTCCGACTGAGGCGAGTGATCTCACCGTGAAGGATGCATTCTACGCCACGCTCGAGTCTGTGGTTGATCAGTGCCCCAGACGAGATACACTTCTAGTCTTGGGGGATTTCAATGCATCGACTGGAACTGATAGGGATGGTTATGAGTGTGTGTTTGGTCCCCATGGGTCAGGAACTATGAACCAGAATAGCACTAAGTTCCTTGACTTTGCAAGAAGTCATGGACTTAGGGTGGCTGGTTCATGGTTTCAGCGCCCACAAGCTCATCGCTGGACTTGGTATTCCAACGCTGGCGGTGTGGCAAGGAGATTGACCATGTCCTCATTGACGGTCGTTAGAGGATGATCCAGAACTGCAGGGTCTACCGGAGTGCTCAGTTCCTCAATACTGACCACAGGCTTGTTGTAGCAACTCTAAAGCTGCACCTTAAATCCTGGAGAATGGTACCATCCCAGCCTAGGCTGGATGTTGGCAAGCTCAGGGATGAGAGAGTAGCTGAGGAGTTTGCGAACAGGCTGGGTGGACACTTGGGGGTCTGGGTGCTTTGGGGGGTCCTGAAGAGTTGTGGAGTGCCTTCAAGACCACCGTCCTTGATGTTGCCGGTGGATGTCTTGGAACTCACCGCAGGGCAAAGAAGAATTTTGTCTCTCAAGGGACACTGGATACCATTGACCAGAGTCGCAGGCCAGGCTGAATGGCAGAGCTGAGCTGTTCAGGGAGCTGAGGCGTAAAACTGTACGTGCACTGAGGGTGGACAAGGAGGCCTATGTGCGAGGAATCTGTGAGGGGGTAGAGCATCACCTGTGGACAGGTGATTCTCGTCCCGCTTACAGGGGAATTCGTGCATTGCGTTCATCCAAGCCCATCCCTCGGAGCACTGCAGTTAGAGCAGAGAGTGGTAGGCTCTTGACAGAGGAGTCTGAAGCCCGAGGAGCCCGCTGGGCCGGTTACTTTGAGCGGTTGTACCAGGCTGATCCCCCAGCTGTCGAGTTGGACGTCAAGGGTGTTACAATCCCTGTTGCTGACCCTCGAATCAACTGTGGTCCACCTTCGCTTGTGGAAACCAGGGCTGCGGTGAACCAGTTGAAACGGGGTAAAGCTCCAGGGATCTGTGGCATCCATGCTGAACTTCTCAAGGCTGGTGAAATGCTGCACTCGTGTCGCTGCATGCAGTTTTGTGCTCTGCCTGGACACAGGCATCATCCCAACCGATTGGAAGAGGGGCCTTGTTGTTCCTCTCTGGAAAGGGAAGGTGTCGCCAAGACTGCAACAACTACCGAGGGGTGACGCTGCTCTCAGTGCCGGGCAAGGTCTTTGCTCGGATAATTCTTGATAGGGTTCGCCACCATCTGCTTGAGCACCAGCGTCCAGAGCAGTCAGGCTTTACACCAAAGAGGTCAACGATTGACCGTATCCTTGCTCTTCGTGTCCTCACCGAACGCAGACGAGAGTTTCGGCAGGGGCTGCTTGCAGCCTATGTTGATCTCTGTAAAGCGTTCGATTCAGTGAATCGGGATGTCCTCTGGAGGATTCTTGGTCTTCGTGGGGTGCCACCAAAACTGATCGATCTGATGTCTGAACTCTACTCTGGTACTGAGAGTGCTGTGAAGTGTGGTGGTACCATCTCTGACTTATTTCCAGTTGTTACTGGAGTTCGTCAGGGGTGTGTACTGGCCCCCACACTTTTCAGCACTTGTATGGACTGGATTTTAGGGAGGATGTCGGAGAGATCAAGCTCCGGTGCATCGTTTGGGAATGTCAAGATCTCGGACCTTGATTTTGCAGATGATGCAGTCATCTTTGCGGAGACTTTAGATATCCTTTTGGGGGCCCTCGAGGTGCTGAATGAGGAGTCGGAGCCGCTGGGATTACGGGTTTCTTGGGTCAAAACTAAGATCCAGGCTTTCGGTGACATCTTTGATGCTGCTGTCCTGTCTGTGTCTGTTTGTGGTGAGGATGTTGAGGTCGTGGAGAATTCACTTACCTTGGCAGTGATATTCATGTCTCTGCTGGCTGTGAGTCAGAGGTCAATAGACGTCTGGGTCGGGCCTGGGGAGTCATGGATTCACTGGATCATGGGGTGTGGCGCTGTCGGTACTGTGCGGGAGGACGAAAGTCCGAGTCTTCAGGTCTTTGGTACTTCCAGTCTTGCTCTATGGATGCGAGACTTGGACTCTGACCAAGGATCTGAGACGGAGACTTAATTCCTTTGGTACCAGGTCTCTTCGGAGAATCCTTGGCTATCGCTGGTCGGATTTTGTGTCCAACGAGCGGTTGCTGAGAAGACTCGGATGAGATTTGTTACCTGCATAGTCCGTGAGCGTCAGTTGCGGCTGTATGGACACGTGGCTCGTTTTCCTGACGCTGATCCTGCTCACCAGATTCTCT
Source organism: Eptatretus atami (assembly GCA_035128595.1). Classification (NCBI taxonomy): domain Eukaryota; kingdom Metazoa; phylum Chordata; class Myxini; order Myxiniformes; family Myxinidae; genus Eptatretus; species Eptatretus atami. Next base: position 138,334,058 of record CM068958.1, read on the forward strand.
CAGCGAGGGAGTCTCATGAGTGGAGGAGGCCAGTGGGCCGACCAGTGCCTCGTGGTTGCAGCAGGTTGACCATCATCTCAAGGAGATGGGGATGGGCCTGGCATCTGCCTGGGGGATGGCCAGACGGAGGCCCCTGGAATACCGGCGGAAAGTGAACGCAGCGACGCGCTGTTCTGGCACATGCTCCATACCTGACCTGACATATCACAAGATGGGCATTGAATTCTGAACATTTTGGCATTAGTTGCATGCAAATTGGATACAAATTGACCGCGCTATGGTAAAAAGACGATTTTGACCTTTTCATGACCTTGACCTTGACCTTTGACCCGATCGCTCCCAAAATCTAATCAAATGGTCCTCGGATAATAACCAATCATCCCACCAAATTTCTGCGATTCAGTTCAATACTTTTGGAGTTATGCGAATAACAAACAAACAAACAAACACACATATTCACAAATAAATAAATAAATACACAGCAATCAAAACATAACCTTCGCAACAAAGTTTGCGAAGGTAAAAAAGACATAACATGTCATAGCCCCCGTTGTTTTGGTAATTTTGCTGGATAGAGTTAAAGGGCTAGCCCATATTTATGTACATCTAAAATGGCCACTAGTCTACCAGTCGGCTATCTTTGATCAGATCACAAAATAAAGTGAAAGGCACGTATATGTGATCATGTACCGTGCTTGTGCCAAGTTTGAACGAAATCGGACCATGCATGTCTGAGAAATGTTTGGGGATGCATTTAAGTAACGAAATGGCCATCAGTCAGCCATCTTGGATCTGATCTCGAAATAAAATGACGTGCTTATGTAAGCCAACATTCGTTATGTGTGCCTCAAGTTTCAACAACGTTGGCGTATGCACGTCTGAGAAATGGTTGAGGACGTGTTCAACATTGGTGTTTTTTCACAAATAAAATGGCCAGTAATCGGCCATCTTGAATATGATCTCAGAAAAAAAATGACGTGCTAACGTAAGTCATGATTCGTTATCGGTGTGCCAAGTTTGAACAACATTGGTGCATGCATGACCGAGTAATAGTTGGGGACGTGTTCAACACCGGGGTTTTTTTTACAACTATAATGGCCGCCAGTCGGCCATTTTGGATCTGGTATCGAAAAAAAAAAATGACGTGCATATGTATTCCATCGTGTATTGTCTTTGTGCCATGTACGAATAAAATCGGTCCATACATGTCCGACACACGCACGCTAAAATTTCAGACTCATTCCAATGGGGACTAAAAACCTGTTTCCAAGTGGAAATCTGTCTTTATCCAAGTGTACAGGAAGGGGAGGGAGAACGTGGCAGTGAATTGTTGTTTGGAATGGATTTAGGACCATAGCTTTTTTTTAAACATGAAAATTTAGTTGTACATATTATGTTTAAAAGTTGAATATTAAGCATCATGTGTATATTATATTCTTTTATTTTTGAAATGCTGCAATATGGCTGGATGGACAAAATGGTCTTATGATGCATTTAGTTTCCCGAAAGACTGCACATGGAAGCTTAAATCAGGCTTTGCAACCAAATTAAATGTAGTTTTCTCTGATGCATAACGTTCAAAGCATAGCCTTTGCATACGTAGCATCATCAACAAGTAAATCACTTGTTTGGAAATCATGCATCAATTAAAGGAATGATTAAACTTGCAAGAATTGATTACTCATGCTTTTGTGATTTATCCGAACTGCAGTCGGTTTTTCTCCTCTTTGAAGCAAATGCTTTTGGTTTTGCTAAAAAGGTTTTGCTTCACTTGCTGTTAATAGTTTGATCTTTATCACACCACTACTCATTCTTCTTTCTTCTTCCATTTTCCCTTGAAAACTTTCCACTGCCACATCCTTAAATAGTTATGAAGTATATATGTCTCATACCATGAATATATTTGTATAAACTATGTAATCAAAAGGACGCTGTCTGTCTGTCTCTCACGCTGAGTCTGTTTTAGTCGATGGTACCCAGTTTCCTCTCTCATGGTTTCACGCGTTGTTCCCAAATTGAGTCGGCATAATTACCAATGTCTTACAATTCTGATATCACAACATCTAAATTTACTTGAAATGCTTCCTTTGTTTATTCTATTCGGTCCTGTCAAAAGTATTCTTTTGTCCACGCTATTCGCCATGCTGGATGATACCAATGGCATTTGCTGCGTGTTTTTTCTGAGCCATTCCAGCACAGCATTGTTACTGCTGCTGCCACTGTTGTTGTTGCTGTTGCTGGAGAATGGCCATCCCTTCCTATCAATCCCATACCATCGCATTACCCATCCTTGATGGGTATATCTGCTCGTTGAAAATAATTTAATCTCTCCAATCAAATGAAAGACCACACACTGCGTTGGAGTCATCAGAAGGAACCTGGATAGGATTTGGGTTTCAGCTGCTACTCCTCTCCCCTCAAACCCATCCAGCCACTGCCAAAGAGAGAATTAAATGATGTTGTAGGTTTCATTACATTTTGCAAGTATGCATAGCTTCACCTCTCGCGTGGAGTACAAGTATATTAAGACACATCCCACACCTCTCATGGGGACAATTACATAGCCCAAATGTTGTACCGGAGTCTGTTTCTTCAAATAAAGCATGTTCACCATGCTTCTGCGACAGCATTTTTACAATTTTCATGCATTTGGAATTTAATCAATTTCATTAAGTTTTGTGCCAGAATTATGTTCAGAGATGAGAAATTAAAGTGAGGTGAAAAATGTTTACTTTTGTTTTTTTATGAGTCATGTTCTATTTTATGCATTGATGTGTACACAGTAAGGCAGCACGAAACAGGTGGGCAGCCATTACAATAACTTATCGTACAGATACATATATGGACAACACTGTTACAGAGCTCAGGAATCCATTATTTAATTTGAGGAAACTGGAATAAAAACAACACACACACACACACACTCACCTGTGCCTACAAAATGAAATATCATTTGTAAGTCCTCAGAAGGATCCTTAACATGTAATCAATTCATGTACCTTAGAAATTCTAATTTATTTTAATTCAAACAGCTACAGAGTCCATTTGAAGACAACATCAGAAAGTCCAGAGCAACAATGCATGTTGAAACAACAAAAAGAACAATCGGAGATTGCAGACCCTCGCCAGGACTTCTTTTGAGTGGTGTATTTTTATGGGTTTTTGGGTAAATCCAATATGGCTGCCACACCATGTGACCTACAACGTCATAATTATTATTAAAACATTCTACATGAGCGGTTGCACCAATGATGAAAATTTCATCTCAATCCGCCAAGTGGTTGCGGAGAAAAACACGAAAGTTCTGTGCGGACAAACAAAGAAAGACAGACAGACAAACAAACGGATCCAAATGCAATACCGTCTCCTTCGGCGAGGGTAACTAGAATGACACTCGGTAGAGTGCATACTTCTGTCATGCTGAGCAGTTTACGTTTTGCATCCCACTGATAGGCTGTATCCAGATCCGGACCTGAACCAAAATCTCATCGGCTTGTTCTTGTCACCTACCCAACTCCTCTACCAAGTTTTGTCATAACTCACCGCCAACTTTTTGAATTATTGGGATGTATATCGTTTTTGGCCCCATCTCTTTATGGTGAAGATTCATTTCAAAAAAATTAAAAAGTTATCTCATCTGGATCCAGATCGGGATCTTCACCAAAATCTCATCAATTCATCTTTGTCACATACCCAAGCTGTCGACCAAGTTTCATCCGAATGTATCCATAACTTTTGAGATATCCTGCTCACAAACAGACAGGCAAACAGACAGACAGACAAACAGGGCTGAAAACATAACCTCTGTCCACCTTGGGTGGCAGAGGTCATCAGCCCACCCTTCATTGAACTGCCAGCTCAAACCATGAAAAACCAAACTTCTGTTGTTTTTGCTCATCGTTTGACTTTAGAAGTCCACTATTCAAATCAGTGTCATGCCAGAAAGTCTGTTTTTTCACTACTTCTGTGCTACTCACGCTGAATTTGACGACATAACAATACCAAATATCTTCTTAATGCATTCACTGCTCAGGGTTCAGATGGGAAAATCCTTTAACTGAGTTAACGGTAGAAGTTGAGAACTGACCTGCAACTCAAACATTAACCGATTCCATTTTTTTTCGGCTTCCGATTGTGGGAGAAAAAAAGAAAAACATTCAGACAGGATGGTTCAAATCACCTGTGACCATTAAACGGTTGCTGTAAAGGTGTGGCCACATCTCACCAAAGTCAGGCACATGATCATTCTGATGTATATCGTTCAACGGTTCCTGCAAAGAAATTCAGCTGCATAAGTTAAGTGGCAACATAATGATTTGCTTTGTTGTTTTCAATGTAATATAAAGGTATGATAACCTTTGTGTGAAGGAAGGAGAAGCTGATGTTTTGCACATTAACCTTTCGTCAGAGCAAAAGCGGTGAGCATACCTCAATCAACATCCTGTAGTTCTGTGCAAAGCTTTATCTGTTCCACCAATCCAGAATGACCCTCGCCTTCACGAACAAGTCTAGTTCTTCATGTTCTAGATCATAAAGAAGCATTCTACAGAATACATAACTTGTCTAATCAGCACTGAAGTGTAATTGTTCATTTTTGAAGTCACGTGGTTTTTGCAATCACAACAATGACAGTTGTATGGCGAACATATTTCAACCTGAATGATCATGACACCCAGAAAAGACAATCAATAAATAATTGGACAATCAATTACAATAACATGCTCTGAGACATAGCTGTCTTTGCAACTTTCTGGAGATTTCATTGACTGTCTGCGCAGAACGTAAATGAAAGTCTGGTCACGTCACATTTAGAAGGGGAAATGACATTTCTCGGTCGAAACACAACTTGTAAATTGACTTTTATAGATAGGGAGAAGGAGGTTAGGAAAAAAGGAGGAAAGAAAATAGACTTCTTGGCCATTATTGTATGGAAAGCACAGACGTCGGCAGTGTGGGAGAAAGATGAAGGGCGGCAGAGGTACAGCTTTCTCAATCGCAGCTTCAATCGACTGGCGGACTGAGCCACTCGAACAATTATGAACGCGTCTGGTCCCAACCTCAAGGCTGCGCTGATCCTTTCATCTTCCGCTTTGGCCCGCTTGCTAAATAATGTAAAACCGGGCTCCTCCCGGCTTTGCCTTTCATGCACGGCGCCAAAATGAAGTTATGGGTGGGTTCACAGAGGGCTGGACAGCAACCAAGTACATGAAAAACGGGAAATAAAAAGAAGAGACAAAGAGAGTTGTGCTTTTGTGGCCTTTTTTTGGTGTGGGGGGGGGGGGGGGGGCAGAGGGGGTCAGGTCATGTGCCAATTTTGTGTTTTTTCTGGAGGCCTTTTCCAGCCCGATCTCCTGAGGTTTGTATTGCTCCCGCCTGCCAATTCGTAGGGTTCTGAAGCAGCTAGGCCTTTCTAACTACAATTGGAAATTTCAAAGGCTGGAGTTCTCGCAAAAAGGAAAGGAAAAGGCGGGTGAGATCTTCCTGATATGAAAAAAAAAAAGCCTTCACAGTCGAGCCTTGAAGTCATGCTAAAGACGGCTATCTCTCTTTGTGAAGGCAAAGAAATAATGGCAAACAAGAAAGAAACGAGGCGAACATAAAAAGACATGCCTTGTAACTATTTATCATCAAAGATACAATTCCATTGGTGTTCGTGCATTCGGTTGTCATAAATTAATTATTGTGAATTTTAAACTCTTGCTGCTATAACTGTGTTTTTTTTTTTTGTTTGGAAGTTTTTTGTTGTTTGGAAGTTTTATAGGGTGTGCTGCCACGCAATAAAACTTAATTCAGGATTCGCTCATGTTGCTCTGTACACCTTCGGTGATCATTGAAAAGTTGATTGATTTACCAGTTGTTTTTTTAACCGATATTATGTTTACAGTATCTGAAAGGATGGTATGGAGATAGCACACTTAACCTGAGTTAACCTTAACCTGAGTTTGATTGTCAATTGGACTGTAAACTCAAATTATTGTTTCACAGACAGGACATTGCATCACAAAGTGCGTTGAATGGTGGACACAAAAGCTTCCATTGTGTCTATAATGAAGAGTAGGCACGTTTTCACGAGCACCCAAACCAAATTCTCAAAATCCCTGTCCTGATTGTCACTGGAAGACAAAGGCAAACGACCCAGTGTAATCTTTATCATCGGACTGCTTTGGGAGCACTGAACCTGCCTTTGAGAAGAGGACCGCAGAGAGAGGTTATACTCTGAGAAGGACTATAATGGAACCTTTTAAAAATTACTTTATACCTTTTTATATGCCCACTTCCTATATTCCTATATCCACTGAACTGAGCCCTTATCTCTTTTACATATCTCCTCACCCTTCTTTTATGCCCCATCCTGCTTCCGCCAGACAAAAGGCATGCATGCAGCGAGTGGCGGCGATAAGGATTCACTAAGAATCAAAAGCCATCAAATTATTCCCTTGAATCTGTTGTCTGCTGGAGTGTTCTTGAAATTGCATAATTATCACTGAAACAGAGCTTTCCTTCTGATAATAAGAGCCATCGCAATGAATAAATAGCATCTGTAGTGCTGATTTTGCACCATGTTTGTGGGTTTAATCAAGCGAATGTACTGATGGTTTTTGAGATATTTTGACAAAATTTGTCAGGTAATACACACATCATTATTATTATATTAGCATTATCATTATTATTGTTAATATTACTAATTAATTCATAAAATTAATATGACTGCTGAACCTGTGTGCTGCTTCATTATTATTACATCTGCCACCAAAGGTGGATAGAGGTTATGTTTTCGTCCCTGTCTGTCTGTCTGTATCTGTCTCTTTGCTTGTTTGTTACTTACGATATCTAAAGATTTCGTAAGTATATTGATGACTTCCGTCCTCTGTTTGTGTGTTTGTTTTTGTGTGTGGTTTTTGTAGGCACGATAACTCGAGAACAGAAGAAGCTACCAATGTCAAATTACACCACGTGATTCAGGAGGGTGATGGCTAGTGCTGATTAGATTTGGTCAAAATCGGTCAAAGGTCAAGGTCACAGTGAGGTCAAACATAATTCCGTAAATTCATGTAGAGAAATGGAGTATTTTTGCTTCGCTTGACGTTACGAGTTCGTTTTAACTTCGATTTTAATTTTGTCTTCGGTTGTTGCGATCGCTTAGGACGCTTAACACTCGGTTGTCGAAATTCTGTAAAAATCAGATGTTTTGGGGACGTTTTAAGATTGATAAAAAATATTTCACTCGCCGCGTCACGGCTCGTCACGTGAGCGCGCTCGAGCAGACGCGTCGTTGAGTCACGTAAAGGTTTTGCGTTGCGCGCTGACGGTGTTTTTGAAAAAGATGGTGTTTAAAAGTCATTTTTATCCCAATAAAGGTTATCGTCGCATGCCTGACTCGCTAAGCGTCGGATTATGTAAAGATTGTTGGTGGATGGCCGAATATTACGGTTTTGTGACTTTGATAAAATAATATTAAATAATTGCATGGAGAAATGGAGATTTTGCTTCGGTCGACGTTACGATTTTTGATGGTTTGGTACAAAAATCGTAGAAACTTCTGGTTTGCGTCGCTACCTCTCTTAGAGACAGCTTTATTAGAACAGGTCAGAGGTCAAGTTGACGATTTCGTAAGTACCAAGTCTATGACTGCTTGTTTGTTGTTGTTTGTCAGTGAGCAGGACATCTCAAAAAGTTGTGGATACTGTTACGGTTCTGGAAATTCGCAAACACCATAAAGGTCCCGTAGGTGAGATATATTTCTAAGTACATGTGTAGTTAGCCCAAACCCATGTGTATAGGGAATTAATGTGATTCATTCGGGCTGCGATCCTTTGAGTTAGGCGTTTTTCTGTTCTACCTTTGTTTTGAGCCACCCACGCCAACAACAACAACAACGCCAGCAGCAAAAACCTACCTTCACCACTCGCTACCGCAAACCTCACATCACCGCCATTCCAAACAGCGCCATGGCCATCGGACACCGCCGAAAACCCTCCACACCTTCTCCTACGGCCATTCCCGCGCACCTGTGGACGCCGAGCGTCGAGCTGTCTTCAGCGAGACACGCGAGACGCGAGTGCAGATGGCGGGGTTTCTTAGGAGAATTCGGATCAGGAATGATCACGCCCACATCTGATCCACCCAATCAGGAAGCGCGGGCGGCTTGGCCCCGCCTCCAGACGCGCCTGACGAAAATCGGCATATGCAAATTTGAGGATCAGGAATGATACACGCCCCCTTTTTCTCCGTCCAATCGGCGAGCGTGGCTCCGCCCCTGAGGTCGTTTGATCCGATAATTTGCATATGGTGGGTTCCCGAAGCCGATAAAAAGGCGAGCGCAGTGAGTTGAGGGGCAGTATCGTGGAGGAGTGTCGGTGGAGCAGCAGATCGGTGAGGCGAGATCGGTGGCAGACGGCTGCGGAGGCGAACGGCTGAGGTGGACCTGGAGGCTCGCGTCGCGGGATCCAAGCAAGCCAGCCATACTCCCTCCCAGAGCATCAACAATTCCCCCTTTTCCCCCGCGCTGAGAGAGTGCGACAAGGGGCCCCGTTCCCACTCACACCAGCAGTGCCCACGGAACCGCCGTGCAGCGACATTCTGCGGCTCGCCACGAGGCGCGGGTAGGACCCTTCGGTCTCGTGGCCTGGCCGCTCATCCAGGTTCCACGCGCATTAGCCCACGGCCCAGTCTGACTCCCTTGCCTTTGAGGGGTCTTTTCTTTGCTTCGGTGTGAATGCGTGTTGTGGCGCCGTGTCTTGTAAGGTAGTAACTGTATAAGTGGTCCGTGTGTCGTGTAGTCGGTTTAACCTCTTTTATATGTGCATTTCTTTTTGTCAATGTGATATAGTGCAATCGTTAATTGTGATGTAAATACATGCTGTTTGCTTTACGTGTGCTATAGGTGTGCTCCGCGTGCCGCGGAATAAATGTGCATTGTGTGAACTGTTTTCCCGTTTCGCTTCGTCATTTCTTATATGACCCTCCATCCTGCTTCACGTAAAGGGTTCGTAGTGGGTGCAAAACGCCCGGTAAATAATCTGAACCGCGAGGTCGACGATAACACCGCTCGTTATCCCATAGTACGGAACGGCCCCGCCAAGCGGCTCGTGTCCGGAGTCGACCTGCGGCGAGGTACGATCCCCGGTTTACCATCCGCGTGGGTACTTAGGTAGGTCGAATTTGGCGAACAACCTATCCTACGCGGGTGGCCGATTGCACGATTGTGGTGAGTCGAAAGGCCCACCCGTGACTGGATCCGGCGTTAGCCGGGAGGGTCACGACTGAATTTGCCGTCCGGTGGGCGAGGCGGTCGCGGTTCGAGTCGCTGTCGCATCGCACGCGACGGGCGCGAATTCGCAACACTGGTGTACAGGAGTGTGATTCAAATCCCTCCCGTCTCCAAGCTAAATTCATAGGGAATCGGTTCAGGAGACGACCCCCGATTCCCTCTAAATTACGAGCAATTCTAATTAACCCCTTACGTGGAATAAGATGGCTCTCAAGGCGAGCGGGAGCCGGGGTGAATAGAAATGTTTATGTGTAGTGATGTAGAATCCATGGTCCAGGATGAGACCCCCATGCAGGAAATGCTTAATGAGCAGGAACAATTTCCCCCCCAACTGAACCCAGGGCCCGAAAAGGGCGGCGGCGCGCAGAGGCCGCGGTGTATGACACCCCCCACCCGCCTCCGTCAAAGTCCTTCCCCAGTCGCCGGCGGACCGCGCCTGAGGGTGAAGCGATTGCCGCGACCCACTTAACGTGGGCCAGGTAAACATGATTTTGCAGGCAATAAGCGGAATGAAGCAGCAAATGAGCGAAATGAAAAACGAAATGAAAAACGAAATAAAAGAGTGAACAAGCAGATGGAAACAAACAAAAACGAAATGAAGGAAGAATAAAGAAATGCGGGGTGAAACGCAGCAAATAGGCCAATCCTGCAGGCGGCATGAAGGCAACAACAGCGAAGTGCGTAATGGCGACCCACGTGTGGGAGCGAACGAGCTGGGAGGGGTGCAACGGTTGTCAGGCCCGCGGTGAAGGCGGTGAGAAAAAAATAATTCGGAGACGTGTTGGGCGAGAAGTGTGGAGGTGACGGAAAAAGTACGGTGACCGAGAGGAAAAATTAATTGGGGTGACGGAGACGTGCACGAAGAAATAAAAATAGGGAGTGTGAGAAAAGACTTCAAGACATGACGAAGAGAGTTGATAAGCGGGACGAGGTAAAAACGGAGACAGAGGAACTGGGAAGACGAATAGACAAACACAAGGGGAAGCCGGAAGAACAGTTAGAAGCCAAAGCAAGGTCGGGATGTCGGAGATGAGAAAGAATTGGAAAAGAAAACTGAGTTACAGAAAACACAGAAGAAGAGACGGAATTACAAAACGAGTTGAGGATGGTGAGAGAGGAAAAACGAGAACGGAGAATGAAACGTTAAGGAACCACACTGAGCAGATTGAACAATTAGAAGCCAAAGCAAAGTTGGATGTGCGGAGATGAGAAAGGAATTGGAAAAGAAAGCTTCTGAGTTACAAAACGAGCTGAGGATGTTAGAGAGAAAGAACGAGAACGGAGAATGAAACGGTAAGGAACCACGCTGTACAGATCCAACAGCTGGAAGCGAAGGCCAGATTAAAGAATGAGGAACAAGAAAGAGTCCTGAAGAACAAAGATTACGACAGGAGAACGAAGTAGCCAACTGAAAGAATAACGAGATTGCAGAACGAGGAACAAGAAAGGACAGTGGAATAAAAAACTGAAAGAGTATGAATTTGAAATTGAACGACAAAACGAAAAAAATAAGTTGGAATACGAGGAGAAGTTGAAGGAGCAGGAAGGAGAAATCAGGAGATTGAAGGACATAACGAGATTGGAGAGGGAAGAACGTGAGAACAATGGGATAGAAAACAAAAGAACATGAAGCCGAGGTTGACCAATTGAAAGAAAAGGCAAGGCTGGAGTGCGAAGAGGTAGACAAAGAACAGCGAATGAAACACAAAGGGAAATTAACACATGAAGAAACCATGAAACTGCAGAAGAAAAACAGGAGAAAAACAAGGAAGAGTAATGAGACAGCAGCAACTGAAACACAAGAAGGAGATTAACCAATAAGCAAACCATGAAACTGGAGAAGGAAGGACAGGAGAGAAGCAAGGAAGGGTAATGAGAGAACAGCGAATGAAACACAGAAGGAAATGGGCCAATTGAAAGAAACGAGAGATTGGAAAATGAGGAGCATGAGGAAGAGTGGGAGAGAAACAAAAACTATACGAGTTTGAAATTAATGAACTGAAGGAGAGATAAAATTGAAATCCAGAGAGATGGAAAAACTCCAGAAAGAAACAGAAACTAATAGATTATAGAGACCAGGAGGTAGAGAAAATAGAGGAGAGACTGCATGATAATGACGGGGTTAAAGGAACAGAAACACACACACACAGGTAGTGGAGGATAATGGGGGTGAGCTCGGGACTGGGTGGAGACCGGTGCGAGCAGCTGGATGGCCGCCTCCAGGAACGAGGGGAGGGAGTATGCCCCCTTGAGGCGAATCACGACCAGGTGGTTCGGTCGTGCCAAGCGGAGTTGAAGGGACGAGTGCTGTGGATAGGTGCACGTGTAGCTTGGGGGTATAGAGGCCCCGGGAACCCTTTGGGGACACGAATCCCAGTGTGTTGTGCAGGGTGTGTGTTTGCGAGTGTGCGGAGATGCGTGCTTTCAGCACGCATGGTGTGAGTGAGACCCCCTGTGCAAGTGGAAGGTTGGGTGTGAGTGAGAGGGTCCGTGTGAGGGAGACCGTGTGTGTGAGTCTCTGTATGTGAGGGAGATGTCGGTCGCATGCGGGAGCACGCAGCCGCGTCTCCCGGTGTGAGTGTGTTGGAATGGAGTATGTGCGTCGTAACACGCAGGTGTGCGTGGGTGAACGGAGGCGACAGAGAGACAGAAGCCGGGTAGCGGCTGTAGCTGTTTTGGGCACCGCGCTGGTTCACCCAGCAGCGAGCGCGCGGTCCGTGCTATGCAGCGCACGAGACCCCCACGTGCTCGCTTGCGGGAGTGAACCCGGTCCGGAAACGCCAGCGGTGATTGCCGATCCCGCGGACGGACAAAGGTTAGGCAGGATTACGGATTTGGACCGGATGGGTTCTCCACGCGAGCTTGTGTTAAGCTCCAACGGGCAGAGCACATGTGTTCGCGTGGGAGCCCTCGGAGTGCGAGGGTTCTTTTGGGGTCGCAGCGGTGACGTCATGGCTGCACGTGGGGTTGGAATCCGGCAGGAGGGTGAATCCCTGCCGGATGGTACCGTCCAAGAGGGACGAGGTACACGTGCAGCTGCATGACGTCGCGGGCAAGTGCAAAGTGCGCGAGCTGTGAGTTGCCGCGGCTGGTGCTGCGCATAATTGGAAATACAAAATTAACGGAAGCAAGCCTCGCTTTCGGGTGAAACGGAATCCCTGGCAAGGGGTGAAAGACCCCCTACCAGGGCACAGGATGGAACTAGCTAGGGGGAAGGGTTAGCTTAGCTAGACCGGCTTCATGGGGCAGGGTAAGTCCTCATGGAGCCCGTGGAATGGATTAGTAGAGGGATTGTAGTGAGCTTTAGGATGGGAAAAGAATTTTGGAGACAGTGACAGACTTTGGATGTGTAGGGGACGTAGCTTAGCTACGTAGTGTTAAATGGAACGTGCTATAGTGAAGGGACGACGTGGGAGCACGAGTTAGTTAGGGAGAGTAGTTAGAAGGATGGCAGAGTTCAGCGATGTGTGGTTGGAAAGTTGTGGGAAGTACATGTTGAGTGAGTGAGGCCAGCGGGTCTGTGTGTTTGGAGCGAATGTGGAATGCATGGTGCGATGAGTGATTGGGGGAGGAGTGACTCCCGCCCAAGGGACCCGGGGTCAGTGTAGAGTGAGTTAGCTGGGTTAGTTAAATTGACAAATGGAGTCGTTTTGTTGTTGGTGAATGTGAGGCTCGATACCCATTTGGAGGGTGCAGGAGCCCTGTTGACGGGCTGGGAGCGTGGCTGCGAACGTGAGTATCGCTGAGTGGGTACCCCGGGCACCGGCTAGTCGGCCGTTGTAGGCCAAGGGCCCATGGGGGCCGGGTTAGCGTAGTGGGCACGGGTCGCCCGCTTGGTCGGGGGCCCGGACGCCGTTGCGCGCGTGGGCAGTGTCGTGGCACGGGTGACCCTCGGAAAGGGCCCGGGGCGCCAGCCTGCCACGTGTGCGTTTCAGGGGAGTTGCCATGGGGGCACTCCCCGGTGTTTAGGAGCTGGTAGGCTCGGAGCAGTTGTAGCCCGGGGGTGCCATTGTAGGGATTCGGCAGAGGGTCGTGCCTGCCAAAGAGCCACGCGTCCCAGCCATGAGACCGTGTGAGGCACGGGAGGAAAATGAGGCGAGGCCCGAAATTTGCGTGGACACCAACACAGGCGACGGGAATCTTGGTTTTTAGAACCAATAGGTTAAGCGAGAGCGCTTTTGAAAGCCCGGGGTAGTTTAACAGTTAAATGGTTAGGTAGATTAGGAAGTGTACCCCTCCGCACCATCCATCCCTTCGCTCTCGTTTGGGCCGCTGGACCCACTTTGGGTTAGATCGCTGAAATCTGGGAGGCCATCCTGAGGCTTCGTTGGGCCTCGGCACAGGACGCTAGCTCTCCCTTATTCCCCTCCGGAAGGGAACGTAGGGGTTGGAGTAGCTAGTGACAGAATAGGTTAGCCGAACAAGACGATAAAGGGGTTAGGGACGATTTATAGTGATAAAGAGGTGAAAATAAAAACAACAAAAAAAATAAGTTGGGGGCTAAATTGGTTTTACAAATTAAGGGAGTGGTAGGTACAGTGACAGGCAAAGGCGATAGGTGGGAGGAGACAAGTAGGGTAGGTCCGAGTCCACCTTCTGTTGGCCACACCACCGCACTCCCTCCACCAACCTCCACTGCAAGGCAAAGGCTGGCAACTCATCGTCTGCGGCTGTGTACTGCGGGGCCTGTGCCGGCCAACTTCATCGGCTGGTTGTTTCTGCAAGGCCTGTGCCGGCCGGATCGTCTGCTGTGTTTTGCTGCAAGGCCTGTGCCGGCCGGATCGTCCGACGGCTGTTTTTACTGCAAGGCCTGTGCCGCCAGTTCGTCTGCCGGCTGTGTTTGCCTGTAACGGCCTTTTCTGCCATATGTTGCCTTTACCTTTGCCATGTCATGCCCACTGCCCCTGTTCACCAGCCCCGTTCAATTTTGCTTTGCCCCCCCCTTGTTCAATTCCATGTGCGCCAGGATCAACAAGCAACAGTTTGCAAGCTGCAGGAACTGTCCTGTTGGCAGCTGCAACACGGGCCTGCAGTGGCGCCCGTGCACCGTGTTTGCTTCATCCATCCATCTGCACCGCGGACTGCATTGAGCAGCCCGTGCACCGTTTTGTTGCATGCGTCAGTGCCCGTTCAGTGTTTCTACAGGGACTGCCTTGCAGGCAGCCGCACCAGGAGACTGCGTTTGTGCAGCCCATGCACCGTTGTGGTTCACGGTTCATTTTATAAAGGGAAGGCCTAGGACTGCGTGTGAGCAGCCGGCCACGTTCCCTGTCACCTGCATTGTTTGAGCCAGAGACTGCATGCGAGCAGCCTGGCTCCCTGCTGACTGCTTTTCTTTTGCAGAGTCCATTGATCCTGGGCCATGGTTTAGTGTAAAATTTGTAAGGTTAAGGTGTTAAATTGTATTGTAAATATGAGAGTCGCCCCCGCATGTCTGTCTAGCGCCGGCAATTTTATTTAAGTCGTCTGTATGAGTGAGGTTTGTTTAGTTAGTTACTCAGCCCTCAGGTTATTATTTTGGGGACACGAATACCATGAATGTCGCACTCAGGATCCGTAGGTAAAACGACTAGGGGAGAACTACACATGATGGCACACGATAATTTACGACTCGGGACGAGTCTGTAAAAAGGGGAGGGGTAGTGTTACGGTTCTGGAAATTCGCAAACACCATAAAGGTCCCGTAGGTGAGATATATTTCTTAAGTACATGTGTAGTTAGCCCAAACCCATTGTATAGAGGGAATTAATGTGATTCATTCGGGCTGCGATCCTTTAGGTTAGGCGTTTTTCTGTTCTACCTTTGTTTGAGCCACCCACGCAACAACAACAACAACGCCAGCAGCAAAAACCTACCTTCACCACTCGCTACCGCAAACCTCACATCACCGCCATTCCAAACAGCGCCATGGCCATCGGACACCGCCGAAAACCCTCCACCACCTTCTCCTACGGCCATTCCCGCGCCACCTGTGGACGCCGAGCGTCGAGCTGTCTTCAGCGAGACACGCGAGACGCGAGTGCAGATGGCGGGGTTTCTGAGGAGAATTCGGATCAGGAATGATGCACGCCCACATCTGATCCACCCAATCAGGAAGCGCGGGCGGCTTTGCCCCGCCTCCAGACGCGCCTGACGAAAATCGGCATATGCAAATGAGGATCAGGAATGATACACGCCCCCTTTTTCTCCGTCCAATCGGCGAGCGTGGCTCCGCCCCTGAGGTCGTTTGGATCCGATAATTTGCATATGTGGGTTCCCGAAGCCGATAAAAAGGCGAGCGCAGTGAGTTGAGGGGCAGTATCGTGGAAGAGTGTCGGTGGAGCAGCAGATCGGTGAGGCGAGATCGGTGGGCAGACGGCTGCGGAGGCGAACGGCTGAGGTGGACCTGGAGGCTCGCGTCGCGGGATCCAAGCAAGCCAGCCATACTCCCCCCAGAGCATCAACAATTCCCCTTTTTCCCCCGCGCTGAGAGTGCGACAAGGGGCCCCGTTCCCACTCACACCAGCAGGTGCCCACGGAACCGCCGTGCAGCGACATTCTGCGGCTCGCCACGAGGGCGCGGTAGGACCCTTCGGTCTCGTGGGCCTGGCCGCTCATCCAGGTTCCACGCGCATTAGGCCCACGGGCCCAGTCTGACTCCCTTGCCTTTGAGGGGTCTTTTCTTTGCTTCGGTGTGAATGCGTTTGTGGCGCCGTGTCTTGTAAGGTAGTAACTGTATAAGTGGTCCGTGTGTCGTTTAGTCGGTTTTAACTCCTTTTATATGTGCATTTCTTTTGTTCAATGTGATATAGTGCAATCGTTAATTGTGATGTAAATACATGCTGTTTGCTTTACGTGTGCATATGTGTGCTCCGCGTGCCGCGGAATAAATGTGCATTGTGTGAACTGTTTTCCCGTTTCGCTTCGTCATTTCTTCATTGACCCTCCATCCTGCTTCACGTAAAGGGTTCGTATGGGTGCAAAACGCCCGGTAAATAATCTGAACCGTCGAGGTCGACGATAACACCGCTCGTTATCCCGATAGTACGGAACGGCCCGCCCAAGCGGCTCGTGTCCGGAGTCGACCTGCGGCGAGGTACGATCGCCCGGTTTACCATCCGCGTGGTACTTAGGTAGGTCGAATTTGGCGAACAACCCTATCCTACCGTGGCCGATTGCACGATTGTGGTGAGGTCGAAAGGCCCACCCTGGACTGGATCCCGGCGTTAGCCGGGAGGTCACGACTGAATTGTCGTCCGGTGGCGAGCGGTCGCCGCGTTCGAGTCGCGTGGCCGATCGCACACCCGACGGGCGCGAATTCGCAACAATACATTTGGACAAAATTTGGTGGACAGGTAAGGTGTGTGACAAGAACGAAATGATTAAATTTTGGTGACGACGCGGATCCGGATCCGGATACTCGAATTTTAAAGTGATATTTCACCATTGAGAGACGCGGCCAAAAATAATATATCGCACAATATGTCGAACAGTTGTGGACGGATTCGGACGAAACATGGTGGATAGGTTGGGTGTGGACAAGGACAAATTGATTCGATTTTGGTGATGATCAGGATCCGGATACGAGAATTAAAAAATATTTTTTAAGTGATTCGTCACCATTGAGAGATGGGGCCAAAAACGATATATAAGCACGATATTTCAAACAGTTGTGGACAGGTTATGACAAAACTTGGTGGGTGAGTTGGTTCGATGACAAAAAAACAAGCCGATTAGATTTTGCTTCAGGTCGGAATCCATATCCGGCCGATCAGTGGAATACAAAACGTAAACTGTTCAGCCTAGCGGAGGTTAGTGCTCTACCGACTGACCGTTCTAGTTGTTATTGTCTTCATCATTCTCATTGCCTGAGTTGTCATTTTTGTGTTGAAATGTTCGTCACACTCTAAATACAAGTTCAAGTGAAACAAGTCATACATTTCAAAACATCTGAGAAATCGGTATTTTGTGACGGGTACAGTACTTTTCCTTCAATTTATCAGTTTTTGTTTGTTTGTTTGTTTGTTTTTTGAATCTCAAGCTTCCTTTTAATCTTCTTTACAATGCTGTTTTAAAGTTTCACTCGGTCTTATAAAAGTGAAAGCAATGTATTTTGTTCACATATTGTCATCACTTACTCCGTATGCATCATGCATAACCTCATACCATACTCACATGTTCAGAAGCAAGGTTTTTTAATTAAGACATCAACAAATTGTCACATTCTGATTACACCGAGTATCAAAAGTAACCAGACAGTCTTTGATGAAATAGAATACATTTACAAAGTAGACATGTTGAATCATTAACAAGCAAAAATATCAAGCCTCTGAAAGTTGTACAACATTTGTGACAAGCAATGCTTATTCATCATATGCTAAATCGTGGTGTGCACTAAACCCAATTTGTTAGGCAGCTGTATCAGCTCACAGTTGCTCAAAAAGCAGTGTCAGCTGCTACACTGCTACTCGCAGTATCAATCAGCACACAAAGGCTTTATACGCTTTTTAAAAAAAGTTAGTACAAGTCAGAAGGCTTCCAAAGCCTATATCGGCTGAATAATACTGTGGGTAGCAGTATCGCAAGTGGCACTGCATTTAGCAGTGGGCAGTTCTGTGGCCTTCAGTGACTGTAGCTAAAGTGAGAAGTTCCCTTTTATTTCCCTATTTACAGGCTACACTTCAAAACCCTTTTAACTGTGTAATGGATGCCGGAACAGCGCGGATGCTGCACAGGCACTTCCTGTTGGTGGGGACCTTTGCAGCAAGTACTGTTGCGGCACATGGGTTCACATTCAACATTTCTGTAAAGACGTACACCAGTTGTTGGATATAATCCTTTGTGGGATGGCTTGTGAGTTCAACCTTCGGGGAGCGTTCACTCCACACTGATAACTACCAGTGAGCCAGAAACGCATCCGTGGATTGATTCCATTTTGAGGGGTGTGCTGGCATTGCTAACAAAGGGCTTCATAAGTCAACGTTGATACTGATACTGCGGCGGACTGACCGATTCATAAGGCGGACTGATACTGCGGGTCACCAGTCACGAAGTTTGCAGCCAGGAATATGAAAATCAACTGAAGAAGCACACTGGCTGGCTCTGTGATATGATGCTAACATCATGTACATAAATTATGCCAACACATCACCTCCAAACAAGGAGGCCTACGTATGGCACTCAAGCCTTTGCAGACTGAGATTTTAAGCCTATGGTCACGAATAGACGAAAGCAGAGATGTCGATATAGATTTTGCTCTTGTTGTGGGCTCATCAGGACAATATACTGCTGATTGTTTATTCATTTATTCGGCGATTACATTCACAAGCAGCATAGACATGAGAATATCAATGCTACACGCCCCCCTTAGCTGCCGGACCGGTTTCATCACCTAATGGCGAATCGTCAGCAACAGCATGGACAGAAATGTTTATTTTGTGGTGTACCATCCACAAATATATGTGTATACTAGCAGGGGCTACCCGGCGCTGCCCTGGGAGGGAGGGGGTATACCCAGCACAGCCTGGCTAGGTGAGCTTTTCCTGGTGGTGCTTTTGGGACGTGTTAGGCAATGAAAAATTATGGAGTTATTGGCCTCATAGTGGTTACCTTTTGCCTGCGGGCCGGCACCAGCACTGCTTGACCTCACATCTCAATATACACTTTATAATGGCCTTTCATGGCCTCAAACCAGATGTCAACGCCAATGTGTGGTAGCTTAAAACCTTGCCCAGATTCTGAAGTACCCACACCTTAAATTTGGGGCCTCTCGGTACTACGATCTGGCCGTGAACGAATAACATACAAACGCACAAACAAACACACAAACACTTGAAAATATATATATATGGCGATACCAAACTCTCTGGTGTAATGGTAAGAACGTGTCTGAGTCTGAGAGGTCTCATTGGTCCTGCTGAAGCAGTCTATTGGCAAGGTATATACGGGGTGGTTTGTCATTCTTTTCCCAGCATTGATTGTCCATGCTCTATTCTTTTAAATGCTGAGCATAAACCAAGGAAGCAGCACATTCCATTTTAAAAGTCTTTGGTATGACTCGGCTGTGGCTTGAAACGGTCACCTCCCAGACTCAGTTATGGACATTTTACGATGGTTTGGTGATTTCTCCTGGGATATTTTTTCTGGGATCCTTCCCCCTCCCCACACCCCAATCTTGAATAACAGGTGTGAGTGTTTGATGTTGAAGTGAGGCGATGTGTGAGTGCTAAATGTCTTTGCATACTGTGTGCACACTGTGACAGATCGTAAGTGCAGAGCTGGACTTGGTGCACAATAGTCGAGCACGTGAAACGATGCAGCAGCTGCAGACAACAGAAATGGACTCACTGGATAACGTGAGAATTTGGCCACAAATATGAAATGCATTGCTTTCCCATTATGATATTTTAATTTTAATATTTTGGAATCTTCACAGACTCATCAACATCACCATCATCTCTATTACTATTTTATTATAGTCCCCTACCGGTTTCACCAGAGGGGACTATAGGTTTGCTCTCCATCTGTCCTCCGTCCATCCATCCATCTGTCTGTCCATCCATTCATCCGTCTGTCTGTCCGTCCGTCTGTCTGTCGTACCTGTGGTGTTTCTGACTTTTTTCCCATAATTTAACATATTCAACTGAAACTTGGTACATGGTTTTATTATGATAATAGCAAATACCACCCATCACTTTGCTGATGGGAATACTAAGGGAGGGGGGAGAAAAAGAGGGGAAGAGAGAGAGGGGTGATGGTGTGAGAGAGAGAGAGACAGACAGAGATAGACAGACAGAGAGACGAGGGAGGGGGAGCAAGGTTGGAGGGAGACCGAGGAGGGATGGTGGCGCGAGGGAGTAGGCGGGGGAGTGAGGAAGGAGGGGAGCAAGGATGGGTGGGGGAAGGGAAGGTAGCATGAGGAGAGGGGAAGGAAGTGTGAGGGGAAGACTAGGTTAGGCAGTTTGAGGGGAGCGTCCGTCTAGCCATAACCACCGTCTGGACATACCCACTGTCCAGACACGTATGGAGATAACCATCATCTGTACATGCAGAGATAACCACCATCCAGATATGTGCAGAGACAAAGAGATAGAGTGAGAGAGAGAAAGAGAGAGGAGAGAGAAAGAGAGGGGTAGGTGACAGAGAGACAGAGAGAGGTGTGGGAGGAGGGTGTGGAGTGAGGATGGTACAAAGAGAGAGGGAGAGAGAGAGAGGGGGGATGGTGTAGGAGAGTTAATAGAGAGAATATGTTATGCTTTATGAACAACACACACACACATGATATATATTAGTGCTTGGTCAATATCGGCAATTTTTCAGTATTCGGCTCATTGGAGTCAGCGTGATTACCGACTACCGTACGTCCTGCATACAACCCAAAAACATTGAGTAGCTTTCACCCTTCTTTTGGGGGAATTTCAATAAACAAACTTATAAAACAACGTTGCATTGGAGACTTTTCAAGGAGATGTGCATAAACGTTAATGTTTAGAAACAGGTGCCAATCATTGTGTGACAGGTGGAAAAAATTTGGCTCGGTAATTTAGAAAAAACGTTAATATGGTAAGTGGCTCAGAAATTAGGTGCCAGCAAATAGATTTTGATGTGAAACTCACAAAGAGAAACACATAACCTTTCTCAAGCCACCCGATTCATATAAAATAACCAATTGCTTTAGAAACACTCACGAGGACAAAGGAAAACAAGATCGCTCATACGCTACTGAGGTTAAAAGTTAAAACCTCCACCACCCATCATCATCATAAGATACGGGATGAAACTTTGTCACAACGGTGCCCGTAACTGAGCACGCAGGCATGCACACATACCCACGGAGAGTCCCTTTACAGATCCAAATCTACCCATATGTACCGTGTCTGTGTGTGCTGTTTACGTACCTCTACCTTGTAGCAACTACGAACTGTATATCCCAATTAGGACACAAACTGTACCGCTATCAACTGTCGTGGTGTGGGGCACTCATCAAGTGGCTTAAGCACTCAAGTAAGCACTCCAATGAAATGGTTAATTAGGAACGGCTGGCTTGGTAAGCGATAACAAGCTGATTTGTCATGGTACATAGCTGCAAAAAAACTAAACATCACCAATTTCTTAACATTTTCAGATTTCACTCCAGATTTCGAGTTATTTAGTCGACGTGATCCGATCCTCCAAACTCAAATTATATTTCGATTATATACTTCAATTCATCCATGAGGAGTAGATCATGGAAAATTGCATCATATAATACATTAAATTGTTCCAAGCTCCTAATTTGAAAACTATAACACTTACAAAAGTGATGTATACAGCGATTCATAGGGATGTATATGAGGCATTCGATGACATGAGTGAGGAAAGTGAAAAAAATTTTTTGCGCTTTATCGTTATACCTATGCAACCTGTTCCACCTCAAAGCATTGTTGAGCAGGCCAAACAAAATGGCAAATTAAGACCCCAGCAAGGAGAGGGAGAGTGAGGTGACTGAGGATGCGCCTTGAGACCCCAGAGAGGGAGAGCGAGGTGTCCAAGGATGCGCCTTGAGACCCCAGCGAGGGAGTGCAAGGTGTCCGAGGATGCGCATTGATAAAGGATATCATTAAATAAGGCCATTAATTATCTTCAAAAGGGGTATTTTTATTTACCCAAACACCCCGTTTTCATTCATGCATCACTTTGAAGTTCTCTTCGTATGCATGAAAAGTTTTAGGCCGATAGTTTTCCTGGTTTTGGAGTTATCAAGGACACCCACACACACACACACACACACGCACACACTGACACATTGACACCCAATGACATTTATTAGTATAGATGTTACAGAACAAGTTCGAGTTACAGGGCATTTAACTCAATTTTTCAGTTATGCCCTTTTTGGTCTTGGAAAGCATCACATATTAAACATGGGTCAGTGTTTAGCTGCCCTGACTTCACCCCACTGCTTCACACCTTTTGGCTGGACAGCTGGCCTGACTCCAGCCAAATAAAATCATGTGCCGCCATTGCATGAAGCAGCACAGATCGGCAGGTCTCAGGCCTTAGGCCTGGGTGTTAGTCTATGTCCCAGTACAAATGGAATGATCCCAGGTAGATAACCATGATGTATTATATACACATAATCTGTATGCATGTTTTTGCTTCATGTATGTACATCAGGTTATTTTTTATTAGTCCCCAACTGGTTTCACTGGAGGGAACTATAGGTTTCCTCACCATCTGTTCATCCGTCCATCCCACCTGTGTTTTTTCTAACTTTTTTTCCCCCCATACCCTTTAACATGTTCAGCTGAAACGTGGTACATGGCTTTATTATGATAGGTTACAGAAAAAGTTTGAGTTATAGGGTGTTTCATCAATTATTCACAGTTTTGCCCTTTTTGGAATGGAAAATATCACATCGGTTGAGGACATGTGTTGCAACGCAATTCTCGCTCTTAGTATTATTATTACGAGCAGAGTACCCATCCTGTGGGAGATCTTTTTCCAAGTGTGCAACACATTCTGACTCGTCCATTTTGGGCGGTGTATAGGCAACAGAGCACTGCCTCGATCGCTCCTGAAAATGAAAAAAATTTTATCCAGGTTATGTGCTTGCAGCCAAAACATGCCTACTGCTTATGTGCGATAATACGTCGCGATCATGTTGCTCGCTCATTGTCCAGTTAATGTGAATGAAAATATACCTAAACCGAAAAGTCATTGAAACAGAAATGTCTTCGGGGTTTTCTCATTTAGTAATGCCCATGGAATGAGATATTCAAAATCTAGAGAAATATATTAGTGGAACATCGTTTTTTGGCTGGTAAAGTTGAAGGACCTGGGTAAAAATTACGATTTTTGCTATTTCTAGCGATTTTGGCTCGCAAAATCTTCGTCAATCAAAGACTAAAGTCAATAAAACTCTCACAACCTATGGAACTCTTGTACCTACTTCTCTTATGTTGAGAAATTTATTAGCGGAAATTTGCAATGTCCCTCAAAGCTATCATTGTTGGAAATCGGGAATGTTGCATCGGCATAAATTGATAGTTCATATAATCGCCACTCGGTGTCATCGCTGCTCGTTGCTTTCCAGTGCCATCTCACTGTTGCCCTGCAGACCACACTTTAAGATTACATCATCTTTCTTCGCTTGATGTTGGTTTTGTTTGATGTTTAATTGGTGTTGTTTCTGTGATCTCATTTTTTACATCATCTCGCATGTTGAATGAATATGGATCAATGACTTCCGTGTCGACGGGATCGCATGTGTCAAGATGGTGGCTCGTGTTTTCTGTGATCTACCATTGGACGAGAAACTATATATTGCCCCATTTGGCGTGAAAGGTTGTATTGAGATTCTTTAAGCCAGCAAAAAAACATGATGATCACAATATCCACGTGACTGTGACTCCTTGTCAGAAGGTGCACACAGAATGCAGATGAGCTTACTGCAATCAGAATACAATTGAATCTGCAAATCGTAAGCGCACACTGGAATTATCAACGAAAGAAGGGCACTTCTCTCTTCGCTCGGCACGTTCTGCATTTTCATATAGTGATCACTGCTTGTTTTGTGGGCACTCCTGACAGATATGCTGGAAGAAATAAAGACTTTGAACTGATCCCTTTCAGAACTTTGACCCTTTGTAGCAATTTACTCAACGTTTGTAACCGACGTTTTGATGAATGATCTGAAACTTTCATGGTCAGAGTGGCGTATACAGAAGACTGACACGCATCGGACGTGGTATATCATCAAGCCTGTCGTGTGAATTTTCAAACTGGGAAACATCTCTCACTGAATGATGGATGACTCTGACACTGTCAAGAGGAAAAGAGTCGGGAGGCCACACAATTTCAGGAGGACAGATGGATTCAACACAGTTGTGCGATTTCTTATAGAGAACGTCGAGGAGCCAGTAACAATATACGATCTTATCAGTCGAATGAGAGACGAACTGGAAGGATCCGAGTGTGAACCATGCAGTTTCACTTATATGAAAGATCAACTTCTGAAGCAGAACGGCGATAAAATTGTGATAGCTGAGATTGCTGGTTGACCTTATGTGGTTACATTCAAGGGCACAGCGTCATCGATACTGCATGATTTCTACTACCAACCGAAGAAATTGTATTGTGAAGCAGAGCAAATAAGAATGGTGAAGGTGACCGCTAATATAATCAAGAGCACCATCAAATCCATTGTTCAATCGAAAGAACGGTATCCAAGCAGTGATGAGATGGTGTCATTTGAAAAAGGAATGTCCTTCTTACCTGGATTACTGCAGATTATATTAGAGGAACTGTTCGCTGGGAAGAACTGAGACCGACTTATCACGTCAATTGGACAGGCAATCATGCAGACTGTTCATCCAAGAGTCATTCTGGCACCTTTGCATCTTGGTCTGGACATCCAAATGCACCATTCATTGTGGTCCAGGTTTTTTTTTTTAATCAAGACCCTGAACAAACTCGGATTTTGCTGTCCAAATTCTGAAATTCAACGATTAAAAATGAAGGCCACACTTACACGACGAACAGACGTCGTAGGTTATATGCCCGGTCACTATTCACAGTTTGTCGCCGACAATGATGACCACAATATCAGAATACTTGATGGAAATAACATTTCCCACAGAATTGGTATAATAGCCTGCACCCCACCAAGTATAGACAAAGCGACAAATGTTCCGAGAGCATCTGTGACTATGGGAGGGATAACATCACTTGGGTGTATCAACATCAGGTATTTCACTCTATTTAGTGGCGGGGTGTGATGTCTGTGTTTTGAGAGACGGGCTATGATTGAGGGGAGCGTGCAATCTCCTGATGTGGACATTTTGTTGAAGATATTGTTAGCAGTCGGATCTCCTAGAGACCTAGACCTTCCCGACCAGGCAGAAAATACAAGGAGGGAACCATGCTGGAAAGATGTCTGTCAAGTTTCCTTCCATGATTGACCTAGATCCTGGTGATCTAACGTCTACAGTGCCTTCAGAAAGTTTTCACACCCCTTGAATTTTGTCGCATTTTGTTGTGTTACAGACTGAATTTTAAATGGATTAAATTTAAATTGTTTTGTCACCGATCTACACAAAATACCCCATTAATGATAAAGTGAAAATATGTTTTTAGAAATTTTTACAAATTAATTGAAAATGAAAATCTGAAATGTCTTCCCTTAACAAGTATTCAACCCCTTTGCTATGACACTCAATATTGAGCTCAGGTGCATTCATTTTCCTTTAATCACTTAATTAAATCACTTAATCACAATCACTTAATCACTTCCGGTTCCGGGTTTGGAGTGTCGATAGGGTCTCCTTAGGGGCTCTCTGCTGACGTTTTCAAAGTTAAGTTTCCGGTCGTTATTTGTCCCGTTTTAACTGTTTAAATTTTTCTCGCCTACATGTTACTGTGTGTTCCTAGTTCGGTTTTGTTTCAAAATCGTGCTATTTTGTGAGTTTGTGTCGACGTTCTTACCGGGTGCTTTGAGGCCGAGGCCTTGGCCTAGGCTTGAGCCTACCGGTTCCCCTCGGTGTTCGATCGTTTTTTTTGTTTTTTTTTCTCCCATACCTTCAATTTCTATCCTCCCCATTACCTTCAATTCATATCCTCCCCACTTTCCTAACATCCCCATTCTCCAACTAATCTCTCTATTTCTTATCTTAAAAAAAACACACAACAACAACAACAACAATACGCTAACCTTCTCCGATTCTGCTTCTTCTTCTTCCTCTTCTTTCTTCCTCCTCTTCTTCTTCCTCGATTTTTTCTACAACACTTCCATGAACTAATCTGTTGAAAACTCTCTCAAACATTAATAATAATAACAAAAAACAATATATTATAATGCTTCATCTTCCTCTCTCACAAATGTGGTACTCTTTACTGTTTCATAATGCACACTCTTCTGCTATTTAAACAGACTGCTCTCATTTCGACCTCTCCTTCATACCTTGCCTAAAAAATCAACTGTTTACAGCGTTTCTTCTCTCCATTCTCTGAATTCGCCTTATTGCATCCCTCAAGAATTGTGTTAAATCGCATCTCTGACCTAAAACTTTTTAAAACTCCAGTTTGCTATGAATGTTCGCTTTCCATCAACCATTCTTTTTTCCAACTTCAGTGCCAACTCACCCCTCACTCTCACTCTCACTCTCAAAGCAACCATCCCACTCTTCTCCCTCCAAGCCTCCCTCTCACCTCTCTCAAAAATCCCCCCTCACCTTTCTCCCACCTTTCATCTCCCCTCACTCATCCTTCTCAAAGTTGCCCCCTCTCATCCACTAAGCTGCTCCTTCCACTGCCCTCTCACCTCCAAACTCTTCACTCTACCTCCTCAAATCCTCAACTGCCTTCTTCCCCTCTCTTGTCCCCCCCTCTCCCCAGCACCACAGAGCTTTTCTCCTCCTCATTCGGCCCCCTCCCCTAGCTATTCTGCAATCCCCCACACTCTTTCAACAACTCTCCTTACCTCCCCCCCTCGTCCCTTTGTCCTACCCTTCCCCTCCCCCCCCACCCCCTGCACCCAAAGCCTCCTCCCCGACCTCTTCATTAACAGTGTGCGACCTCAAATAATCTGGGGCCTTCGCTCAAACCTTTAGATCTCCATACAGGCTGCCACGACAACCAGACATAATCTGCCTAACAAAAACTTTCCTCTCCCAAGACGTGTCTGACTCCCAAGTATCTCTCCCCAGATACTCCCTCCTCCGGGATGACAGACCGGAGCCTCGTCCTGGTGGAGGAGTTGCTCTCTTCATCAAAGACTCTATTCCTCACTCTCC
>CM068958.1:138361103-138404100 GCA_035128595.1 Eptatretus atami
GTCCCTCTATTACTGTTATAAGTTCCGTGTGTCGTTGTAGTCGCGTTTTAACTCCTTTTATATTGCAATTTCTTTTGTTTCAATGTTGAATAGGTGCAATCGTTAAATTGTGCGCATGTAAATAATGCTGTTTGCTTACGTGTGCTATATGTTGTGCGCTCCGCGCTGTCCGCGGAATAAATGTGCATTGTGTGAACTGTTTCCCGTTTCGCTTCGTCATTTCTTCATTGACCTCCATCCGCTTTCACGTACAAGGGTTCGTAGTGGGTGCAAAAACGCCCTGGTAAATAATCTGAACCGTCGAGGGTCGACGAAACACCGCTCGCGTTATCCCGATATTACGGAACCGGCCCGCCCAAGCGGGCTCCGTGTCGGAGTCGACCTGCCGGCGCAGCGTACGATCGCCCGGTTTACCATCCGCGTGGTACTAGGTAGGTCGGAATTTGGCGAACAACCCTATGCCTACGCGCGTGCCGATTGCACGAGTGTGTGAGCGTCGAAAGGCCCACCCGTGACTGGATCCCGCGTTAGGCCGGAGGTCACGACTGAATTCCGTCCGGTGGCGAGGCGGTCGCGTTCGAGTCGCGTGGCCGATCGCACGCCGACGGGCGCGAATTCGCAACAATACATTGCGACAAAATTTGTGGACAGGTAAGCTGTGTGACAAGAACGAAATGATTAAATTTTCGGTGACGACGCGGATCGGATCCGGATACTCGAATTTTAAAGCGATATTTCACCATGAGCAGACGCTAGCCAAAAATAATATATCGCACAATATGTCGTCGAACAGTTGTGGACGGATTCGGACGAAACATGGTGGAGTAGGTTGGGTGTGGACAAGGACAAATTGATTCATTGTGGTGATGATCAGGATCGGATACGAGAATTAAAAAAATATTTTTAAGTGATTCGTCACCATTGAGAGATGGGCCAAAAACGATATATAAGCACGATATTTCAAACAGTTGTGGACAGGTTATGACAAACTTGTGGGTGAGTTGGTTCGATGACAAAAAAAACAAGCCGATTAGATTTCTTCAGGTTCGGAATCCATATCCGGCCCGATCAGTGGAATACAAAAACGTAAACTTTCAGCCTAGCGGAGTTTAGTGCTCTACCGACTGACTCGTGTCTATTGTTATTTCATTCATCATTCTCATTGCCTTGAGTTGTCATTTTGTGTTGAAATGTTCTTTCACCACTGTAAATACAAAGTTCAAGTGAAACAAGTCATACATTTCAAAACAATCTGAGAAATCGGTATTTTGTGACGGCTACAGTACTTTTCCTTCAATTTATCAGTTGTTTTGTTTGTTTGTTTGTTTTTGAAATCTCAAGCTTTTCCTTTTATCTTCTTTACAATGCTGTTTTAAAGGTTTCAACTCGGTCTTATAAAAGTGAAAGCAATGTTTTTGTTCACATATTGTCATCCTTACTCCGTATGCCATCATGCATAAACCTCATACCATACTCACATTGTTTCAGAGCACAGTTTTTTTTAATAAGACATCAACAAAATTGTCACATTCTGATCTACACCGAGTATCAAAAGTAACCAGAACAGTCTTTTGATGAAATTAGAATACATTTACAAAGTAGACATGTTGAATCATTAACAACAAAAATATCCAAGCCTCTGAAAGTTTGTGACACATATGTGGACAAGCAATGCTTATTCATCCATATGCTAAATCGTGCGTGTGCATAAACCCCAATTTTGTTAGGCAGCTGTAATCAGCTCCACAGTTGCTAAAAAGCAGTGTCAGCTGCCTACACTGCTACTCGCAGTATCAAATCAGCACACAAAGGCTTTATACGCTTTTTAAAAAAGTAGTACAGTTCAGAAGGCTTCCCAAAGGGCTAATAATCGGCTGAAAATAACTGTGGGGTAGCAGTATCGCAAGTGGCACTTGCATTAAGCATGGGCAGTTCTGTGGCCTTCAGTGACTGTTAGCTAAAAGTGATGAAGTTTCCCTTTTATTTCCCTATTTACAGCCTACACTTCAAAACCCTTTTAACTGTGTGTAATGGATGCCGAACAGCGGCGGATGCCCTGCACAGGCACTTCCTGTTGGATGGCGGGGACCTTTGCAGCAAGTACTGTTGCGGCACCATGGTCACATTCAACATTTCTGTAAAGACGTACACCAGTTTGTTGGATATAATCCCTTTGTGGGATGGCTTGTGAGTTCACCTTCGGGGAGCGTTCCACCCACACTGCATAACTACCAGTAGCCAGAAACGCATCCGTGGATTGATTCCTTTTGAGGGGTTGCTTGGCATGCCTAACCAAAGGCTTCATAAGTCAACGTTTGATACTGATACTGCGGCGGCTGACTGATTATAAGGCGGACTGATACTGCGGGTCACCAGCTCACGAAGTTTTTGCAGCAGGAATATTGAAAACAACTGAAGAAGCACACTGGCTGGCGTCTGTGATATTGATGCTAACATCATTGTACAAAATTATGCCCAACACATTCACCTCCAAACAAGGAGCGCCTACGTATGGCACTCAAGCCTTTGCAGACTGAGAATTTTAAGCCTATGTCACGAATAGACGGAAAGCAGAGATGTCGATATAGATTTTGCTTCTTGTTGTGGCTCATCAGCGACAATATACTGCTGAATTGTTTATTCATTTATTCGGCGATTACATTCACAAGCAGCATAGGACATGAGAATATCAAATGCTACACGCCCCCCCTTAGCTGCCGACCGCGTTTCATCACCTAATGGCGAATCGTCCAGCAACGCATGGACAAAATGTTTATTTTGGCTTGTACCATCCACAAATATATGTGTATACTAGCAGGAGGCTACCCGGCGCTGCCTGGGATGCGGAGGGGTATACCCAGCACACCGGCTAAGTGCAGCTTTTCCTGGTGGTGCTTTTGGGACGTGTTAGGCAATGAAAAATTATGAGTTATTGTCCTTCATAGTGGTACCTTTTGCCTGCGGGCCGGCACCAACACTGCTGACCTCACATCTCAATATACACTTTATAATGGCCTTTCATTGGCCTCAAACCGATGTCAACGCCAAATGTGTGTAGCTTAAAACCTTTGCCCAGCATTCTGAAGTACCCACACCTTAAATTTGGGGCCTCTCGGTACTACGATCTGGCCTCCGTGAACGAATAACATACAAACGCACAAACAAACACCACAAACACTGAAAAATAATATTATATGGCTATACCAACTCTCTGGCTGTAATGGTAGAACGTGCTCAGAGTCTGAGAGCGTCTCATGGTCCTGCACTGAAGCAGTCTAATTGGCAAGGTAATATCGGTGTGGTTTGTCATTCTTTCCCAGGCATTGATTGTCCATGCTCTATTCTTTTAAATGCTGAGCAATAAACCAAGGAAGCAGCCACATTCCATTTTAAAAGTCTTTGGTAATGACTCGGCTGTGGCTTGAACGGTACCTTCCCAGACTCAGTATGGACATTTTTACGATTGGTTGGTGATTTCTCCTGGATATTTTTTTCTTGGGCATCCTTCCCCTCCCCACACCCCAATCTTGAATAACAGAGCTGGAGTTTGATGTTGAAGTGAGGCGAGTGTGAGTGCTAAATGTCTTTGCATTACTTATGGTGCACACTTGACAGATCGTAAGTGCAGGAGCTGGACTTGGTGCACAATAGTCGAGCACGTGAAACGATGCAGCAGCTGCAAGACAACAGGAAATGGACTCACTGGATAACTGAGAATTTGGCCACAATAATATGAAATGCATTGCTTTCCCATT
This sequence comes from Eptatretus atami, assembly GCA_035128595.1. Classification (NCBI taxonomy): domain Eukaryota; kingdom Metazoa; phylum Chordata; class Myxini; order Myxiniformes; family Myxinidae; genus Eptatretus; species Eptatretus atami. The sequence continues at coordinate 138,364,859 of CM068958.1, forward strand.
ATGATATTTTAATTTTAATATTTTGAATCTTCACAGACTCATCAACATCACCATCATCTCTTATTACTATTTTTTATAGTCCCTTACCGGTTCACCAGAGGGGACTATAGTTTCTCTCTCCATCTTGTCCTCCGTCTCCATCCATCCATCTGTCTTCCATCCATTCATCCGTCTGTCTGTCCGTTGCCGTCTGTCTGTGTACGTGGTGTTTCTGACTTTTTTCCCATAATTTAACATATTCAACTGAAACTTGGTACATGGTTTTATTATGATAATAGCCAAATACCACCGCAATCACTTTGCTGATGGAGATACTAAAGGGAGGGGGAAAAAAGAGGGGAGAGAGAGAGGGTGATGGTGTGAGAGAGAGAGAAGACAGACAGAGATGACAGACAGAGAGACGACGGAGGGGAAGCAAGGTTGGAGGGGACCGAGAGCGGATGGTGGGCGAGGGAGAGAGGCGGGAGTGAGGAAGAGGCGAGCAAGGATGGTGGGGGAAGGAAGTAAGCATGAGAAGAGAGGGATAGACAAGTGTGATGGAAGACTAGGTTAGGCAGTTTGAGGGGAGCGTCCGTCTAGCCAATAACCACCGTCTGGACTCCCACTGTCCAGAACACTATGGAGATAACCATTATCTGTAACATGCAGAATAACCACCATTCCAGATATGTGCAGAGAACAAAGAGATAATGTGAGAGAGAGAAAGAGAGAGGAGAGAGAAAAGAGAGGGTAGGTGACAGAGAGACAGGAGAGAGGTGTGGGAGGCAGGGTGGTGGAGTGAGATGTACAAAGAGAGAGGGAGAGAGAGAGGGGATGGTGTAGGAGATTAATAGCATGAGAATATGTTATGCTTTATGAACAACACACACACACACATGATATATATTAGTGCTGGTCAATATCGGCAATTTTTTCAGTATTCGGCTCATTGACGTCAGCGTGATTACCGACTACTACGTTCCTGCATACAACCCAAACAAACATTGAGTAGCTTCACCCTTCTTTTTGAGGAATTTCAATAAACAAACTGTATTAAAACAACGTTGCATGGAGGACTTTTCAAGGAGATGTCATAAACGTAATGTTTAGAAACATGGTGGCCTCATTGTGTGACAGGTGCGAAAAAATTGGCTCGGTAATTAGAAAAACGTTATATTGTAAGTGGCTAGAAATTAGTGCGCCAGCAAAGTAGATTTTGATTGAAAACTCACAAAGAGAAACACCATAACTTTCTCAAAGCCAACCGCATTCATATAAAATAACCAATTGCTTAGAAACACTCACCGAGGAACAAGAAAACAAGATCGCCTCATACGCTACTGAGGTAAAAGTTAAAACCTCCACCACCCATCATCATCATAGATTACGGGATTGAACCTTTGTCACAACGGTGCCCGTAACTGAGCACGCAGGCATGGCACACAATACCCACGAGAGTCCCTTTACAGATCCAAATCTACCCATATGTACCTGTGTCTGTGTGTGACTGTTACGTACCTTCTACCTTGTAGCAACTACGAACTGTATATCCCAATTAGACACAAAACGTCACCGCTATCAACTGTCTGGTGTGTGGGCACTCATCAAGTGCTTAAGCACTCAAGTAAGCACTCCAATGAAATGGTTAATAGGAACGGCTGGCTATGGTAAGCGAATAACAAGCTTTGATTTTGTCATGGCGTACATAGCTGCAAAAAAACTAAAAATCACCAATTTTTAACATTTTTCAGAATTTCACTCCAGATTCGAGTTATTTAGTCGACGTGATCCGATCCTCCAAAACTCAAATTATATTTCGATTTATTACTTCAATATCATCCATGAGAGTAGATCATGGAAATTGCGCTTAATTCATTATATTATAATTTTTTATATATTAAATTTTTATGTTCCAAGCCGTCTAATTTGAAAACTATAAAACACTTACAAAAGTGATGTAATACAGGATTCATAGGGATGATTGAGGTCATTCGATTGACACTGGTGAGGAAAGTGAAAAAAATTTTTTGCGCTTTATCGTGTATACCATAATGCAAACCTGTTCCACTCAAAGCATTGTTGAGCAGGCCAAACAAAATGCAAATTAAGACCCCAGCAAGAGATAGACGAAGATGCTAACCAGAGAGAAGGATTTGTTCGTGCCTTGACCCAGCCGGGGACGGTGCAAGGATGCGTCCTTGAGACCCCAGAGAGGGAGAGCGAGGTGTCCAAGGATGCGCCTTGAGGACCCCAGCGAAGGGAGTGCGAAGGTGTCCGAGGATGCGCATTGATAAAGATATGCATTAAATAAGGCCATTAATTATCTTCAAAAGGGGTATTATTTATTTACCCAAAACACCCCGTTTTCATTATCATGCATCACTTTGAAGTTCTCTTCTATGCATGAAAGTTTAGGCGATAGTTTCCTGTTTTGGAGTTTATCAAGGCACCACTCAACACACACACACACACACACACACACACACACACACACGCACCACTGACACATTTGACACCCAATGACATTTATTAGTATAGATGTTACAGGAACAAGTTCGAGGTTACAGGGCATAACTCAATTTTTCAGTTATGCCCTTTTTGTCTGGAACAGCATCAATATTAAACATGTGTCAGTGTTTAGCTCCCTGACTTCACCCCACTGCTTCACACCTTGGCTGGACAGCTGGCCTGACTCCAGCCAATAAAATTCAGTGCCGCCATTGCATGAAGCAGCACAGATCGCAGGCCCAGGCCTTAAGGCCTGGGTGTTAGTCTATGTCCCAGTACAAATGGAGATGATCCCAGGGTAGATAACCAGATGTATTATATACACATAATCTGTATGCAGTTTTGCCTTCATGTATGTACATCAGGTTATTTTTTATTAGTCCCCAACGGTTTCACTGACGGGAACTATAGTTGCCTCACCATCTGTCATCGTCCATCCCACCTGTGTTTTTTCTAACTTTTTTCCCCCATACCCTTTAACATGTTCAGCTGAAACGTGGTACATGGCCTTTATTATGATTAGGTTACAGAAAAAGTTTGAGTTTAATAGGTGTTTCATCAATTATTCACAGTTTTGCCACTTTTTGGATGGAAAATATCAACATCGTGAGGACATGTGTTGCAACGCACAATTCTCGCTCTTAGTATTATTATTACGAGCAGACTACCCATTCCTGTGGGAGATCTTTTTTCCAAGGTGCAACACATTCTGCTCGTCCATTTTGGGCGTTATAGGCAACAGAGCACTGCCTCGATGCCTCCTGAAAATGAAAAATTTTTTATCCAGCGTTATTGCTTGCAGCCAAAACATGCTACTGCTTATGTCGAAATACGTCCGCGATCATGTTGCTCGACTCATTGTCCAGTTTAATGTGAATGGTAAAAATATACCCAACGAAAAAGTCATTGAAACAGAATTGTCCTTCGGGTTTTTCTCATTTAGTAATTGGCCCAGGAATGAGATATTCAAAATCGTAGAGAAAATATTTAGTGTACATCGTTTTTGGCTGGTAAGTTGAAGGACCTGGGTAAAAATTACGATTTATTTGCTATTTCTTTAGCGATTTTGCTCGCAAAAATCTTCGTCAATCAAAGGACTAAAGTCATAAAACTCTCGACAACCTATGGAAACTCTTTACCACTTCTCTTATGTTGAGAAATTTATTAGCGGAAATTGCAATGTCCCCCAAGCTATCATTGTTGGAAATCGGGAATGTTGGCATCGGCATAAATTATTAGTTCATATAATCGCCACTCGGTTCATCGCTGCACTCGTTGCTTTCCAGTGCCATCTCACTGTTGCCCTGCAGACCACACTTTAAGATTTACATCATCTTTCTTCGCTTGATGTTGGTTTTGTTTTGGATGTTTAATTGGTGTTGTTTCTGTGATTCTCATTTTATACATACTCGCATGTTGAATGAATATGGTCAATGACTTTCCTGTGTCGACGGGATCGCATGTGTCAAGATGGATGGCTTCGTGTTTTTCTTGATCTACCATGACGAAGAAACTATATATTGCCCCATTTGCACGTGACAAGTTGTATTTGAGTATTTCTTTAAGCAGCAAAAAAACATGATGATCACAATATCCACGTGACTGTGACTCCTTGTCAGAAGTGCACACAGAATGCAGATGAGCTTACTGCCAATAGAATTACAATTGAATCTGCAAATCGTAGCGCACACTGGAATTATCAACGAAAGAAGGGCACTTCTCTCTTCGCTCGCACGTTTCTGCATTTCAATATAGGTGGATCACTGCTTGTTTTGTGGGCAACTCCTGACAGATTATTGCTGGAAGAAATAAAGACTTTGTAACTGATCCCTTTCCAGAACTTTGACCCTTGTAGCAATTTACTCAACGTTTGTAACCCGACGTTTGATGAATGATCTTGAAACTTTCATGTTCAGAGTGGCGTATACAGAAAGACTGACACGCATCGGACGTGTATATCATCAAGCCTGTTCGTGTGAATTTCAAACTGCGGAAACATCTCTCACTGAATGGATGGATGACTCTACACTGTCAAATGGAAAAGAGTCGGGAGAGCCACCACAATTTCAGGAGACAGATGGATTCACACAGTTGTGCGAGGGTTTTCTTTATAGAAGCGTCGAGGGGAGCCAGCTAAACCAAATATACGATCTTATCAGTCTGAATGAGAGACGAACTGAAGGGGTCCGATGTGGAACCATGCAGTTTCACTTATATGAAAGATCAAACCTTCTGAAGCAGAACCGCGATAAAAATTTGATAGCTGAGCATTGCTTGGTTGACCTTGTGCGATTACATTCAAGGGCACAGCGTTCATCGATACTGACCATGATTTCTACTACCAACGAAGAAATTGTATTGTGAAGCAGAAGCAAATAAGGATGTGTGAAGGTGGACCGCTAATATAATCAAGGCACATCAAATTCCATTGTTCAAATCAAAGAACGGTATCCAAGCAGTGATTGAGATGGTGTCATTTTGAAAAAGGAATGTCCTTCTTTACCTGGATTTACTGCAGATGATATTAGAGAGAACTTTCGCGCTGGAAGGAACTGGACCGACTTTATCACGTCAATTGGACAGGCCAATCATGCGGACTGTTCTCCAAGAGTCATTCTGGCACCTTTGCATCTTTGGTCTGGACATCCAAAATGCACCATTCATTGTGTCCAGGTTTTTTTTTTAATCAAGGACCTGAACAAACTCGGATTTGCTGTCCAAATTCTTAAATTCAACGATTTAAAAAATGAAGGCCACACTTACACGGAACAGACGTCGTAGCGTTAATTGCCCGGTTCACTATATTCACAGTTTGTCGCCGACCAATGATGACCACAAATATCAGGAATTACTTATGGAAAACATTTCCCACAGAATTGTATAATAGCCTGCACCCCAGCCAAGTTATAGGACACAAAGCGAACAAAGTTCCGAGGAGCATCGTGACTATGGAGGATAACATCACTTGGTGTTATCAACATCAGTATTTCACTCTATTTAGTGGCGGTTGTGATGTCTGTGTTTTGAGGAGACGCGCTATTGATGAGGGGAGCGTGGCCAATCTCCGGTGATTGGAACATTTTGCTGGAAATATCGTTAGCAGTCGGATCCCTAGCAGACCTAGACCTTCCGCACCAGGCAGTAAATACAAGGAGGAACATGCTGAAAGATTGTCTGTCAAGTTCCTTCCATGATTGACCAGATCTTGGTGATCTAACTCTACAGTGCTTGCAGAAAGTTTCCACACCCCTTGAATTTTGTTGTCGCATTTTGTTGTGTTACAGGACTGAATTTTAAATGGATTAAATTTAAATTGTTTCTGTTGTCACCGATCTACACAAAAATACACCCCATAATGATAAGTGAAATATTTGTTTTAGAAATTTTTACAAAATTAATGAAAATGAAAATCTGAAAGTCTTCCCTTAACAAGTATTCAACCCTTTGCTATGACACTCAATATTGAGCTCAGGTGCATTCATTTTCCTTTAATCACTTAAATTAAATCACTTAATCACAATCACGTTAATCACTTCCGGTTCCGGGTGAGTGTCGATAGCGGTCTCCTTAGAGGCTCTCTGCTTTGACGTTTTCAAAGTTAAGTTTCCGGTCGTTATTTGTCCCCGTTTTTTAACTGTTTAATTTTCTCGCCTACATGTTCTACTGTGTGTTCCTAGTTCGGTTTTTGTTTCAAAAATGCGTTTGCTATATTTTGGACGTTTTGTGTCCGACGTTCTTTACCGGTGTGCTTTGAGGCCGCAGGCCGTTGGCCTATGAGCCTTAGGCTACCCTTCCCTCGGTTGGTTCTGATCGTTTTTTTTTGTTGTTTTTTTCTCCCCATTACCTTCAATTTCTATCCTTCCCCATTACCTTCAATTCATATCCTCCCCACTTTTCCTAACATCCCCCATTCTCCCAACTAATCTCTCTATTTCTTATCTTAAAAAAAACCACACAACAACAACAACAACAATTACGCTTAACCGTTCTCCCGATTCTGCTTCTTTCTTCTTCCTCTTTTTCTTCCTTCCTCTTCTTCTTCCTTCGATTTTTTCTACAACACTTTCCATGAACTTATCTGTGAAAACTCTCTCAAACATATATAATAATAAACAAAAACAAATATATATAATGTTCATCATATTCCTCTCTCACAAAATGTGGTGACTCTTTACTGTTCATAAGGCACGTACTCTTCTGCTATTAAACAGACTGCTCTCCAGTTCGACTCTCCTTCATACCTTGCCTTAAAAAAATCAACTGTTTACAGGCGTTTCTTCTCTCCATTTCTCTGAATTTCGCCTTATTGCATCCCTCAAGAATTGTGTTAAATCGCATCTCTGACCTAAAACTTTTAAAACCTCCAGTTTGCTATGAATGTTCGCTTTCCATCAACCATTCTATTTTTCCAACTCATGCCAACTCACCCCTCATCTCACTCTCACTCTCAAAAGCAACCATCCCACTCTTTCTCCCCTCCAAGCCTCCCTCTCACCTCTCTCAAAATTCCCCCCTCACCTTTTTCCCAACCTTTCATCCCCCTCACTCATCCTTCTCAAAGTTGCCCCCCCTCTCATCCACTAAGCTGCCTCCTTCCACTGGCCCTCTCACCTCAAACTTTCACTCTACCTCTCAAATCTCAACTTGCCTTTCTTCCCCCTCTCTTGTCCCCCCTCTCCCCAGCACCACAGAGCCTTTTCTCCTCCTCATTCGGCCCCCTCCCCTAGCTATCTGCAATTCCCCCACACTCTTTCAACAACTCCTTCCTTTTACCTCCCCCCCCCTCGTCCCTTTGTCCTACCCTCTCCCCTCCCCCCCCCACCCCTGCACACCAAGCCTCCTCCCCCGACTTCTTCATTAACAGTGTGCGAACCTCAAATATCTGCGGGCCTTCCGCTCAAACCTTTCAGATCTCCATACAGGCTGCACTGACAAACCAGACATAATCTGCCCTAACAAAAACTTTCCTCTCCCAAGACGTGTCTGACTCCCAAGTATCTCTCCACGATTACTCCCTCCTTCCGGATGACAGACCGGACCTCGTCCTGGTGGAGGAGTTGCTCTCTTCATCAAAGACTCTATTCCTCACTCTCATGCACATGCTCTCACTCCCCCACACCCCCAGGAATTACCTTCTGGCTACGGCTTCCCCTCCACTCCCACGTTCATGTTGTATATGTGTGTACTGTACCGTCCACCTAACAGTGATGATTCCATCTACACCTCACTATCCGAAAACATGGACCATCTGCTATCTTCTCATTCAAACTCTCTCTTCCTCTTATGTGGCGAGTTCAATTGTCATCATGCCAGTTGGCTAGGTGTGGGTACCTCTCTCACCTGTCATGCGCACCCTCACAAAAGCTTTCTGCGACTCATTGGGACTGACTCAATCGGTCAACTTCCCGACCCGGATCTCAACCAATGGTACTCCATCTCTTCTGGATCTGATTTTGACAAATTTCCCTGACAATATCTGCTGCTCTTCTTCCGCTCCAATCGGTTCTTCTGACCACGTCCTTGTCAAAGTGGACATCTCTCTGGCTGTTATCAGAGAACCACCTCACCGCCGTCGAGTCTGGCATTTCACTCAAGCCGACTGGCAGTATCCAAGCAGCCATCAAACTTATAGACTGGTCTCCTATCACTACTCCTCAAACATCAACTCATCCTGGGAATTCTTCAAAGAAACTTGCTCTCCCTCATGCACAGATTTACCCCCTCTCATCTTCAGTTGTCCTACCTTCCCCCGCCCTTGGTTTACAACTTGCCTTTGCCTCATGGAAAGCAAACCCAACTGAGGGCAATCTCAGTTCCTTCCACAAAGCTCGGAACAAGTGTGTATCTACCCTCAGGAGAGCCAGAAAACAACATATTTCTCATCTCAAGTCTGAACTCTCAAACCTCTCTCCCTCCTCAAAATCCTGGTGGTGTTTAATCAAATCTGTTTCTCTGGTGTATGTTCCCCCTCCATCCCCTCCCTGACCTCAAATGGCCGCACTGCTGAATATCGCACGTGAAAAAGCTGAATGCCTAAAACTCGGTGTTTGCAGCTAAATCTGTTGTCCAAACCCATCACTTTCTCTACCCACCTTACCCAGTCGCACGCAACTGTCCCTGGACTCTGTGCCTTTTCTCCTGACAAGGTGGAGAGCTTGCTTCTAACCTCGACTCAGATTCTGCAACCGGTCCAGACGGCATCAGCCCACGTGTCCTCAAAGCCTGCTCTTCTGCTCTTGCTCACATTCTCTCTGTTCTATTCACCTCTCATTTGTTCAAGGTCATGTGCCATCTGCTTGGAAATCTGCAAACATCACTGCCCTGCATAAAAAAGGTGCAAAAACAGATCCCTGCAACTACAGACCAATCAGCCTCTCCCAATCATCAGCAAGGTTATGGAATCCATCATCGCTTCAGACTAATAATCCTTCCTCTTCTCCAATGGCTTGATTTCCGATCATCAATTTGTTTCAGACCAGGTCACTCTACCCTGGATATGCTGCTTCTGCTCTCCCATCAATGGATGGAGGTCCTCAATGCCAGACAGGAAATCCGAGCCATATCCCTGGACATATAACGTGCTTTTGACACAGTCTGGCACCCTGCCCTACTCACCAAACTCTTCCCATGGTATCCAAGGCCATCTCCACTCATGGCTCGCAGACTTCCTCTCCTGTCGCAGTCAACGTGTGGCCCTAAATGGAGTTCTTTCATCGCCTCTTCCTGTCCAGGCTGGAGTTCCTCAAGGTAGCGTTCTGGGCCCTGTTCTTTTTCTGGTTTTCATCAATGATCTCTCCGACTCTCTGGAAAATCCTCTATATCTCTTTGCTGATGACTCCACCCTCTTCCGTACCATCTGTCATCCCTCAGACGCGGCAAACAGCAGCTTCTTCGCTCACTGCAGATCTGGATAAAATCACAAACTGGCAAACACGTGGAACATGTCTTTCAATCCAGACAAATCTCACACTCTCACTAATGTCTCTTCGAAAGGACCATTTAGAAAACCCCCCTATCCACTTTCTCAACAATCCTCTGGAAGAAGTCTTTTCTTTCAAGCTCCTGGGTCTCACTATCTGCCATGACCTTCCTGGAAAGTCACATTTCCAACCTCGCCTCCAAAGCCAGTTGCCGACTGGGAATCCTCCGTTGTGCAAAGTCCTTCCTCGGCCCTTTTGAGCTCCTGACCACTTACAAAGCTTTGTCCTAGCCTGATGGAGTACTGCCTCCCCTCTGGGCTGGTGCTCCTGCCTCTCCCACCTTTCTCGGATTCACGCTGTCGAAACCAGGGCATTTAGGATCATCGGCATCTCCCGCAATGAAGCTGAGTCTTTGGCCTCTCACTCATCACCGCAGGTTGGTCGGTGGTCTTTCTGTCTTCTACCGTCTCCTCTCCAGCTGCCCCCCTGCTCTCTCTGCGATTTGTCCCCACCACATTCACACAGGGCGCTCAGGTCCGCCAACAACCCCTTCTGGTAAAACTACCAAAATCACGAATCACTGCTTACCTTCACTCTTTCATTCCCTCTTTTTCCCGCCTTTGGAATAAACTCCCCACTCTATTCCTTCCCTTCTTCCTCCAGGCTTTCAAAACAGCTGTTCACCACCACCTCTTATCATCCCCCATCCAAATTCTCGATCTTTTCTACCCCGATAATCCACCCAAGCCCACTTCCTTCAATTCCCCTGCTTTCCCTGAAAGTCCCTGCAATGTCCATTTCTCTTCCCCATGTTCCCCGTCCCATCCCTCTCCCTTCCACAGATCTCCTAATGTGTCTGTTCCCACTGTTTTGTCCCTCCCACTCCCGCCCTCTTGTCTCAGCCCCCTTGCTGTGCGTTGTGTGTTAGCTCTAATACGAGCCTCGACAAGGTATACAAAAAAAAATCATCCTTGAGTTGTCTCCACAACTTGATTTGAGTCCACCTGAAGCCAATTCAATTGATTTGACATGATTTAGAAAGAAACACATTTCTATATAAGGTCCTACAGTTGACCGCATGTTAGAGCAGAAACTCAACCATGAAGTCCAAGGAACTGTCCGTAGATCTGGGGAGGAGGCATAGATTTGGAGAATAGTATGAAACAATTTTTAGAGCACAGAGATTTCCATCATTAGGAAATGGAAATAATATGGTACAACACAGACTCGTCCTAGAGCTGGCTGTCTGACCAAACTGAGCAACTGCAAGAAGGACCTTGGTCAGGGAGGTGACCAAGAACCCAATGACCACTCTGATAGAACTACAGAGTTATTTGACTGAGATGGCAGAACCTGCCAGAAGGACAACAATCTCTGCAGGACTTCACAAATCTAGGCTTTATGAGAGAGTGGCCAGATGGAAGCCACTCCTGAGAAAAAGGCACATGAGAGCATACCTGGAGCTTGAAAAAAGGCACATGAAAGACTCTGAGAGCATGAAGCAAAAGATTCTGTGGTCTGAAGAGACGAAAATTGAACTCTTTGGCCAAAATGCAAAGCGCTACATCTGGTGGAAACCAAGCACAGCTCATCTCCAATCCAACACTATCTCTACCGTGAAGCATGATGGTGGCAGCATCATGCTGTGGGGATGCTTTTCAGTGGCAGGTACTGGGAGACTTGTAAGGATAAGGGGAACAATGAACAGAGCCAAATTCAGATAAATCCTTGAGGAGAACCTGCTTCAGAGTGCAAAAGACCTTAGACTGCGGCGAAGATTTACCTTCCAACAGGACAATGACCTCAAGCATACAGGCAAAACAACACTGTAGTGGCTTCAGAAGCAGAATGTGAGAGTCCTTGAGTGGCCCAGCCAAAGGCCAGACTTGAATCCGATTGAGAATCTGTGGAAAGACTTGAAGATTGCTGTACACCGATGCTCCCCATCCAACGTGACAGAGCTTGAGCAAATCTGCAAAGAAGAATGGGAGAAAATCCCCCAATCCAGATGTGCAAAGCTGACACAGACATTCTCAAGAATACTCGAAGCTGTAATCGGTGCCAAAGGCTCTTCTACAAAGTATTGACTCAGGGGTCTGAATACTTATTGACGCAAGACATTTCAGCTTTTCACGTTTAATTAGTTTGTAAAAATTTCTCAAAACATGTTTTCACTTTGTCATTAATGGGTTATTTTGTGTAGATCGGTGACAATTTTTTTTTTTAATCCATCTTATAATTCAGGCTGTAACACAACAAAATGTGACAAAAGTTGAGAGGTGTGAATACTTTCTGAAGGCACTATATCAACTCAATGCTCCATTACATCGTTCACCAGAATATGCGAAACAGAGTCACGCCTGCCTTGACTTTTGACCAACGTCTTTGGTGGAAAGCTCTCACAATTATCGAAAATAAACCAAAGGACGGTGAGCTATGGTCTATTGTGCTACAGGTTGGTGGTTTCCATACATTGATTAGATTCTTAAGGAGCATCGACCACATTATGTCTGGGATTCCGGGTTGGGATTACAGGAATTACTCGAGTTGACGCAGACCACACCATTCCACACATGTTGACTGGAAAAGCAGTTGTGCAGGCCTTCCGCCGTGGGCACTTTCTCATCGACACAGCTTTCAACATCATGCTCATGTCGAAAGTGTACACAACTTTGATACCGATCAATCCTCAGTCTGATCAGAGAGACAAGGATCCTGGAGCAATAACATTCAAGCAAACTCCTGAAAAGGAGACCGTAGATCTCTCAGTACATAGGGCTTGGAAGGACATGAATATCATGAGGAATTTAGGCCTGTAGCCATTATCTATGATGATCTGATGTCAGGCAAGGGACCGACCAGAATCCAGCTGCACTATCAAGCGCTACATTGGTACTTGGATGCTTGTTCTGTGTGGTGTTTGAACCCACTGGAGGACTGTCTCTTCCGTTGGTCGACCATGTCACCATGCGATGCTCATTGGGTGAGTCCAGCTCCTGCAATGGAGTTGTCGACCAAGCCCGCCGCCACCTGTGGCTCTGCAGTTCAGGCTGCACTATCGTGCGCTTGACGCACTTGATGTTGTCCAGTGCTACCTGGAAATGTTTCTTGTGTATTTGATTTGTATGGTGGTTTTTTTTTAATGTTGAGTGTGATGTTTGAGTGTTGCAAGGCATGTATGGATGTGCTGCAGAGGTGCGGAGAGAGAACGAGAGATTGAGAGAGAGATAGGGAGATAAAACGGGAGGGAAGACAGAGAGGGTTTCAATAGAGGAGAATCACAGAGGGGTTCAAATCTTTCTACACCAACACAACAAATTTCTGTTCCACTGATACAAGGGGGGAGGTAATTTAGCGAGACTAAATTTCGACTGATATAATCTGCTGAGGATATTTTTTTTGTGTTGTATGTGTCTCCCTGAGATCTTCCTAAACAGTAACGATATTGATCAATTTTTGATAAACACAAGGTCCTGTAATTAATTTATCTGCCTGGACATCTTTTTTACATTTTATGTCATTGCAATGGACCAAATCATCCCTGATTATCTGCTCGTCATGTCACCCCCTACCACACAACAGCACAATATTCTTTCCATCAGAAGATGAGGTCGGGGTGGGCAGCGGGGAGGGAGAGGGTAAAGGTATTGATCGTGAGAGGGTTCATTTTAGTTAGATGTGTTTATTTCCAAGTTATCTGTCTCGCAAGGCTCTGAAGGAAAACCATTCCTCAATAATCTATATGATCATTCAAAGAAAAAAACTTTAAGGTTGATGTGCTACAAAAAAGTTAAGTTCAAAACAGGTCAAAAATTTGAAACATTTGAAATTATTTTTGAATTTAAACTTCACTACATCAATAATATACCCCAAAGGAACCTCCATGCCAAATATCAGCATCCTAGTACACATATTAAATGAATGGCAAGCTTCTAAATAACTTGCACCAAAAACTTTAACATTTTCACGCTCACGCTCACGCTCACGCCGGGGGTATCGCTATAGCTCTCTGTTCTTCGAACAGGCGAGCTAACAACACCAACATTATAAACATCATGAATATTGAATTGATGAATGCAGAAGTTTGAAGAGCAATGCTAACAGTTCTAAGATGATTTGACTTTCCATTTGAAGGATAACTTCTGTGTTTGCCAAACCTGTCTGACATAGTTTGTTGCAGCACCTTTCTCAGAGAATCGATGCAGTGAGCATTTTCACAGCTTTCCTACAGTAACAATAAGTAGGAGTGCAGTGAAGAGGAAGTATCTTTTCAGAAAACTCAAATAATGACCTCAATAATAAATGCTGTTATTTATAAGGACAACAACACAAAATGATTCATGTTTGCTCATAACGGCTTGAAGTAGCACCTTTAAAATGAGATGATGAAACGCCATTTCGCTTTTAGAAAGAAACACTGCACAACCACTGAAATAATCTGTTTCTTTTGATGCCATTTAATCAACAGCTATACAAAGTCAAAGCGGAACACGAGGAGAGGTTACGAAGTCTACTGCCTTCATCGCTACGCCAGGACCTCGAAAGAACGATCACGGTTCTCAAGTCCCAGGTCATCTACTCTACATGTCACTCAAATTCTGTTTTATATGCACTTTACATCGCATAGTATACAACCATTATTATGTGAGGATTAACAATGCATACAGGACCCATGAGGGCAAAATTATGCCCCTGCCTTTTAACAACCTGCTTTGTTGACACAGTATTGTGGCCCTGCTTTTGCCACATTAAGGAAGATGAAAATCCTTGCTCGGAAATAGATCCACGACGGTCACGATGAAACACATGTTGTTGCTTCGAGCTTCCACAGCATGTCCAAACAGCATTATTGGATTATCACGTGACTGACAATCGCTCTCTTGCAAGCAATTTGCACCTCTCAGTGGGTTCCTTGTTCCACTTTTAGCCAGCAGTGCGCTTAGGCGTTGTTAGTTAGCGAGTCCCGTTCAGCTCTGTGGGGGTGTTTCATTTGATTTAAATTTCGCCAGGAGGCAAGCCACACTGTCCATTTACCATATAGCCCACTATTCTCTTTAGAATCATACTGCTTGCCTTAATATCATCTTTAGAATGCCATTTCTACCCATGTTTGGTTGTACTCGCATTTTATTTCGTGCTTCATTCAACAGTATTGTAGATTTGGATGTAAGAAAGGTTTCTTTCAAATTTGCTGCAGTGATTCTCTTCCTGCCTTCAAGGTAGACTCTTTTGAATTGCATTCTCGTTGATACGGTTAATCCATACACTGTCTTCCTTTGATGTTGCATTAAGCTTTAAGATGGATTTCCATGAAATATACCGATGAAAAGCATCCTGATCATTGTTTCTGAAACAACACTGAGAGCATTGTCATTGTTTCTTTATTTATATTCTATATCGGGAGCTTGCTAAGTTAAGGACACACCAAAAAAAAGCAACAAATCTTGACATTTACTGTTCAGAAGTCATTCTTCTTATCCTCTAGAGATTTCAAAATCAGATGTTCCAACCATTGCCTTCATGCAATGCTGCCCAAATTGTGGCCCACTGCCTGAACCGCATGCCAGGCTCATTCCCACCTGCCTACATCTCCGCTGCATCAAATATTGACACGATCCTCATTAACCCTTCCCTGTCTTGCTTCTTGTTTTGCATGAGGTCAACAGTGTGCGTTTGTTGATCTGAATTAGTCTTGCTCAAAACTGTGTTTGTGCGTGTTTAAGACGATCAAGATTTTTGCATTAACTGCATAAAGTCCTGCTTGCTCAGTCGTTTGTTTTGTAGATGTCACCATAAGAACTGCGAGGACAGTTGAGTGAATGGTTTAAGATGGACATTGTGTGAAGTCTCAAGAGCAAAGGCATTATGTCGGTCTACTTGAGTGTGCAAGGCACCCTGCTAACTACGTTTTCAAGACAAGGTGATCCGATATGTTTTGTAGTGGACACTGGTGTGTGGCCATAGCCTCAGTTCTTTGAGTTGCCCTGCAGCTATATCTGGATAAGAAGCAAAATGAGCAATAGCTTAACTTAGAGTGAAAGTGCAATTTGATTTCACTTGGTGAAGCTAAATTACAAATACTATCAAACAAACAGCTACATAGTGAGAGTGCTTAAGAGGGCTGAGAGGGTGGCCTCGAGGTACGCATACTCGCACCTCAGCTGTCTAGAATGGGTTTGATTCCTGACCCAGCTATAAAGTGTCGTTTCACAGGCAGGGTGATTCATCAATCTGTGTGCTGTCCCTCTGATGGACGTCAAATGGGCGTCCTGTCTCCCGGCATTCATTTGTGGATGTTAAGGATCCCACAATGTCTTTCTCGAAGAGTAGACGAGCTATTGCCGGCACCATGGCCAAATTCCAAATTCCTGCCCTAACTAGTCGAACGTCATGCCTGGCCAGCCGGTTCATGAAGACTTGAGCCAAGCTTTTCCTGGCTGACCCCACAGGAAGGTGGGATGGTTGTGGCTGTTAAAGAAGAAGAAGAAAAAGAAGATAGTGAGAGTGCTTAAGCATTGAATTGAAACATTGAAAGTGAGAAGAGGCAATGTTTCCTTTCTTTCTCACTCCAGATGATATTGTTTCAGAAACTATTTGATGATTTCAAGAAGGAAAATGCTTAAATTGAAGAACTGGGGTAAGTGTCATGGAGTCTAAATTCATGCAAAACACAAGCTGGTCAGCAATATGCTGCCATTCTTCACAGTCTCAATTATCAGTGCTGGTGATTATTGTTTTTTATTTGTGTGTTTTTTTTAATGGTGGAGAGGTGGGGTGGGGTTTGGCATTCATGTTAGATTGGTGGACTGAATTTGAAGTTGAGACAATCTTGTAATAAGTACACTCCTCGAGTGTGATTATGAACCTCACGTTGCCTGATTTCCATGAGCCTGAGATGTTAAGGGAAAATTTTGTCATTGCATTGGCCTCAACAAGTAATGATGTGAATGAACTATCATGTTGTGAACAGCACAATATAGGGTGGCTCAGTTTTCAGGATAACAAATTTGATCGTATGGTTGCCATTGAGCTCTCTAGTCTGTGCTTGATCCCGGGTGGGGTCAGATTAAGCTATGGAACTGCCTTTTTAGTGCAATCTTTTGGATGAAAGGATAAATCCAGTTGATTCGCCTGAACTTAGGATAGGGACATTTGGAGGGGAAAAAAAAACATTCATCTGAAAGGTGTAGGCCATTATATGCTGGTGCCCAGGGATTTCTGTACCTTGGCCTTCAGATATGGCACAGGATTGATTGGCCTTCACCTTTACTTAATCCATTTAATTGTATTTTCTTATATAGTATAAATGCCAGAAGTGGTGTTTGTATCTGCATTATTTTTGATATGATGGTTGATGATGTAAGCTGCAATTTCTCACCAAAAAGGATATTACTTTTCTTTCTTCTTAGCCCCTGTTGGACTTAGTCCGAAATGGATTTGGTCTAAATTTTGTATCTATGTGTGTGTGCGTGTGTGCGCCCGCAGCCATATCTTGGACATGTTTGGACTGTTTTTTTTTGTATTTCGCACAAAAGACAACACATGATGGTAGACATATGCACATCATTTTGTTTCGCGATGCGATCAAAGATGGCCAACTGGCAGGCCATTTTAGTTGTTAAAAAAAAAACCCGATGTTGAACACGTCCTCAACCACTTCTCAGACTATGCATTTACTGATCTTGTTCAAACTTGGCACACAGATCATGAATGATGGCTAACATAAGCACATCATTTATTTTCGAGATCAGATCCAAGATGGCTGACTGGCGGCAATTTTCGTTATAAAAAGCCCGATGTTGAACACGTCCTCAACCATTTCTCGGACATGCATTTACTCATGTTGTGCAAATGTGACACGGATAATGAATGATGGCTGACATAAGCATGTCATTTTTTTTCGATATCAGATTCAAGATGGCCGTCTGGTGGCCATTTTATTACTTAAATATGTCCCCAATCATTTCTCAGACATGCATGGTCCGATTTTGTTCAAACTTGGGACAACCACAGGACATGATGGCATACACGTGCCCCTCATTTTATTTTGCGATCTGATAAAAGATGGCTGACTGATAAAAATTGGCAGCCAATTAATTGTAAATAAATATGGGCTATCCCTTTAACTCTGTCCAGCAAAATTACTAAAACAACGGGGGTCATGACATTTTATATCTTTTTTCCTTGTTTAAATTAATTTTGGGGCTTTTTTTTCCAACAACTTGCTGATTTAGGTACACTTTTGTCTCCTGAGCACAATACTATTTAGATTGTGCATTTTGAAAATGTTAATGGTTACCTGATTTCACATTAAAATTAAGCAAAAAGCATTTTGTTGTTTTTTTCTGCCGAATCTGGATAAATGCCACATCAGTCAAAGTCAACACTGCAAGCCAAGCTCAGCTCAGGTTAGGTCGGCTGTCAACTCTATCCAGAGGGTTGGCTGCCATGGAATACAAATCGTCTTTTGTCCACTCGCCTTGAACATTTACATAGCTTAATCCATTCCACTTCATTATATTGGCCATTCAAGTGTTCTTGGTTCACCCCTCTCTCTCTCTCTCTCTCTCTCTCTCTCTCTCTCTTCTCTCTCTTCTTCTCTCTCTCTCTCTCTTTCTTCTTTCTCTCTTTCTCTCTTTCTCTCTTTCTCTCTTTCTCTCTTTCTCTTTCTCGTCTTTCTCGTCTCTCTTTCTCTCTTTCTCTCTTTCTCTCTTTCTCTCTCTTTCTCTCTTTCTCTCTTTCTCTCTCTCTCTCTCTCTCTCTCTCTCTCTCTCTCTCTCTCTCTCTCTCTCTCTCTCTCTCTCTCTCTCTCTCTCTCTCTCTCTCTCTATCTCTCTCTCTTTAACCTTGCCTTCCAATAGTTGTTTCTGTGAACAATCATGATGAAGCATATGACCACGATAATCTACCTTGCATTTCTTGATGTTTGAACATTTTCTTGATGTTTGATAATCTACTCGGCTTCAGGTTCCAGTTTCAGGCCAAACTACCGAGTCATTAATTCTGTTTGGTTTCGATATGGGCCCGTGAATCAAGTCAACAGGCTGCCAGGAATGGAGAACGCTTTTGCAGCTCTGTGGATATAGATTCAATACCATTACTGCATGTAGCCTGAAATCGATGGACTTGCGAAGCAAATATCAGGCCACACCACCACAGAATGTTTTTTCATCAATGACAAAAATGCAAAGCAGGCATTTGCAGAGATTTGGAATTTTTGTTGGTCTATAGGCAGAAGAGTTTGCCTCTCTTTAGGCCAACCAAATGTATCAGGAGTTTGTTTTCCCTCACATTAAAAAAACAAAAAAAACATGCAGGATCAGTAAATCTTAAATTTGTCTTTTCATTAAAGAGTACTGTATTTCAGTTGTTTTTGGTTTAGGACAGTCGGAAAGAAGATTTTGTGGAAGTTTCATTCGGGCAGTAGAACATTTTATTGGACGTGTACTCACTGCTGTGTGCGACATTTTTCTTGGTTCATAATGTTATTGGCAAAGGTGAACTACTGTATGATGATCAATTTCTTATGCAATAACATTTTACACACAATTCTAACCTGTTATTTCACTGACCTACTAAAAATGTATAATTATAATTCATTTATTTTTTGTTAACCGTGTTATCCCTTATCCCATCAACATTTTGATTGCTCAGTATCTTGTATCTTTCCATTTGCATTCATGCATAGAGCAATTGTTGCTGAAACATGATGTAAGAATCTATTTTTGAAAGTTATGTTCAACTCAGCTGCCATCATGGTGAAAGATAAAGAGGTCAATAACTCTTACTTATTGATCACAACTGTTTTAAAATGCAAAAGCAAATAGAAAAGATCCTTTCCCAGTTTGGAAGAAAGGTAAAGCTTTATGTCGCTCATAATGTTTGCGGAACAACGTATGGACTGCCCTATCACGGCGATACTCTTTTCTTGTTTGACTCTAGTAGTACATCCCTGAGGATGGATGCTCAATAAACCTTATGTAAAGCCTTACCAGTGCTCCAAACTGGTAAGGAACCTTTCTTTATGAAAGTCATGTTGTTGTAGATAATTTTCATACCAAGAGCTAGTTACAATCATAATTGAAATATACGTAACAATTATGATACAATTGTTATTGTACGTGCAGCTGATCGGTGGCATTGGCCCCACTCTAGTTGCTTCTTGGAATGTGTTTGATGGATGCTAGTTTGGGTGAATACCTAAGTTTTATGTCTTTATAACACACTTTTATAGCAATACTGCTTCGTAGTGACAGAAAGAAAGAATCTTTAAAGGCCAGTCTCTCAAAAGTACAGACCTGTCAAGTCACTTTAACTTAGGCTTTCATGCATTGCAATTGTAATGTATTCCATTTTTACTTTTCATCAGAATTGGTGCTTATTAACATCACTCGAAAAAGTATTGCTATCACTGGAGATGTCCAAAGCATTGCCAATGAGCTTTGAAAAATAACCTGAGAAAAGTGCTTTGTCAAACTAACGTCCTTTTGTAGATTAAATGCTTTCAAATGGCCCTGAGCAAAAAAACCGATTCATATTCCAATGATGTCAAATATTAATCATTTTCACATTGCAAAAAGTATATTCTTTAATTATTTTCAGTGATGTGTGTGTGTATGTGTGTATGTGTGTATCCCACAAAGAAAGACCCACCCACATCTCTCACCTGTGAATGGAGGGCATAACTAATCAGCTCTCACCTAATCATTTAAACCAAAGTGGCGAGTATTATATAAATAAATCGACTCCTCCCATGCTCTTCTGGACGAAGAAGCTGCATATAGCAACCATGAAAGGTGACCAAGGTAAGCCCTTAGCTGTTTCAAACCCTTCCCAGAGTTCCTCCACAGCTATAAAGACATTCACAAATAGTACACACATGAGAATCCCAATGCTACACACCCCATCAGCTACCGGACCGGTTTCATCACTTCTTAGGGAATCATCAGCGACAACGCAGACAACAATGCATAGCAATGAGGCTCCCAAGCATGTACCACGTGCAAAGGTCAAAAGCAGTCAGTAGAATCCTCGACTCAGGATTCTACTGAAAAGCCATTTTCCAGTCGATAGAATGTTGACCTTGTTGGTTTGGTCCTGCTTGCATTAGTCTTGTAATGCTGCAGCTTTGTTGTGCATGAAACCAAACAACGTGGATGGTACTTGGCTTCCTGTGCAACAATGTATCCAGCACTAAGTTTTGCAAGCAATCACTCATCTTGCAAGTGTAATGCGCATTTCCAAATGCGAGAGTCCAGACGAAAAGTTGAGGCCTCACGGAGTGGTTCTGATGCAAACATATGATTGCAAAAGAAGCATACATCTCTTATTGCCACTTCATGATGACCACTTTGGCGAGTGTACTTCTTGGAGGTGGTAGAATCAGGGTCACAAGCTTCTGTTTCCAATTTCCTCTTTTCTGCTCTTTCTAGCTTTGTGATATTGAATTTGGTGTGACAGTATTTGTGCCACATGGCCATGCACTCCAGTAGAGTTGTTTCAATGCCATTTCTCTCATCCAAACATCATAAGTCTATTGGAATGCGTAGTTCATGCAGCTCGTTAAAACGCATGATGCTTGATGAAAGTGTAAGAGCACCCCTGGCCAGCACCACCATCACAATGTTTCGATTTTGCTGGGCATTGCAGGAATACGGCCGTGACTGCTTGGCAAAGAATACACTTGTTCGAATCGGTCTTTGCTGGTGTCTCCTTTGACACACCAGGTGGATGTGGATCCACAAGCTGATAACTCTTGGACATTGTTTCATTTCCAACCACCAGTTGTGCACAGCTGATCACATCTAGAACTCTTGACACTCTTAGGGTATACCGGCAAGTACACAGAACATTTTGTAATTGGCAAAGATACCACCGACTACCAGCTATTCTTCCCTAAGTCCTTATACTACTTGGATTACAAACGTCCACTGCACATCTAAAATACAAGCAGAATTGTCGCAATTAGCACAATATACTGTATACATAAACTATTTCACGAACAACCATGTGTTGGAATACTGTCATATTCATTATTCAATTTACACGCGATGATATGACATATTTCTGAGTCAGTAGTTACAACTGTGGCATATTGCTTTAGTCAGCATGCTTGCACTACTAGCCTGCTTTATTCCACTGGATGAACGTGATCAACAAGGTCATACAGTAACTTCCAGAAGGCAGCATGATGCAAAAACATGACTTACAGGGAATATGTTTAAAAATCGTGATGACAATGGTGAAATATTTCACTTTGCTGACTCCGCACTTTTGCTGCCGACTGGTGGACCAACCCAGTTTCCAGGTTACATCTTACGTGCAATATGCTAACATTCAGGGATGATATTAGGATAAATGAACACCTCAAAGTTAATTTAATTGCAACATAAGGAACAATTCCTAAATTTTAAAATGTGTTTTAGCAGCCATTTCAAAAAATAGCACCGGCAGCCATTGACTTCCGGTTCTGGGTTTGTAGCAACGGCAGCTTCTCTCAGGGGTCTCTGCCGACTTTCTCAAAGTTAAGTTTCCGGTCGTTATTTGTCATGTTTTACATGTTTATTTTCTCACCTACATGTTTACTTTGAGTTCCTAGTTCGGTTTTGTTTCAAAAAATCGTGCTATTTTGTGAGTTTTCGTCGACCTTGTCTTATCGGGCTCCTTGAGGCCTACCCGTCCTTTCCATCTTGGTGTATGATCGTTTTATTTGTATTCTCTCCCTATTATCATTTCCTATTTTCCCCACTTTTCCCCAACACCCCCTGTCTATCCCTCCCAAATACACACTCTGTTTCTTGTCTTAAATTTTAAAAAACAACAACCCTTTCTCCCTAAATACCCACGAGTACCGATTCTGAGTCTTATTATTATTATTCATCCTCCTCCTCCTTCTGCCGGCACACCCACCATCTTTCTTCAATTTGAGCTGACCCACTCTCACCATCACCTTCATGATTTCTTCCTGCAACCTTCCATTCTCCAATATTATCTAATTCTTCAAAAATCCATCAAAAAAATAATAATTTTCCTTGTATCCTTCCTTACTAAACACCTACTGAAACTACGTGTGTCTCTCTCTATCCTCTTCCTGGTACTTTCCATTCATCCAACAGCTTCACTCTGCGATTACCATTCCAAACTCACCATACACCTCCCCGATTTTACTTCAACCTTTCCTTTTCCGAATCTTACGCAATCCTTATTTAAAAATAATAATAATAATAATAATAATAATAAATAAATTCACTTTTACCGATACACCTCCCATAACCATGTGATCTGTTTCCACCCTCTGCGTTTACCGATCCAAATTCACCATTCACCTCACAATGTTTTCTTCAACCTTTCCTTTACCTAATCTTATTCAATCTCTATCAAAAATTAACAATAATAAAAACAGTCTCTTATAATGCTTCGTCTTCCTCTTTCACACGTGTGGTTCTCATTACTGTAACATAATTCACCACTCTTTTTCTATTTCAACAGACTGCTCTCAATTCGACCTTTCCTTCATACCTTGTCTAAAAATCCAACTGTGACAACGTTTCTTCTCTCCATTCTCTGAATTCGCCTTCATTGCATCCCTCAAGAAATGTTTTTAATCGCATTTCTGAACTAAAAATAAAAAGAACCCCAGTTTGCTATGAATATTCGTTTTCCTTCAATTGTAATTTTTTTTTCCAACTTCAATACCAATTCACCACTCTCACCCCTCCCTCTCAAAGTAACCATCACACTCTTCCCCCTCCAAGCTTCCCTCTCACCTTTCTCAAAAACTCCCCCCTCACCTTTCTCCCTTCAACTTCTCCCTACTCTCCCCACTCACCCTTCTCCCACCACTCACCCTTCTCAAATCTCCCCCCCCCCTCTCATCCACAATGCTGCCTCCTTCGCATGTCCTCTCTCCTCCATCTCATCACTCTACTCCTCAAATCCAACTGCCTTCTGCCCCCTCTCTTATTACTCCCCACTGTACCTCAACCAGCACCACAGAGCCTTTTCTCCTCCTCATACACTCCCTCCCCAAGCTCTTCTGCAATCCCCCACACTCTTTCAACAACTCTCCTTAACGCCCCCCCCTCCTCCCTTATCGACTCAGCTCTCCTCCCTCCCTGCACCCAAAGCCTCCTACCCCCCTCTTCATTAACAGTGTGGACCTAAAATATCCAGGCCTTCGCTCAACCTGAAAGATCTTCCATACAAGTTGCTACTGACAAACCAGACATAATCTGTCTAACAGAAACTTTCCTCCCTCAAGACATCTCTGGTATGACAGACCTGAGCCTCTCCTGGTGAAGGAGTTGCTCTCTTCATCAAAGACTATTGCTCACTCTCCATGCACCGCCTTCACTCCCCCACACCCCAGGAATACCTCTGGCTCTGGCTTCCCCTCCACTCCCACCTCATGTTTTATGTGTGCTGTACCATCCACCAAACAGTGATGACTCCATCTACACCTCACTATCCGAAAAACATGGACCAACTTCTATCTCTCATCCAACTCTCTCTCTTCCTCATATGTGGGACTTCAATTGTCATCATGCCAGTTGGCTAGATGTGGGTACCTCTCTCACCTGCCATGCACTTCAGCAAAAGACTTCTGTGATTCATTGGGACTGACTCAATCGGTCAACTTCCTGACCCGGATCTCAACCAATGGAACTCCATCTCTTCTGGATCTGATTTGACAAATTCTCCTGAAAATATCTGCTGTTCTTCCTCCGCTCCAATTGATTCTTCTGACCACGTCCTTGTCAAAGTAAACATCTCTCTGGCTTTATCAGAAACCACCTCAGCACCATGAAATCTGGCATTTTACTCACGCTGACTGGCAGGGTCTCCAAGCAGCTATCAAACATTAAGACGGTCTCCCATTGCTACTTTCTCCAACTTCAACTCGTCTGGAATTCTTTCAAAGAAACTTGCTCTCTCTCATCCAGATTTATCCCCTCTGTCTTCAGTTGGCCTACCCTTCCTCTGCCTTGGTTCACTGAAGTTTTGGGTGAGGCAGTTATCCTGAAACAACTTGCCTTTGCTTATGGAAAGCAAACCAACTGAGGGTAATCTCAGTTCCTTCCATAAAGCTCGGAACAAGTGTGTATCTAACCTCAGGAGAGCCAGGAAACAACTCTTCTCATCTCAAGTCTGAACTTTCAAACCTCTCTCCCTCCTCAAATGGTGGCATCTAATCAAATCTGTTTCTGGTGTATGTTCCCCTCCATCCCCTCCCTTACCTCAAATGGCCGCACTGCTTACACCGCACTTGAAAAGGCCGAATGCCTAAACTCGGTGTTTGCATCTAAATCTTGTGTCCGAAACCCATCGCTTTCTGTACCCACCTTACCCAGTCGCACCCAACTGGTCCCGGATCTGTGTCCTTTATTCTGACAAAGTGGAGAGTTTGCTGTCAAACCAGGTTTTTAGAACATGTCGCTGAAGCCGTCTGGATCAGTTGCAGAATCTGAGTTGAGGTTTGGAGTTCCTAAAGGCAGCGTTCTGTCCAGTTCTTTTTCTGGGTTTCATCAGTGATCTTCTCGACTCTGGAAAATCCTCTTTATCTTTGCTGATGACTCCACCCTTGTCATACCATCTGTCATCCCTCAGACCGGCAAACCGCAGCTTCTTCGCTCTCGGCAGATCTGGATAAAATCCAAACTGGTTCAACACGTGGAACTTGTCTTTCAATCCTGACAAATCTCCCACTCCCCATATGTACTCCAAAAGACCGTTTGGACCCCCCCCACCATCTATTTCTCAACAATCCTCTGGAAGAAGTTTTCATTCAAGCTTCTGGTCTCACTATCTGCATGATCTTCCTGGGAAAGCACATTTCCAACCTGCCTCCAAAGCCAGTTGCCGATTGGAATCTCCGCTGTGCAAAGTACTTCTCGGCCCACCTAAGCTCTTGACCACAAACAAAGCTTTTTGCCACAGCCTCATGGAGAATGCTCTCCTGTCTGGGCGTGCTCCTGTCTTACCTTTCTGGCTTCACGCTGTGGAAACCAAGTATTTAGGATCATGGTGTCTCCACGATGAGACTGAGTCTTTGGGCCTCTAACTCTCTCTCACCGAGGAGTTCGTGGTCTTCTGTCTATCCGTCTCCTTTTTTCCCTGTGCTTTTATGTCTCCTTGCTCCCTTCCCTTTCCTTGCTCGCCTTGGTCATTGTTGTATTCTTCTCCTCCTTTTCTTTTCTTCCTTTCACATTTGTTCTTTTTTTTCTGTTCCGTCGTTTTTTTCTTTCCTTTTCTCCTTTCCGGCTCACCCCCCCCCCCCACTCTGTCTGTGCTGATATGTCCCCCAATGTTTCTGCAGGGGAGCTCAACGTCTGCCAACAACCCCCTTCTGTTAAAACTTCCAAAATCACGAAACACTGCTCACCTTCACTCTTTCATTCCTCTTTTTCCACGCCTTTGGAAAAAACTCCCTCACTCTGTTCAATCCCATTCTTCCCTCCAGGCCTTCAAAACAGCTGTTCACCACCACCTCTTATCGTCCCCCATCCAAAACCTCGTTCTTTTCTACCCCCATTAATCCACCCCAAACCCACCTCCTTCAAATTCCCTGCTTTCCTTCCTGAAGTCCCCTAATGTCCATCTTGTGTACCCCATGTTCCCGGCCCCATCCCTCTCCCTTCCACAGATTTCCTAATGTCTCTGTTCCCCACAGTTTTGTCCTTCCCTCTCACCGCCCTCTACTTCCCTCATGCCCCCCTTGTTGTGCTTGTGTGTTCATGTCATACGAGCCTCGACATTTTATCCCCCCCAAAAAAGTCTGTCCTGAAGCTCACCTGGATTAGGAGCAACAGTCACTTAAACCCTCGGAGACCCCCTCAGACCCTGAATCTTTTATGCCATGAGCAATTAAGAGTGATGAAGGTCATGATCAAGTATCATTGAAATTGTGTATAGTTCAGAGAAGAAAGCAAATGCTCTTTTCAGGGGTCAACCCCCCCCCCCCCCCATAGACCCTTTTTAATGAGCACAGATTTTGATGCGGCGATAAAACTTTGGTCATCATTGGTGAAGAATGTTGTGGTCAAGTTCATCAAAATTGTGCGTGACGTTTCGGAGAGACAGCAAGTACCTATTTTGGGGGTCAAAAAAACCCCGTACACCCCCGTAATGAGCGCAAATTTCGATCGGTCGATATACTTTGGTACATCACTTGGTGATGAAGGTTGTGGTCAAGTTTCATCCAAAATTGTGTGTGTAGTTCTGGAGAAGAGAGCAAATCCCAAATTAAAAACAAATTGGGGGGGGGGGAGGGGGTCAAAACCCCCATAGACCCCATTAATGAGTGCATATTTTGATGCGGTCAATAAACTTTGTTACGTATCAGATATGAAGCTTGTCGGCCAAGTTCATCAAAATATCTGTTTGTCAAACAATAATGACTGAAATGTTTACAGATTGACTCACTCACTCACTCACGGACACTACTCGATCACATAAGCTCACCAGACTAAAGTCAAGGTGAGATAAAAATGGCCCACCACAGTTGAAATATGACTCTTTCCTGGGTGCTGCACTTCTGAAAATATTTGATGCCCGGTCAAACTCCATAACTATGCCAGCTTTCATGCTTGTTAACGTCAAAACTCACATTGCTCCACACCTCTGCACATATCTTGCAGGCTGTATGTGCACAATCACAATCATGCTTATGTATGTGTAAATTACGGTTGTGTGTGGTGTGTGTGTGTGTAGTGTGTATTGTTCACACACCACCACTACCAGTTGATCTCCACTGCTTGTCTCTAAGACTGAACGGAACCTCTCCTGTCCTGAAGCATCCATCTTGACCCCAGCAAGGAACACGAGCTCGTGGACCAAGCCGTCTCCTTATCCATGCTCCGTTTCCCCTCTGTCCAAGAAGTGGTGAAGATTGTAGAATGCGCAACCTCCCGTGTGGCCTCTGGGGTACACCCAGTACGCCAGTCTCATTCTCTTCCTCTCGGTCTAATCGTCCTTGATGGGAGAGAGTCTGCAAAAACACACAAGATGCAAGGCAAGGTCAGGTGCCAGTCTGCGTCCCAACACGTCGATCGCACAACTCTGGGCACCCTCCACACAGCCATCCTCTCACAAAGCTGCCACCCCGGCGTGTTCTCGGTTCTCACTCCCCCAAAGCTGCCGCACTCGGCGCGGTCCTCAAACCCGTGTGGGTGAAACCCGGCAAAAAGGGAGTCGCAAAGCTCGACCCTCGCTTTCAGCGTGATGGGTCGGCAAAACCCAACAATCCACAAGGCCAGGCCACGTCCAAAATACATATCATCAGTGTGACTCGCGCACCGCGTGCGCAGGCCTCCTGCATCACCAAAGCTGCTGTCCACGCTCGGTTCTCACTCCCATCAAAGCCATTGCATTCAGCGGTCGTGTCTCAATTCCACACAAACGTGGTCTTTCTCGTCTCAATGGGTGGAACTTTACAAAAGGGAGTTACCAAAACTCAGGCCTTCTCTCCTGACAGCACGGGGTCAACAAGTCGGGCCAGGCCTCATCACAAATGCATGTTGATCAGCGTGACTCCGGGTGCCACATGCACAGCCCTCTGCCTCACAAAAATTGCGGCCATGGCTCGATGGGGTTGTGTATGTCTCGTTGGTTATTATCTCCCATATGCAGATTTCAGAAGGTGTAACTGAGTCCTTCGATGCTCGAAGAATCCACCTCCATTTTGGTGAGGGATCATGATTCACGGACAAAGCTGTGAAGTTTTGTTGTTCTCAAAGCTTTGTTCGAGGCTCTCTTTTAGGATTCTCACTGAGACCCGGAGACACTTGTATGTTTGTGTGTGTATCATGCTTAAACTTCCTGAGGATTTTTTTCTTTTTTGTGAACAAAGTCAAGGCTCATGGAAGAGCAAAAACACAGAACAGAATCAGGATGCAGCAGAATAAATAACACACAGAAAGAGGGGTGGGAGGGGGGGGCGGCCAACAGCTGGGTTGAACGGCAAAATAGGGGGCTACTTGACAAATAAGGGATCTGGAGAGGAATGAGGGGTTGGGAATGATGCATGGGTTGCAAGTTAGATACAGAAGCAAAGTCTCAGGACTTTTAAAATGTGGTTTGCCCAATAAAGATCATGGCGATAGTGAGACTCAGGTGTTTGGAGTGACTGAATTTCCTTAAGAGGATTGTGAAAGTGGCGGGTGTGCCAGACGGTCCTTTCTGAGAGAGGGAAAGTGGGTAAGATTTGTCAGGATTGAAAGACATTCCAAGTGTTTGACCAGTTTGTGATTTTTTTTTTCAAGGTCTTGAAGAGGGGAAGAGGCCGCAGCCTGCCTGTCTGAAGGATGAGGGATATCACGGCAGAGGGTGTGTCATCAGCATGAAATAAAGGGATTTCCAGAGAGTCAGTCATAATTGATGAAGTTCAGTAATTGGACTTGGCCAGAACACTGGCTTGGAGGCATTCCACCATACCAGGGGGAGGATATGAAAGGATTCATTGAGTGCCACTCGTTGGCTAAAGAAAATCGATGAAGTCAGTGAGCCATGTGTGGAGTTAGCCTTGGATACTGTAGGTAGAGAGTTTGGAGAGCAAGGCGGGGTGCCAGACTGTATCGAAAGCTCAAAATCTGTATAAAGAGACAGCCCTATCCAATGTCTGACATTGAGGACTCCATCCATTATGTCAGAGTATGAGCAGCATATCTAAGGTAGAGTGACCTAATCTTTCGGTCGTTGTAGTTTTTCAGTCATCCTCACGTTTTCTCTGTGTATATCAAGATACCAAGTCAATGTCAATGGCAGGTCAGGTAGATTGTTTACCTGCTACAGGTACCATGTAAACCTGTACTAACCTGTTCCATTGGTCGGGTTGTCGGCGACTAAACCGTCTCCCACCAAGGTTTTTCTGGTGGGAGGGTGTTTGGATATGGACACCCGCAGGATTAAAACAAACCTGTCAAAGGGCGGAGGAGTCCTTGTGAGCCAACGGCCATCCATATCTAGTGTCCAACTGTGTCTGCGGACGTCCTCCTGCAGTTGGGTTACTTTTTTATTAGGAGGTTGGTGGCAGGATTTGCACTCCGGCCACCGTAAACCCTTCATTCCGCAAAACCAAAACGCAAAAAAATCTGAAAACCCACTCCGTGGAGTACCTCCTGTGCCAGCTTCCTTCGCGGGCAGCTCACCGGATGACGGATTGGGGCAAAGCCTCGGGACCCCAATCTTTGATGATAGCGAGGGAAACACGGGTACATCCCTGGGTCAGATTGCGGGAGAGTGTGTCGGAGGTGGTGCTGAGGTGTCGTTCACCAGACGGCGGTCTCCTTTGGGTTAACCTGAGGCGGTCCCTTCGGGTGGGTGCTGGAATGTCCTATCCCTAAGAGATGATGCATCACCTGTCTCTGTTATCATCTGAGCTCAAGCATTTGGACATCGGGATTGCAGCTCTCTCTGAGGTTCGGAGACCGGATTGCGGCGAGATAACGTGGGTGGTTACACTACTATTGGTCTGGTCGCTCTGATGGTTACCATACCCAAGGAGTTGCTGTAGCTGTGTCCAATAAGCTGACCCAATGATAATTGAGGTAACACCGGTCAAAGAGCGTATTATGAGATTAAGGATTCTTCACTCCTTAGGTGTCATTTCCCTGGTCTCTGTTTATGCTCCGACTGAGGCGAGTGATCTCACCGTGAAGGATGCATTCTACCCACGCTCGAGTCTGTGGTTGATCAGTGCCCAGACGAGATACACTTCTAGCTTTGGGGATTTCAATGCATCGACTGGAACTGATAGGGATGGTTATGAGTGTGTGTTTGGTCCCATGGGTCAGGAACTATGAACCAGAATAGCACTAAGTTCCTTGACTTTGCAAGAGTCATGGATTAGGGTGGCTGGTTCATGGTTTCAGCGCCCCAAGCTCATCGCTGGACTTGGTATTCCAACGCTGGCGGTGTGGCAAAGGAGATTGACCATGTCCTCGTTGATGGTCGCTGGAGGATGATCCAGAACTGCAGGGTCTACCGGAGTGCTCAGTTCCTCAATACTGACCACAGGCTTGTTGTAGCAACTCTAAAGCTGCACCTTAAATCCTGGAGAATGGTACCATCCAGCCTAGGCTGGATGTTTGCAAGCTCAGGGATGAGAGAGTAGCTGAGGAGTTTGCGAACAAGCTGGGTGGACACTTGGGGGTCTGGGTGCTTTGGGGTCCTGAAGAGTTGTGGAGTGCCTTCAAGACCACCGTCCTTGATGTTGCCGGTGGATGTCTTGGAACTCACCGCAGGGAAAGAAGAATTTTGTCTCTCAAGGGACACTGGATACCATTGACCAGAGTCCGAGGGCCAGGCTGAATGGCAGAGCTGAGCTGTTCAGGGAGCTGAGGCGTAAAACTGTACGTTGCACTGAGGGTGGACAAGGAGGCTCATGTGCGAGGAACTGTGAGGGGTAGAGATCACCTGTGGACAGGTGATTCTCGTCCGCTTACAGGGGAATTCGTGCATTGCGTTATCCAAGCCCATCCCTCGGAGCACTGCAGTTAGAGCAGAGAGTGGTAGGCTCTTGACAGAGGAGTCTGAAGTGAAGGCCCGCTGGGCCGGTTACTTTGAGCGGTTGTACCAGGCTGATCCCCAGCTGTCGAGTTGGACGTCAAGGGTGTTACAATCCCTGTTGCTGACCTCGAATCAACTGTGGTCCACCTTCGCTTGTGGAAACACGGGCTGCGGTGAACCAGTTGAAACGGGGTAAAGCTCCAGGGATCTGTGGACTCCATGCCGAACTTCTCAAGGCTGGTGGAAATGCTGCACTCGTGTCGCTGCATGCAGTTTTGTGCTCTGCCTGGAACACAGGCATCATCCCAACCGATTGGAAGAGGGGCCTTGTTGTTTCCTCTCTTGGAAAGGGAAGGGTATCGCCAAGACTGCAACAACTACCGAGGGGTGACGCTGCTCTCAGTGCGCGCAAGGTCTTGCTCGGATAATTCTTGATAGGGTTTCGCCACCATCTGCTTGAGCACCAGCGTCCAGAGCAGTCAGGCTTTCACCAAAGAGGTCAACGATTGACCGTATCCTTGCTCTTCGTGTCCCTCACCGAACGCAGACGAGAGTTTCGGCAGGGGTGCTTGCAGCCTATGTTGATCTCTGTAAAGCGTTCGATTCAGTGATGAATCGGGATGTCTCTGGAGGATTCTTGGTCTTCGTGTGGTGCCACCAAAACTGATCGATCTGATGTCTGAACTCTTACTTGGTACTGAGAGTGCTGTGAAGTGTGGTGGTACCATCTCTGACTTATTTTCAGTTGTTACTGGAGTTCGTCAGGGGGTGGTACTGGCCCCCACACTTTTCAGCACTTGTATGGACTGGATTTTAGGGGGATGTCGGAGAGATCACTGCGGTGCATCGTTTGGAATGTCAAGATCTCGGACCTTGATTTTGCAGATGATGCCAGTCATCTTGCGGAGACTTTAGATATCTTTTGGAGGCCCTCGAGGTGCTGAATGAGGAGTCGGAGCCGCTGGGATTACGGGTTTTTTGGGTCAAAACTAAGATCCAGGCTTTCGGTGACATCTTTGATGCTGCTGTCCTGTCTTGTGTCTGTTTGTGGGTGAGGGATGTTGAGGTCGTGGAGAGATTCACTTACCTTGGCAGTTATATTCATGTCTCTGCTGGCTGTGAGTCAGAGGTCAATAGACGTCTGGGTCGGGCCTGGGGAGTCATGGATTCACTGGGTCATGGGGTGTGGCGCTGCGGTACCTGTGCTCGGGAGGACGAAAGTCGAGTCTTCAGGTCTTTGGTACTTCCAGTCTTGTCTTATGGATGCGAGACTTGGACTCTGACCAAGGATCTGAGACGGAGACTTAATCCTTTGGTACCAGGTCTCTTCGGAGAATCCTTGGCTATCGCTGGTCGGATTTTTGTGTCCAACGAGCGGTTGCTGAGAGAGACTCGGATGAGATTTGTTACCTGCATAGTCCGTGAGCGTCGAGTTGCGGCTGTATGGACATGTGGCTCGTTTTCCTGACGCTGATCCTGCTCACCAGATTCTCTCAGCGAGGGAGTCTCATGAGTGGAGGAGGCCAGTGGGCCGACCACGTGCCTCGTGGTTGCAGCAGGTTGACCATCATCTCAAGGAGATGGGGATGGGCCTGGCATCTGCCTGGGGATGGCCAGACGGAGGCCCCTGGAATACCGGCGGAAAGTGAACGCAGCGACGCGCTGTTCTGGACATGCTCCCATACCTGACCTGACCAAGTCAATTCCAGCAGTATCCAGCTTTGCCAGTACTTAGTGCTGGTGCAACCAAACAGCTTTTTTAAAAAGCTAACTTTGACCTATTCCATACCATGCAATATACCTTCTTGGACTCCTCTCTTTCAACAAGATGAACCTCCACCACAACTGCTGTTCCAGGGATTCTGCAACGTAAATAGAGGGGTTCACGCCTGCTAAGCGTGATGTACTCCACCACATAGCCACCGCAACTGATGTACTTGTGATTCTGCTCAAGGAATACACCTTTGCGATGAAAGTAAAGCAAACATACCTGACTTCAAATTGCAAGCCTGTACAGGCAGCCAGCACCATGGTATTGCAACTAAGGTCACATCTTCGGTCTACGACTGCACAGTAACTGGCACTGTCAGCTCCTGACTGATCTGTAATGGCACGTCATCAAAATACGAGGTCTCCACACCATCAATATATGTACAAGCCACCATCAGTACTCCTCTGCCATAGTGACCTCCACACTGCAACACCCTTTTATTTATTTGGTGATTTTGCAACATAGGGATTGGGGTTACAACTCACCACCAGCAAATGGGGAGGTACTTTGGAACTGGGCGTCACAATGTGATCTCACTCTTCTGTTTGATCATCGTGAACCAGCAACTTTAATCCATTTTAAGTTCAGGCTGTAACACAACAAAATGTGACAAAATCAAGGGGCGTGGACTAATTCCCGAAGGCACTGGGTATCCTTTCATTGAACAGCACTCAGTTGATTTATTACAATAACTTGGCCATTAAAATCACCTTGCTGTGTTCATTCTTCAACACTGCCAATGCATTTCCTCGATTAAAGTTGATTCACTCTCACAAAGAAACAAAAGAGATGGAAAAGACCCTCTTTGATATTCGAGAATACAAGTACAAACGCCAAAAAAAAATTGTGAATTTAATTATTAATATTGGTTTCAAAGCTAAATAATTTCAGAGCACTTTAATGATTTAAGTACACAGCTTCTCCTTGCCATATTTGCGTGAAGG
This sequence comes from Eptatretus atami, assembly GCA_035128595.1. Classification (NCBI taxonomy): domain Eukaryota; kingdom Metazoa; phylum Chordata; class Myxini; order Myxiniformes; family Myxinidae; genus Eptatretus; species Eptatretus atami. The sequence continues at coordinate 138,398,485 of CM068958.1, forward strand.
ATGTTTTATTTTCTGACACTTATAATGTCCTTGCTGAAATTAGCGATTTCTTTTTTAATATTTATTTTTATTTTTATTTTTTTAAACAAAAAATTGCAAGGATATATAGATTACAGTAAATCTGTGAAAATGTATGGACTCACTGACTCTGAATGACTCACACAATGCCATTACAATGGTATCTCTTTGGACATAATCCATTCAAGGGACAGTGGCTATGTGGAAGCAATTTTCCAAATTAACTTTTAAATTCATAACTGAAGAGATCAAAGGAAACTCTGTTATCATTGAAGGACGTTGCATATCAGGATGCAACGATCCTGATGCAACGATACCTGCAACGATATCAGGATGCAACGATACCTGCCAAAAAAACATGTACAAATCAAAATTCACTGGTTGCAAAAGTATTCAGCCCCCTAATGTCAGTACTAGGTAGAAACACCTTTTGCAGTAATAACTGCTGTCAATCTTTTCAGGAAGGTCTCTACCAGATTTTCACAGTGAGATGGTGAGAACTTTGCCCATTCTTCACGTGAAAATTGCTCTAGTTCTGCCGAGTTTGATGGGGATCGTCGATGGACTGCAATCTTCAAGCCTCGTCATAAACGTTCAATTGTGTTCAAGTCAGGACTTTGACTGGGTCACTGAAGAACATTTTTTTTTCTTCTTATTCAGGCACTCCAGTGTGGCTTTGTCTTTGTGCTTCAGATCATTGTCCTGCTGAAATGTGAATCCCCTACCCAATTTCAGATTCATGGCTGACTCAAGCAGGTTTCCATCAAGGATTCTCCTGTACTTTGCATCATCCATTGTCCCTTCTATCCTGACAAGGCTGCCAGTCCCAACTGATGAAAAGCACCCCCATAACATGACAACACCATGCTTGACAGTCAGGATGGTGTTGACTGGGTGATGTGTAGTGTTAGGCTTGCGTCAGATATAACCCTTTCAATTTAGACCAAAAAGTTCAATTTTTGTCTCGTCCGACCACAAACCTTTTCTCCACATGTCTGCAGTATCATTAAGATGCTTTTCAACAAACTCCATACAAGCTTTTAGATGCATCTTTTTCAATAATGGTTTCTTTCTTGCCACCTGTCCATAGAGGCCAGCTTTGTGAAGGGAACAGGATATTGTTGATTTATGAACACTGACCCTCATCTCAGACATAGAGCCTTGCAGATCTTTCAAAGTCATTGTTGGATTTACAGTGACATCTCGAACCAGTTTCCTGCTTGCCTGGCTGCTGAGTTTGGATGGATGACCTGATCTGGGTAGAGTCTGGGTTGTATGATACATCTTCCACTTCTTAATGATGGATCTCACCGTACTCAAAGGGACACAGAGCGACTGAAATCTTCTTATAACTCTTTCCTGAATGGTGCTTCTCCATTACTTTATATCTGACTTCTTTGGAAAGCTCCTTGGTCTTCATGTTTGCCTTGTTCGTTGACCAAGTGAGTTGCACCTTAAAACTCCTTCAATAAGTGGGGAGCTTAATTTTTAAGTTAAACCACAGATTGCATAGAGGTGAAGCCTATTACACTTATTGTGTAACCTATCAAACAAATAATTTGCTCCTGAAGTGATTTAGGGTTAATTAGGCAAAGGGTTTGAATACTTATGCAACTGAGAGTCATCTGATTTTCTCTGTTAATCTAACTTATTCACATTTTATCTGCACTTTTTTTAGCTTTATCACTTTTGGAGTAGTTTGGGAAGATGCCATATATTAAATTTGATTTGAAAGCATCATGGAATAAGCTCAGGTGGCATCAAAAAGTGAAAACTTTGGAGGGGGTGAATACTTTTGCAGACCACTGGATAAAATCAAGTTATGGTTGCACATAAAAATGTTATAATTACATTAGACAACTGTCAAATTGTACTTCACCCCACCTGAGATAAAAGTCAAGCCCATATGGCTTGCAGCCCACCAAAGAAAATAACCTCAACTAACGAGTTGAAAATATGATGAAGACCAACCAGGCTCTCTAGTGGAGCCATAAAATCCGACGAATGTCTGAAGTACATACTGCATGGCTTAAGAGAAATGCTGAGAATGTTATCTTGAAACACAACTTGGTCTGGCCATGGATGCTATTATGAAGGTAGATCTGCATGCCGCCACACACCCACACGCTCGCTCACTGGCATGCAGGCAAACCACAATAGGCTTTTCCATCTTTTCATGAAAGGATGAGGCTAACTAAAGGAAAATGTCAAAATTTTGGAATTACATTTGTTTATTATCTTTTATAAGGCTGGCAGGGTTTGAATCTTGGCCCAGCTACAAAGTTTCGCATGGGAGGGCAAGGCATCGAGGTGTGTGTTGTCCCTTAGATGGATGTTAAACTGGGTGTCCTGTCTGTTCGCATTATAGTTGACAAACATTAAAGATTATATGGTGTCTATCATGAAGAATAGGTGAGTTATTGCTAGCACCCTGTCCATAATTCCTGCTCTAACCTACTTGGGCAAATTTCAGGCCAGGCCAAGCAGTTCTTGAAAAACAGGTCCAATACTTTCTGTGGCACATCCCTTGAGAAGGTGGAAATGTTTTTTTGTTTTTTTTGTATACACTGTCGAGGCTCGTATGAGAGCTAACACAGAGAAACACACAACAAGGGGAGCAGGAGACAAGAGGGGCAGGAGAGGGAAGGAAAAATACAGTGTGGAACAGAGACATGAGGAGATCTGTGGAAGGTAAAGGGAGGTACTTAGGTGGGGACAAGGTACACAGGGTAAACAACATGGACACTAGAGGGTCTATCAAGTTCTTACACGACAGGGACCTTCAGGAAGGAAAGCAGGGAATTTGAAGGGAGGTGGCTTTGGGGTAGAATACGGGGGTAGAAAGGATTGTGGTTTTGGATGGGGGAAGATAAAGAATGGTGGTGAACAGCTGTTTTGAAGACCTGGAGGGAAGAATGGGATTGAACGGAGTGTGGGAGTTTTTTCCAAAGGTTGGAAAAAAGAGGAATGAAAGAGTGAAGGTGAGCAGTGATTCTTGATTTTGGTAGTTTTACCAGAAGGAATTGTTGGCGGACCTTGAGCCCCCTGCGGAAATATGGTGAGGACATATCTCAGACAGATAAGGGGGGGGGGGGGCGAGGCCAGAGAAGAGATGGTAGAAGAAAGAAAGACCACCGACCTGCCTACAGTGAGAGAGTGAGAGACCCAAAGACTCAGCTCATCACGGGAGATACCAACAATCCTAAATGCCTTGGATTCAACAGCGTGAAGCCAAGGAATGTGAGAGGCGGGAGCACCAGCCCAGAGGGGAGAGCAGTACTCGATCAGGCTGTGAACGAAATCTTTGTATGTGGCCAGAAGCTCAGGTATGCCGAGGAAGGACTTTGCACGATGGAGGATGCCGAGCCGGCGACTGGCTTTGGAGGCCAGCTTGGAAATGTGGGTTTCCCAGGAAAGAACATGACAGATAGTGATACCCAGGAGCTTGAATGAAAGCACTTCATCAAGAGGATTGTTGAGAAGTATGGCGTGAGGGGGGGGGGTGGTTCCAGATGGTGCATTCGGAGAAGCATAGTGAGAGTGTGACATTTGTCAGGGTTGAAAGACATGTCCCACGTGTTGGACCAGCTTGTGATTTTATCCAGATCTGCAGTGAGTGAAGAAGCTGCTGCTTGCAGATCTCAAGGATGACAGATGGTGCAGCAGAGAGTGAAGTCATCAGTAAATAGATAAAGAAGATTTTCCAGAGAGTCAGAGATCATTCATGAAAACCAGAAAAAGAACAGGGCCCAGAAGGCTGCCTTGAGGATCTCTAGCCTGGAGAGGAAGAAGGGATAGGAGAACTCCATTGAGGGCTACACGTTGGCTGCGACAGGAGAGGAAGTCTGTGAGCCATGAGTGCAGATGTCCTTGGAAACCATCGGAAAAGAGTTTGGTGAGCAGGGCAGGGTTCTAGACCGTATCAAAGTCACGCGATCTGTCTCGGGAGATGGCTCTAATTTCATGTCTGGCCTTGTGGATCTCCATCCATCGGTGGGAGAGCAGAAGGAACATATCCAGCGTAGAGTGACCTGGTCTGAATCCAAATTGATGATCGGAAATCAAGCCATTGGAGAAGAATGAGGATTTAATGTCTGAAGCGATGATGGATTCCATAACCTTGCTGAAGATTGGGAGAAGGCTGATTGGTCTCGTTGCAGGAATCTGTTTTTGCACCTTTTTTATGCAGAGCAGTAATGTTTGCTGATTTCCAAGCAGATGGCAGATGACCTTGAGCAAATGAGAGGGTTGAATAACAAGAGAGGTGACAGAGCAGAGGGAGCAGAGGAGCAGGTTTTTAGGACATGTGGGCTGATGCCGTCTGGACTGGTTGCAGAATCTGAGTCAACGTTTAACAGCAAGCTCTCCACCTTGTCAGGAGAAAAGGACACAGAGTCCAGGGACAGCTCGGTATGACTGGGTAAAGTGGGTCCAGAAAGCGACGGGTTTGGGACACAAGATTTAGAAGCAAACACAGAGTTTAGGCATTCAGCCTTTTCATGTACTGTGTCAGCTGTTCGGCCATTTGAGGTAAGGGAGGGAATTGAGGGGGAACATACACCAGAAACAGACTTAACTGGATGCCACCAGGATTTGGAGGAGGGAGACAGATTTGAGGGTTAAGACTTGAGATGAAAAAGATGTTGTTTTCTGGTTCTCCTGGTGGTAGACACACACACTTGTTATGAGCTTTGTGGAAGGAACTGAGATTGCCTTCAGTTTGATTAGCCTTCCATGAGGCGAAGCCAAGTTGTTTCAGGACAACTGCCTCACCACAAGCTTCAGTGTACCATGGGCAGGGGGAAGTGTTGGACAACTGAAGATGAGATGGGATAAGTCTGTGCATGAGAGGGAACAAGTTTCTTTGAAAGAATTTCCAGGAGGAGTTGATGTCAGAGGAAGTAGCGATGGGAGACCAGAGTAGAAGTTTGATGGCTGTTTGAAGTCCCTGCCAGTCGGCCTGCGTGAAATGCCAGACTCGACGGTGCTGAGAGGGATCTCTGGTAACAGCCAGAGAGATGTTTACTTTGACAAGCACGTGGTCAGAAGAATCAATTGGAGCGGAGGAAGAACAACAGATATTTTCAGGGAAATTTGTCAAAATCAGATCCGGAAGAGATGGAGTTCCATTGGTTGAGATCCGGGTCAGGAAGTTGACCGATTGAGTCAGTCCCAATGAGTCACAGAAGTCTTTTGCTGAAGTGTCATGGCAGGTGATAGAGGTAACCACACCCAGCCAGCTGGCATGATATCAGTTGCGGTCACCACATATGAGGAAGAGAGAGTTGGAATGAGAGGATAGAAATTTGTGGCTGTTAAAGAAAGAAAGAAGCTAACTTCTCTAACTTTTCTTTTTCAATTTTTTGGTCTCATTGTTTTTAACTGTCACGTGGATTGTTCATGTTACAAAAAGGATGATGGAAGAGACATCTTCGACATGCCTGAATAATTCAACCAATCATCCACCCAACAGGGGGTCTTTTTTGACCCCCGTCACACATTTTGATGTGTTATTTATATTTTAGTTTAACAATGTATTTCATGTTTTATTAGTTTGTTTGCCTATACGTGCAGGTAATATATATATATATATATATA
>CM068958.1:138404110-138417891 GCA_035128595.1 Eptatretus atami
TATATATATATATATATATATATGATGTTTTAAGATCCCACCTTGCTGCACAGAGTAACAAGCAAATCCTTTCTGGGGTCCAAAAATACCCATTGTTTTCATTAAATTTTTTGCATATATGATTACTTCATATGATGTTTGTATCGGGCAAGTTCTCCAATTTTTATTTTTGTATATGCTTATGTTTGTTTACTTTATCACGAAACCATCATACAATTAAAATAATCATGTTTCCTCATTGATGTGAAACTTCAGCAGATTGAGTGAAATTGAGTGGTATTGAGTTGGGGTCTGCAAAGACCCCAGTTGGTAAGATTCAGTTGTAAATTTGTTCGAAGAATGAGTGCTAAACTTCTCATAACATTAAGAACCAGAGTTGGTGTCAAAGCCACCCAATGCTCGCCTGTTTATACATTTATCGTTTTTCGTTTTTAAAAGACGAGTCTAATAATATTTTTATAAAGCATTGCAGTGAAGTCTGATCCAAATAATTTTAAAGCAATATATGTATTTTTATATTGTAATCAGTAAAAAAAATAGTGTGGTAGATAAAAACATTAGAAAGGAAATAGCTTGCACCAAAAACTTTAACATTTTCACGCTGACGCTCAAAGACTAGTCTAATAATATTTTTTATAAAGCATTGCAGTGAAGTCTGATCCAAATAATTTTAAAGCAATATATGTATTTGTATATTGTAATCAGTAAAAAATAGTGTGGTAGATAAAAACATTAGAAAATAAATAACTTGCACCAAAAACTTTAACATTTTCACGCTCACGCTGACGCTCACGCCGGGGGTATCGCTATAGCTCTCTGTTCTTCGAACAGGCGAGCTAAAAGTGGATGCTACAGTACCAATTAAAACACACAGTCACCACATCCTAACAGCATGAAGTAAGGCACTCCATCAGTTGTGAAAGACCATTACAAAGTATTTCCCAGAGAAAAAAACAACAATATAAGCCCTCAATTTACCCTGAAACCAAAACAAATCAAATTACTGAGGGTCAAATTGTACGTAAATATTCGTAAAGAGGCAAAGTTCATGCTGCCTGTTCAATCATTCTCCATATATTAATGACTGGGGATGGCAGGATAACTTAGAGGTACACACACTTGCCTCCTGGTTGTCTAGCCTGGGTTTGCATCTTGGTCCAGCTATCAACTGCCATCATGGTGTCTCACAGGCAAGGCAAGGCATCATTGTGTGTGTGTGCCGTCACTCAGATGGATGTCAAACTGGACGTCCCATCTGCCAGCATTCATTGGTGGACGTGAAAGATCTCGTGATGTCCTTCGCTATGAGTAGGTGAGCCATCACCGGCTCCCTGAACAAATTACAAACTCCTAACCTAACCTACAGCCGTGAACTCTGATAGGATATTAGAAATTCCCGATGGTTGTGAAGCCATACAACATGGGCTAACAATTCATAGGCAACTGAAAAAGAAGTAAGAATTTCATTGGGAAAGATGGCCTATCGTGAAGCGCTGATGTGATTATTTTGCGACGTTGCCATCATCGTGGTAAATATCATGACGTGAATGCATCATGGGGTTGTGACTATGCTGTGCAATCTTAATTGGTCCTTAATCTTTGCACAGATTTTAAGCAAACTGCAAGCATATTGAGCTGGCTAAGTTTCACTGCCTATCAATTTAAAGTGTACAGGGCCTGATGCATGAACAGCCCTGCTCATCATGACCCAAAATGTACATTGCAGAATAATGTGAACAGTAATCAGTAGTGTGTTCAGCAATGATATTATTACTTCATGGTGTACAGATAAACGTGTACCCACCTGATCCGACCTCAACTCATTTTCGAAGTAGGCCTACCATAAAGTCTGAAATCATGTTTACTATTGACAAACGAGAATAATTGAAGCACGACAAAGCACAATCAAACCACGTGATGTTCGTATCTCCAGCAATTGTCACTTAACCTGCATGCAGTTTGTCTTCCCACTTAACATGCCACTAAGTCTGCCGCATTGTGTGGAGCATGACTTATCCCGTTCCCTTCCTGGTTGTACAAAGCAAAACATGAAACGTACTTAGTGTGACTTAACATCGTGTTTTTTTTTGTACTGGCTTGGTTATTTGAAAGAAGAAGATTCTTTCTTTTGTGCAGAGGTTCCCTGCTTTGACCTCAGAGGATGTTGAATTGTTAAATTTCCTCTACTTCCTTGCCAGGTTCTTAATGAGTCACCGTACCATGACATCAACATATTGTTTTACCGATACTTGTGTTATACCATACTCGTAATATTGTTATATCGTTATGCCAATACGTGTGTGTGTGTTTTATGAGAGAATGGCTTATACATGGATCGCATGGAGGACAAGGATATTGCAGTATCAGAGTTTATGTAATTCTTCACTTTTGGTCCAATCAAGCTGCACCTCATAGCAACGGTGTCTATTCAATTGCATTTCTGCTTTGTGTTTTAGTTTATTTGTTTATTTTAAAAAGAGGTATTCGAAAGTCGAAATAATACTTAGACAGTCTTGGCCGATTGAGAAGAGACTTTTAGTGGGGCAACTTAGCTAAATATAGCATAACAATTGTGCATTTTGTGAGGAAAGCACCAAATTTGGCACACTAGTAGCCTAACATATTATGAACAGATTTGGATATTGGGCCATCTCAAATTCAGCCGCTGATGGCTGTGGCAGCCATTTTCCACTGCCATCAAAAATTTTGAGATGGCCCAATATCCAAATCTGTTCATACTATGATAGGCTACTAGTGTGCCAAATTTTGTGCTTTCCTCACAAAATGCACAATTGTTATGCTAAGTTGCCCCACTATTTCACCTTTTTCCAGTGTCAAAGCTTGTGAAATTAACAAGTCCAGATCACCGGTGGGGTATTGGCCAATGAAAAAGTGGTACTTTACAATGCATTACCTCTCCATTGTCAGCACAGATATGAGTTTATGATAAATGGTTCACTCCTTTCATTTCAGTGTTTGAGTAAAGAATGCATTCCCACGTCTGGCCCTGCTACGGTCTTCCATCCTATTGTTACGTGTATTCTTATTCTTATTGACACTATCAAAAGCTTGTCATGAATGGAACAACCTCACTCTTCCCTTCAGTATTTTGAGGTAGTGACTCATCAACATCTCACATCGTCTCCCTTGTCGATCCATGATATCTTCTATTTTTGCTGACTTTTCCCTTCCGTGTCTGCCTCGAACATCTTCTATCCATTGCTATCTCCACTGCATTGCATTGTTCTTCACAATTGTCTATTTCCCTTCTTGTTGTCCTGCCTGGTTTCCTTATATCGACACCCCTTGATCATCTGTTTCCCCACTGCTCCATTGTCGGTACGTTGACTTTTCGCCCTCTGTTTTACCCTCTTTTTTTTAATGCATGTTGTTCTTGAGGAGAAGCAAATAGCGAAAGGAGGGGGGAAAAGAATCGTTCTCATTCTCATTCTCCTTGTTGAAGAAGCAAAACATGCGAAGCGAATGTCGACTTTAAGGGTATTGTGCAAACCCATAGTGGTGTTTCTGAACTGGAATTGTGTGTAATCTTTCTCGTAACAAAAAACTTTGTGACATTTTAAATACAAAACATGATAACAAATTTTAAAAACGCAATTATTACATGAAGGCATTGTAACAACAGCTTTTAAAGTCTTTGGTATGACTCGGCCAGGGTAAGAGTCGAAGCGTACCACCGAGTCTGATTTTATAACCTTCTGTGGGTATTTAAAAAAAAAAAAATCTTTCGATATAATTTTTAAAATCTACTCAATTTGATTCAAGGAAACCCAGGGAAGGATGAATTTCGATCACTTTATCCCAATATCCCTCGAGCTTCTATTTCTATTTTGATACACCGCGATGTGGAAAATAATAAATAAACATCATGTTGTGACTGCTATCCCTGACAAGCACCTGCTAATATTTTTATGGTGATCTCTGTCAAATTAAACAGAATAAACCTGGTTTCCTCGAGAGCTCCTTTCATGGTGTGCATCATGTACGCTTGTTTATTAATTATATTTCACGATATTGGAGGTCACCGCAGGCTTCACTTTCAGGATGTACTTTTTCAAGGCAATTCCTCTGGTGAGTTATAAAAAGTTTAGGAGGTTATTTTTTTTTCATCTTCAGATTGTTACACCCAAACATGCTTGTGTGTGTGGTTTTATTATTATTATTATTATTATTGAGCAAGATGGAATGTATTTCATGTTCTACTTTGTCGATATGCATTGAACTTTGTAGTAGTGAGTGCAAATCTGCGTAAAATGAATTGATTCTGAAAAAAAAGCCACGTCCGTTGGATTCTCTTATCAGGGGTTTAACCGTCGCATATTCATCAATGGCCAGTTTCCTCAAGGACACAAAATGGTGTGGGACAGCCAAGCTAAAGGAGTCGGACATTTTTAACTTTGGATTATTTGCCGCGGAAGCCTTTCCTCTTCTCTCCTTTGCCATACCGACGCAGCATTGGCATTGTGTATCTTCCAAACACTCCAACTCCGCAAACACGAGGAGCCAGCTGTCTGTGTTTGGAGCCGAATCTTTTGCAATATTTATTACCATAGCGTAGCTTTTATTATTAAAACCTGCATCTGCACAGGTATGTTCCTCTGTAAAGCACGTGTGTGTGTCAGTGTGTGTGGTATGTCTCTGTGACAGTTTATTTGTCTTGCTTAATTGCAAATTTTAATTGAGGTGAACTACTACGATTTAGTACGAGAGCTTTTTGCCGTGCATTGTTGTGATGGAAAGATCTTCTTCACTCTTTGAAAATGTGTTTTTTTTTTGTTGTGTTGTACTGTATTTGGAATTATCGAATGGTCAATATCAAAATTTTGCTGTAATCATACTTGATATGTTTGAAAAAGAACCCAATTAAGTCGAATTTGCTCTAACCAGTTCTACAAACACAAACTTGTGCTTACGTAGTGGGATAAGAAAAAAAACATTGCAAAATGGGAGGCGAGTTTTAGAGGTTTTTTTAATGGGGGAAGTACACAGGTCAGGTCAAAGATATGGACCTGCAAATGGAACCCATCAAGCCAAAATAAACAACTTTACTTGTGACCCGATTCTGAAATTGGTATTATATTTCCGATGATGCTTTCAGCTCGCATTGTGCGTACAGCTCACTACAGAAAATTTCATGGGAGTTTTCCTTTTTCTTCGTGCACCTCTCCTTGAGGATTTGCCACTCAAAGTGACTGCCACTTCAAAGTTGAATACTTCCCCCCTTTTTTGCAATGCCCCACCAAATCCCAAACGACTGATGTTTATAAACGCATGGATTGACCATGCCGATAGACGTTGCCAATCAATATCTCATCGTGTTCAGCAGCCTTCATGCTCAGATCTGGTGTTCAGGAGCTGTTTATGGGTGCATTTCAACAGAGAGGGCTTTTTGCTTTTTCCAGCATGGATTAAGAACTTCGATGTGTTTGACGATCAATCAAACTTTCCCAGCTGCAGAATCCAAGGCACTACGTAAGGAATGACGAAGTTAAGTCTTGCTGATGAAGGTTATAGTGTCGATCTGTGTCGACGGACAGGTGGAACAATGGATGAGATCAACAGGACGTTGAATGAGGTACACTAAACGCCGTGGGAAGCAAGGAGAAGCGGACGTTTCATGCATTAAGCCATCATTGGGTCTCTTTTACTCCGACGATGGATCAATGCCTGAATCGTCAGTTTCTCCTTGGTTCTCACAGTGGTTAACACAACTCAATCAATGTCCTGTTGGTTTCATCCAAGACCTAAAGACACTGGATGGGACATCGTCAGGGCTGCCAGGCCAGGAATCTAGTCTCAGTGCAAGTCTGGCTGTCAACTCAGCAGGACGTCACAACCTCACATTAAACAAATGTTTAGGTCGTGCAATGTAAATATTGTTTTAGTTATCTTCTACCTGAGTAATATTCTCCCACTCACCCATTGTTTTCTCATTCAGGTGAATAAAAACATAATTATTTGGTTTACGACTACATTTCCAATCTCCGTGCAATGCTCAATTTTTTTAATTTCTATTTACCGCACTTTTTTGTTTTTGTTTTTGCACATTCGTCTTGTAATGTCTTACCAAAGTACTTGTATTACCTTTTTGCATGTCTATGCCATGCATGCCACTGCTATTACATGTGCAGGACAAAAAGAAAAATCTCATTCAACATGACTTGAAAGTACGTATACAAATGCTGGATTTGCTTTCATTCATCACTTGTCCTAAGTAATTATGGTCATTACATTTTATATATCCCTTGCTTGCAAAAGCCACGTGGCCTCGGGAAAGGTGCTTCATATGTTTTATGTATGAAACATTTCTTCCAAAACCTGGCTGAGGCCCACTTTCATGGGGTGATCTCTTGGGGCTGTAGCCAGAAGCTATTTCCAAATGCTTTAGTCCTAGGAGAGGTCAGCGATAAGTCAAAGGTCTACTCTATGGACTGAAAATCCCAGAAAATAAGGGCTATCCCACAAGTCTTTTTTTTTTCTCACCATGACACCTGCCTTCAATGTCTGCTTATATTCAATTGTTGGCTTTTTGTACCTCCTGCTCTGTCCTCACATTTCTAAATTGTATCACAAACAATGCCTATCCATATTGTGCATGCATTGACACCACATCTCAAAGAGATCTAATTTCTCAACCATAGTTTCTGAGAATGGTCAAACGTTGGTTGTACAAAAACAAAGCAATATGATTTCATGGCTCAATATGTTGAACTTGGTAAATATGAAATATCACTTCTGCATTCATTGGTCTGATTGAATTTGAATCTGAATTTTAACACCACTGGAGGGATCTGTACCCAAGTACAGGGTGTCCCAAAAGTCACCTCGGGATTTAGAAATTAAATACCATTTCTGTTTTTTAATAACTTGTTAGATCCTCGTGGAGGATCTCTAAGTCTTACTCACGTTGTTGTTCTTCTGCTTCTTCTTGTGGACTTTTTTTGTTTCACAGCCTCCAGTTTTCATGAAACTTCCTGAAACTTGGCATATACATGTAAAAATACCCTGCGCAGACAGTAACCATCTCCGATTTTGAAAATTCCTCCTAGAAAAAAGTTATGACCAAAATATCCGCTAATGGAAATCGCCTAAATTATCTCCGAAACTAGGCAAGCTGTTTGAATTTTGTTTACGGGAATCAGCCGGGCATTAGCACAGATAATTTATCGCAAACCTGATACATCAACACTGAAGTATAGTTTCGTTTTTATGACGTCATCATTAAGAGGACGAGGATCTTAGCTCATTTGAGCTTGTTTTTCTTTTCTTTTCAGAATTTAGATTAACATTTGGAAATTACCCACGGAAAAATTCACAACTGATCAAAGAACCAAAATCGTGGAATGTTATTTTAAATTTCATCGATCAATTATTCTCACTCAAAGAGCGTGGACACCGAATAATTTCGTGAAATTCAGAAATTTCTTGGCCATCACGTTCTCCTGATTTGACGCCTCCCGCTTATTTTCTTTGGGGTTACCTAAAGGAGTGTGTATACATCAATAATCATAAATTAATATAAAACAGAAATGTTATTTAATTTCTAAATCCCTAGGTGACTTTTGGGACACCCTGTAGATGAAGCCTGAAACCCACGGCATGCTTTCTTCTTTGAGATGAACTGCAAGATAAACTTTCTCTGGTGCTTGAACAAAATGGTCTATCTTGGCCAGAGTGACACAGATTCCACCTGGAGAAAGAGGCCATGACTCACTTAATTTGTTATACCAGCATATTAAATTAATAGTCCATTCAGACTAAGTGATTGGCTTGCCATAAAGACTTAAAGATTGTGTTCATCGACCGATTGAGCTCTGCAATACGGACTGCAAAGGCTGGTCATATGTTGCTGAAAAGCAAGAGACAACTCATCTCTCGAACCTACCCCAGCTTCACCCGTGCAACTTTTAACAACACAGTGGGTAGGGTGCATTGAGAAAACCGATTACATCCAGAATGGGGCGGGGACGTTGGGAAAAATTAATTTGAGGAAAGGAAGAGAAAGAGAAGACCAGTGAAAGAATGGGGGAGTTTCATAGGAATGGGAACAAAAGTATCTGGTCCATTATATACCATATATTCCTCAAAGGCCAAGGTACTGGGGAGAGGAGGAGGAGGATGAGATTGGGACCATACTCTGTGCAGAGCGTTGGTGCTTAAGCAGTCTCCTTGGCTATTGGGCACAATCCTGGACGGGTCGCCACACTGACACAGTATACCAGCAAGCTGGCACTCATTTTGCCGACCTCGGAAGGATGACAGGCCGAGTTAACCCCACCTGGTATTAATTCAACAGCTAAGCGGGATTTGAACTCAGGACCCTAGGATCCAAAGCCCACCACCCTAACCATTAAGCCAACACCAGGCTTATACTGGAGAGGACAGCCATTAAATTGTTTATATCCACTTTACATGGCTATGAATGGTGAGTTGAGCAAAAAGATGACCCACTCAGGTACCCAGAGCCAGGTTGGAGGTGTAACAAGCTGTAGGCAAGGTTTGGAAACCATGTGATCATGCTAAACATTTCAGAGATAAAGAAGAACAATGGTGCACACTTCTGAAAGTGTGCTGGTAGAATTATTTTTGAAAAAAAGCTCCTTTTCAACCATCTTATTGAGTTATTCAATGGGATTTTGAAGAAGGAAGGCTGTGATTTCTAAAAGTGACAGTATATGTATGCTTGGGGTTGGCTTAATGGTTAGGGGGTTGGGCTTGGGATTCTTCGGTCTGGAGTTCAAATCCTGCTCGGCTGTTCAATGAATACCAGGTGTGGTTGACCCAGCCTGTCATCCTTCCAAGGTTGACAAAATGAATACCAGCTTGCTGGGATGATTGAGCCACTGACGTATCCTGTGTTGGAGTGGGACCTGTCCAGGATTGTGCTCAATAGCCCAGGAGACTGCTTTGGCAACACTAATGTTCTGTACAGGGTATGGTCCCGATGGATGGATAGTATATATGGATTAGCCATTTCTGTTTGGAGGAACCCATTAAAGTACATGTGCATGGCTCACAAAGTGGGTATGCTGTGGTATGTTTGTGGAAATTCCACATAAAACTATTATGAGGTACTTAAAAACCATCAATGGTCAGAAATGAAAGTGGATATCTTGGGGAACCTGTAGAAACCGGCAATATCATACTCTCCATTCCCCTGTTTTATTAAAGATGAATTAAAGCAACAGAATATGGGTATTGTAACCTTAGAAATGTTAGTTTGATTGGTAAAAATTTATTTTACTGTACGTTTCTTATGTGACAGTTTATTTTGAGTGTGGTGACTCAGAATGTGAACTTTGGTGTCTCTTTTATGTTTTGATGATGTTCTGTCTCCCTATTCGGGTTTTCTGGCATCTACCCTATCTGATGAAATAATGGATTCGTACATAACGCTTCGTGTCCACCGCATCGAGAAAAATAAGGAGTCCAGTGTTGATAATGTTTCTTATATTTTTATTCCAAATCTCCCTTAATTTCTTGGAAATTGACAGAGTCTAACGGCAGAAAAATATAGATCAAAATTGTGATCAGAAAATAAAATTCGGACCGCAAGTAATCCCGTCTTGATTTTCGTGTCAGTCCCGTTATGTACGAATCATCATCTCTCGTCGGACGCAAATAACGCTGCATTAGAAAATCTTGCCGTCTTGCAAACTTCCCCGATTGATGGATATAATAGGCACTTGCAAGCGTGTCAGCACATTTCATTCGCCGTCGAGCGCAGCGTTTGACTTCGTGTCCGTGTCTTTGGAGAGCCGTAACGTACGAATCCAGCGTGAGGACGCCGAGCCGAACGAGGTGACTCGCATTTGTCTGATAATTCTTCATTTTAACCAAGCTAGAATTTTTTTGGTGCTTCGTGAGGATCCGAGAGGTAAGAATTATGTTTTTCTTTTCATTTTAAAGTGATTATTTTCAAAAGTTCGAAAGAAATAGATGATTTTAACGTTATTTTTCGCTTACAAATGTGGCTTTTCTTGCTACTGAACTCATCTGTGTTTTCTTCGTAATTTATAACATCGGACTCTCTCAAAATGTGTTGTTTTTTTTCTTTTTCTTGTCACATATTGAGCCTGTTTAAAAAGGCAGAGTAAAAATTATCTGTTTCTTACCCAAAATATATATTTACGTTGTTTTTCATCTGATTCCGTACATAACGCTGACGCCAAGCTCGAAATTCGAACGTGTATTTACAGTGTTGTATATATTCAGTGGTAATTTTAAACAGGACGTGCTGCAGGTCTAAAAATTTAGATTTAGCTATTTGAATACATGCAGATTAACATAATGGGTTGCATTTATGTTTCCCTAAACTTTTTTTTTGCCCTTTGTGTAACAGTAGTGTACCCACTTTGTGAGCCATGCATATATACTTGACACTGCAGAACACAAATCACATTTTTGGCACTTTCAAAACCCTTCCGTTTAGCAGTACTTGGACAAAATATTACTGCATTTTATGTCATCACGACCGATCAAAATTGCTGCTCGTAGACCCCAACCATGTCCTTGTCTCTCAAGACTGTGCGAGGTAAGGTGTTCTATGAACTCTTTCGTTTCTGTAGTGTGTCAATGGCTGTCACAAATTGTTTATGAGTTATTTTTAGGCATTGTATTGTGTTATTTATATTGTTGTTACCCTCACCGAAGGAGAGGGTATTGCATTTGGGTCCATTTGTCTGTCTGTCTGTCTGTCTGTCTGCACAGAACTTTCGTGTTTTTCGCTGCAACCGCTTGTCAGATTGGGACGAAATTTCCGCAATAGGTGTGACTACTCATGCAGAATGATTTAATCATAATCATGACGTCATAGGTCACCTGGTGTGGCAGCCACGTTGGAAAAATGGAAAAAAAACTTTAGACCTCTGTATCTCTGAAACCGCACCAAGGAAAAAATTTAAACTTAGCATAGAGCGAGGACTCCTCATGGGGAATAAGTGTGATTTTTAAAAAATGTTTTTTGTTTTTTAAAGCCTTCATAAACATTCTTCTCTGAATTGGTTGAAGAGATCGAGGTTGAAACTTCACAGCTATTACCACCTATCCATGAGGAACAAAAGGTTCACACATATTATGACATCACAGGTCACATGATTTGGCAGCAAGATTGGATTTACCCTAAAACCTATTTAAAATTTTTTTCTTCAGAACGGCTGGAAAGATCGAGGGGAAACTTCACGAAAATGTTCCCCAAGCCTTGGGTGTACAAGTTTGTTAAGAAATAATTGATAGATCACATGGTTTGACAGCCATATTGGATTGAAGAAAATTATTAATGTTTTCTCTGGAACTGCTTAATCAATCGACGTGAAACTTCGAAATTACGATCTAGTAGTGATGGGGAATACAGGTTTTAAATTTCAAGTTGATCAGACACATGGTCTGGCAGCCAGAATTATTTAATTTTTTGATGTGGGTTTAAAAAAAAAATTATTATTAGAAGCACCTGCTCCCTACGGGAGCCGTTAAGGGGGTCATGTTATTATATTTATGCCTATTTTACTCCAAGGGGTCCCAGGATTACACACCCAAAAAGATGGTTGCGATCGGTTCAGCCGTTTTTGCGGTACCTGTGAACAGACAGACAGACAGACGGTGAATTATAGTAAGATTATTTTTTGTGTTTTTTTAAAGGCTCCCTTGGCTGTGCCTGTGTGGGTTTGAGGGTAGAGGAGTAGCAGCTGAAATGCAAATCCTCTCCAGGTTCCACCTGATGACTTCATCTTTGCTTTTTGCTCGTTTGGTTTCCTTCTGATTACTCGAATGCAGGACTGTACCTATTTGGTCTTCCATTTGATTTGAATTGAATTAATTTTAATCACATTCTAAATTCAACTGAATAATAATGAAAAACATCATGGGTCAGGGTCAGGTGTCCAATCAAATCAGGGTTGCATCAAAGCAGGATATCTTGATACCCGGTCATCGCTGCCAACACTTATAAAGTGGCAGTTCTAGTTATGTCTATTTTTAATTATTTTTAATTACACACAAATGCCACACAAAATACACCACGCAAAACAAGTCCTGGCGAGGTCTGCAATCTAGGATTGCTCTTTTTCTTGTTAATGCATAGATCTATACAGCTGTGATTCGATATGGAAAGAATTGTTAATCGTATCGGACTTTGTAATGTTTGGTGAGTTTATGCATTAGTGATTAGTGTCAATGTCGAGTAGAGTAGAGTAGAAAGGTTTTGTCTTGTCAAAGTAATCCCTTTAGCAGCTCTCAATCTCTTTGGAAGCTATCCTGGGATTAATAGGTGACAAGTGTTGATGTCGAAGTTAGATTTTACGGCCCATGAAAATATCACGTGCTTGGGAAATTTGTCTGATTTTCAAATGTGGAGCCATCTCATGACAATGGGCAGTTTCTGATATTCTCATTCCAAAACCCCTGTCATATTCATGAGTTTTCTAGAGGGAGGGGTTTTCAAGTAGGTATGTGAGCCTTGTTTTTAAGTGGAAAGACAGAGCCCAGAGAAGGAGAGAGCAGAGAAATGCCGGTTACCATTTGCTTTGTGAATTGCCATTTTGGTGCATTGCTCTGTGTTTATCCTTTCAATAAAGTCAAGTTTGGACATGCCCAACTTCTGGTTGGACATCGATCAATGAAATAACGTTTTGTTTTTAATGACATTTGAGGTCTTAACCAGGATCTATCTTCTGACCGGCTGTGTCGACTATGCCACAGACTGTATGTGAATGCGACGAGAGTTTCCCGCAATGGCGCCGAGTCTTTCATTTCTCCTCAGTGGCATATTGGTTTACCACATGTGTGTTGAAGACTAGCAGAGATTTCAGTGGGGTTCATCTCTCAACAAGATGGGACCCATTGTTGCAGAGGAGAAGGTGAGAGGAGCGTTCTGGCTGAGGTCCCTGTAGGGTTATCTTGAACTGGGTCATTGTTAGTCCATGCCAGTCAGTGGAGAGGGGCAAGCCAGGTACTACTGTACCTCCTGCATCTGGTGACTGTGAGACTTTCCCATGGAAGCCAATGCCAATGATCAATGCTTTGGAGAACGAAGGTAACAGAGTGTACTGTTTCGAGTATTTGTGAGTTGAAGAACTGGTGATTGCCATCCAAGCATGGAAATACGCACAGATTTCAGGATGGAGAAATAATTGCAGATTGGAAGCAATTTTGGCTTGGAGGGCAAGGAACATCTTCAATATGTGGCTGAACATCAGACTCTGCCAGAGAGAACAGATACCTTAAAAGAGAGGATTAAAGTCTTGAGGTTGAAATTGATTTCAAAAGGCTGCAGGGCGAAAGGGAAATGCTTGAGTCTGAAATGGAGGTCGGAAGGCTCGAAGTCAGATTAGAGATGGAGCATCTTGAGATACAGAGTGGTCAAATACGTGGTCTCCCTGAGAATATGAATAACTTATTTCTGCAGGCTAGAGCTCCAGAGCTCCCTGCCTTTGTTGAAGGGGAAGACGAGCAGGAAAGTTAACCACTTACGTACGTTTGAGCATTTCGCTCCTGGAAGCAGATGGGGGAGGGCAGGATGGCCAACCTCACTTTGTACATTGTTAACAGGAAAAATGCTCAATGTGTATTATTAACTTGAAAGTTGAGCAGGATTTGCATAGCGCATCACTGAATTGGGAAAGGAACTATTTTTGAGGTCAAAAAGTCAAAGGACAACTCAAGGTCAAACTTCTAAAATCATCAATTTCAATCTGACAAAATAATCAATTTTCATCCGATTGACCTGAGCTTTGATTAAGATTGTCAATTTTAATTGTAATGAAATG